>OY856410.1:1108076834-1108549334 GCA_963693085.1 Alisma plantago-aquatica
AGTGATCATGCTCCTATTTTTGTACAAATCATAGAGAAGAAATAGAAAAGAAAACTGTTCAAAATTTTAAAATATTGAGCTGACTGGAAAGGGTTCAATGACATCATTAAGGAGAGTTGGAATATACAAATTTGGGAATCCAATGTATGTGATTGCAAAGAAACTGGAAAATAGAAAGCTTGCATTAAATAGGTGATGGTTGATACCAGGAGAGATTGTAGAGAGGATAGAGAAAAGCTTCTATAGGACCCGCTCAATGAAGAACTCATCAAGAAGGATGGAGAGCTGAAAATGATGTTGAAGGATTTGAAAAAGATAGAGGAAAAATTCTACTCGCAGAGGAGCAGAGACACATGGATGGAGGATGGTGATAGGAATACAAAACTCTATCACATGTCAATCAAAATAAGGGAAGCAGGCAATATTATCTCAAAACTCATTGACAAGGATGACAACATGGTAAATAAATAGGAGGATCTAGAGGAACAAGCCATAGAGTTCTATTATTCTCTCTATAATAATAACTTTGTTGATGAGATGAAGAAGGAGGATATGAAATGGAAGTTCAAACTCTCAAGTACTCACAACAACATTCTTACTAGGAAGACAAATGAATAGGAGGTCAAAGAAGCCGTATGGAGCATTGGCAGTAACAAGTCCTCGAGATATGATGGGTTTAATGCTTTCTTCTACAAAAAGGCATGGGATGTTATAAAGGAGGAGTTGATTGCTTATGTTAACTGGTTCATGGAAGGGGGCAATATGGTTAGGTAGGTTAACCACTCTTTTCTTGTGTTGATTCCCAAAAAGAAAGTGACGACATCTCTTGCTAATTTTAGGACCATTGCTTGCTATTCAGTGCAATACAAAATCATCACTAAAACTTTAGCTACTAGACTAAATTATGTACTCCCCTACCTTATTTATGAAAACCAAGGAGATTTTATGACTGGAAGGAGCATCATTAACTATACTTTGCTAGTATGTGAATTTCTATAGGACTACAAGGTGATGAGAGGCAGCAGAAAGGCATGCTTAAAATTGGATGTGTCCAAAGCTTATGATAGTGTCATATGGGATAAATTTTGGTGGATCATGGAACAAATGGGTTTCAATGAACAATGGATCAGATGGATGAAGCAGTGTATGTAAATAACAAGTTTTTCCGTCCTGGTCAATGGCACTTCTGCAGGTATGTTCAAAGGTGGAAATGGTCTACTGCAAGGTGATCCACTCTCCCCTCTTCTCTTTGTCATTATCATGGAGTATTTCACACAGAAGATGTTGGAAGTAGAAAGAAAAAAGGAGATCAAGCCATATACAGTGTATGGCACCAAAGTTATGACATAGTTAACATTTGCAGATGATTAGCAAGGGGCCAACCCAGAATACATCCATGATGGGGAGAGATATGCTTCTGAAGGCTTCTGTAGAGGGGTTTCTCACATTTTGGCTACTGCAAGGAGATATTCCTAGTCCGGTCCTGGATAGAATGTAAATGAAGATGGAAAACTTTCTTTGGGCAAGTGGGTACCATATGATGAGATATGCATATATGGCTCTACCCAAGGATGAAGGAGGCCTAGATCTGAAGTCATCAAGAGATATTGCAAAATAGGGGGACGATGAGAAGAATAATTATATATCAGAAGGGTTCCCCTACATGGGGGAAATGGATGCGAGAAAGATATCCAAGAGGGCTTGATTTCGTACCACAAATAAGAGAAGGCTACTCACACACTATTAATGTTATGACAGATATGTGGCAACAAGTTAGACATCTCTTTGTCCCTCACATAGGGCTTGGGTGGATTCCTTAAGACACAAAGATGGACCTATGGGATGCCACAAGATCAAGAGCTAGAAAAGACAAACATATGGAGCAGGTATAGGCTGGAAAATATGTACCAAAATGGAGTATGTGTGTTTATAAAATTCTGGATAAAGTACATGGATGGAATTATGAAGTTGATGTTGTTTTCTTACTATGCAAGTAGTAAGATGAGTCCCATAATCACCTTGTAGGCTGCTACACATTCACTAAGAAGGTGTAAAAATTAATATATGAGGACTTTAATCTACATCTACAGCTGAAAAAGGAAATGAGAAACATGTTAGCAAGTTGCGGACAAAGTGATAAGAAGAGAATGCATTTTTCTACTCTATGCTACCATATTTGGGGAGAAAGGAATGCATGGAAATATGGAGTCAATCCACAAATGTAAGGTGCATTACTGTAAAAATATGTAAATGTGTTAAACACAAGTTGCTTACTAGTTAGAAGTGTGAGTTGCGTTGTATTCTGGGTGTATGGCGTTGGACCTACATGTAATCTTTGACCTCCAATATTTTTAGAAGAGATGTTAGAATATATTTACCTGATTCTGATACATACATACATACATCCTTGGCCACCCTGGACAAGCTGTGTGGATGGAACTATGATGTCTCAGTGCAGTGTTTTCTGTGCAAGAAGGAGGAAGAGTCCCATGATCATCTAATGGGGGGTTGTAGCTTCACAAAGGAGGTTTGGAGGATTATATGTGAATATTTCCAGCTACAACTTACACTAGAAATGGATCCAAGGAAAATGCTAACAAGATGCGGAAGTGAGGACACAAAGAAGATTTTATTTGCTTCTCTTTGCTATCATATTTGGGAGGAACGGAATGCCATAAGACACCAAGGTGCAACTACAAATGAAAGGAGCAATGTTGTAAAAATTTGTAAATGTGCTAAATGTAAGTTGCACATTAGTTAGTTGAGTGGGTTGTTTCTCTGTTATGGGTGTATGGCGTTGGGCCTACATTTAACTTTTGACCTTCTAATTTTTGGTAGAAGGAAGTCAGAATATATTTACCTGATTCAGATACATACATACATACATACATACATACACTGACAATGAATGGCTCAAGTGGTCAAGCCTCCCCTAATAAAGGGACTTGGATCTGAATCTAGTTGCCACGTTGATTTACAACCCTCCTAGACGTTTGTCCTCTTCCATGGGCATGGGGGGGAATCTTTCTATCTTATTCCCACACATACATACATACATACATACATACATACAATACAATACAATACAAAACAACTGTCTCTCCCCTAGGGTTGCACTGGGGATCATCTGGGTGAACTAGGAAATGATGAGCACGCTGGGGAAACACCCATTTTCATCCATCCCACCACCACCCCCTACATCCAAAACCCTATCCAACCTCCCACCCACCAACCTAGAAACTCGATAGCAATGTCTATAGTAGGCTCCAGTAACCTTAATCCTCCAGACGCAGTGATGGATAAGACCATGACGCTTATGTCTAGGTGGGCGTGGAACTAGATTCTCAAGTAGTCAGAACCGCACATGGCTAAATAATGCTTCCCAGAACCTAGAATTTCAGAGGGGAAGATCTTGGTCAACTTGGCTGAAGAGGAATTCGAAACAATGCACAATGTTTGGGTGTTCACCATGATGGCCTATGTAGTTGCGCAACGTCCCTACTACCCACGCTTCCAAGTGTGGATACAGATGACCTAGAAGATACGGTTCAAGAAACAAAGGAATATATCTGATACGGTTCTCCAATGTAGATGATAAGAATGAAGTTTTGGATATGGGCCCTAGGTGTTTTGGTGGCCAACTGGTTGTAAGAACTATTGTCATGGGGATGAACTCAAATGTGATATCTTCTCCACCATCCTCTCTTGGGTTACTCTAAAATCCTTCAGATAATCGTGGACCAGACGATCAGTGGGAACCAATGCTAGTGGTGTGGGGAAGGTCCTCCCTATAGATGATTGGTCCTAAGAGAAGCAGGAGGCACGAGTACTTGTGGAACTGAAAGCGGAAGGGGAGATTGCTGATACAGTGTGGCTAAACATTCATAGAAGAGACTCCATCCTAATGATGGTGGAACTTGATTTAATTCCACCAAAGTGCTATACCTATCAAGCGTTCAGCCACAATGATGATGACTATGAGGCTAGAGCTTCTAAGTCTAGTACAGGCGTGGGTGACATCAAGCAGAAGAAGAATGGAGGGAGAATAAGAAGAGATAAAGTGGCTGATGAGCCTAAGGCCTTAAGGTAGAGAAGGAGAATAATGGGGATTCAACAAATTAGGTTAGTGAATCCATCATGTACAAGGACAAGGAGGAGGGTTAATTCATCTCTTCACCATCCAAGAAGAAGGGTCTCAAGAAGGTGGGAATCCCTATGAGCCAAGGCATGGGATCCATCTTGGACACAACCAACATCTATAAGGCACTAAGTGATTCTGATAAAGAGGAAGAGGTGGTGATGAGTCATAAGGAGAAGGAGGGGAAGAAAACTATAAAAAAGAAGCTTGTGAGGTGAACAAGAGATCACAAAACATGTTAATATGTCCATACTCTTATGGAATATTAAGGGGGCTGTGATAGGAAAAAGAAGAAGGAGTTTCAAGACTAGATTGCATTAAGTGGACCTCACTATTAGCACTGGTGGAAACCAAAATCAGTGAATATAGAAAGAAAGCATAGGATACTTGTTTCTACAAGGGTGGGAACACGTGTCAAACATGGAGTATTCTGAGCTAGCAAGGGTGTATCTAGCGTGAAAACATAATGCATGGTAGGTGACAGTGAGGATGATGTCAGATCAGCACATTATAGTGGATTGTAGGAACACAACAAGTTTACATATGTGTCTGTCAGCAGTGTATGCGCATAATGATGCTAGAGGAGACATGAGCTTTGGAAGGACTTGGAACTACTTTCTAGACAGTTGAAAATTCCTTGGATGGTGATTGGAGACTTCAATAATGTCATATTGTAGGGGTAAAAGATAGGAGGAAGATCGATGTTGAAATAAGTGATAGATGCTTTTAACTGGGCTATTGATGTAGTTGAGCTGACAGAACTTCCTATGATAGGTGGTGAGTTATTTATATGGAACAATGAGAGGAAACCAGAGGATAGGATAGTAAGCAAGTTGGATAGATCTTTGGTTAATGAGGAATGGATAAAGATTTTTCCCAGCATGCAGGTGAAGGTAGGAGGCTCTGCATTAAGTGGTCATGCTCCCCTTCTAGTGCAGATTACATAGAAGAAGCAGAAGAGTAAGATTTTCAGATATCTCAATTATTGGGCTGATTGTAAAGGATTTGATGATGTTTCTAGAGAAAGATGGAGTGTGTAGGTACATGGGAAGCCGATGTTTAGTTTTGCAAAAAAGCTGGTCAATACAAAGGCAACTTTGAAGATGTGGTCTAAGAAAAAGTGATTATCATGAATCTGATTTCAAAGACAAAGAAGGAGTGTAGGGAGGTGAGGAGGCTACCTCTCACAAGTTCACTTGGTGGGGGCCTGATTAGAAGATATGAGGAGCTATGCATGATTCTTGATGACCTTAAAAAGGTTGAGGAGAAATTCTATTGGCAAAGGAGCAGGGAACAATGGAGGGAGGATGGGGATAGGAACACAAAGTTGTATCACCTTGCAGTAAAGCGAAGAGAGGCAAGCAACATTATCTCTGAACTTATTGATGCAAATAGTAGGATTTTCAACAAGTAGGAGGACCTGGAGGAATAGGATATACAGTTCTATAACACATTATACAATAAAGGATTCGAAGTGGCATTGTAGGATGAATAGATGGACTGGAAGATCAAGCTCACTGGCACACATCACAATATTCTCACAAGTGGAGGTGAACAAATAGGATGTGAAGGATTCTCTATGGAGTATAGGTTGCAATAAGTCATCATGGTCAGATGAGTTCAATGTCTTATTCTATAGGAAGATGTGGGACATTATAAAGAAGGATCTGGTGGAGTATGTAAAGTGGTTTCTAAAAGGAGGGAACATGGTGAGATAGGTTAAAAGCCTAGTTCTTATTTTAAAGAAGAAGGTGACTGCATTTCTTATTGATTTCAGCCCCATTTCCTATTGTTTTGTCCAATATAAAATCATTACAAAAATTATGGCATCACAATTGAAGGTAGTCCTTCCGTTTCTTATCTCAAAAAACCAAGGAGCCTTTATTGTAGTGTGGAGTATTAATGACTGTGTGTAATTGGTTGGTGATTTTGTCTTGACTATAACATGATGAGGGGGGGGAGAAAATCATGCTTAATGTTGGATGTATCCAAGGCATATGATAGTGTCAGGTGGGACAAGTTGTGATGGATCATACAACAAATGGAATTCTCTGAGAAGTGGATTGGATGGATGAAACAATGTGTAGGCACTACAAGCTTCTCTGCACTTGTGAATGGCACTCCATTGGGTTGTTCAAAGGAAGTATTTGTTTTTGGCAAGGGGACCCCCCATCTTCACTACTCTTCATTATTGTCTTGAAATTTTTTACACAGAAGATGAGACAGGAAAAAGAGAGGAAGATGATCAAGGCTTACACTATGCATGGGATGAAGGTGATGAGCCACCTAATTTTTTTTATGACAATTTGGTTTTTATAGAAGCCAAACCAAGCACACTATTGAACCTAAATGATTTTCTAAGGGGATTTGGTTAGTAGACCAGGTTGTGTGTTACTGTTAACAAGAACCACTTGTTCTTGTCCAATAATTGCTATCAACATGAAGCGAGGCTATAGGAGGCCATGGGAGTGGAGATGGTCAAGTTTCCCATTAGATGTTTGGGGTTCCCCCTCACTAGAGGTAATCTACAGGTGAAAGACGTTGCTGATTGCATAGACAGGATGGATGAAATGATTGCAAAATGGCTATCACTAAAGACATCCATGATGGGTAGAGCTACTCTCACTAAGGAGGCCTAAGAAGGACTCTCGATCTTTTAGGTGAAACAAGGTGAGATCCCAAGGCTGGTTCTAGATAGGATAGAGATGAAAATATCTAACTTTGTATGGGCAAGCAAGTACCATCACATTAGCTATGCAAGGCTGGCGTTATCCAAAGAAGAAGGAGGTATGGACTTGAAAAACCCATAGATATAGATAGGTGGGGTACTCTGAGGAGAATAATTATGTATCATTAAGGGAGCTCAGTGAGGGGTAAGTAGATGAGAGAAAGATATTCATGTGGGTTGGATTATCAGCCAAGAATGAGAGAGGGATATTCAAGAACCATCAATGTAATGAATGACTTATGGCAACAAGTGAAGTAGTTTTTTGAGCCCCAAGTTGTTGGAGGATGGCGGACGAAAAACCTAAAGATGATATTGTGGGAGGTGACAAGATCTAGAGTTGTAGAAGATACAGTGGTGGAATATATATGGATTGGTAAGCAGGTGCCAAAAAAGACCATGTGTATTTTAAAAATTCTGGATGTTGCACTAACCATGTTAGACAAGGTACATAAATGGAATAATGATGCCTCTATATGCCTATTATGAAATGAAGAGGAGGAGTCATATAATCATCTCTTTGGGAGCTGCAAATTCACGAAAGAAATTTGGGACATTGCTTGCAAGGAACTATGACTACAAATGGATTGGAAGAGGAAGTAAAGAAAATGGTTGTTTGTGCAGCAAAGGAGATAAGATAAGACCATTGTTTGCTTCTGTTTTCTATCATATTTGGAGTAAAATAAATGAAAGAAAACACAGAGGTGCAACCAAAAGATCGAATGGTATTACTGTAAAAATCTTCAAAGGTGTAAAGTGCAAGCTACATGTTAGATAGGTGTGTGAGTTGTCTTCTATTTGTTGTGTATATAGCACAAGGCTATATGCAACTCTTTGGCCTCCTAAATTTAGGAGGGAGTAGAATATATACTTACCTGATTCCAATTCATACATACATACATACATACATACATACATACATACATACATACATACATACATACATACATACATACACACATACACACATACATACTCTAACAAGGAGTTATGATGGAGGCTTAAAGATCCGAAGACATGTGTTTGGGAGGTGACCAGAACAAGGGGCACAAAGGACAAGTTAGGGGAGCTGATTTGGACGGGAGTGCACGTGCCAAAATGGAGCATGTGCATGTATACAATTCTGCACAAGGTCCTTGCCACACTTGATAGGATTAAGAGATGGAATAATGATACTTTCATGTTATGTTTGTTGTGCCAAGAGAAGGAAGAATCTAATTATCATCTTGTGGGTGAATGCAAGATCACAAGGGATATATGGGATATACTATGCAAAGATTTCAAGCTGCAAATTCAGATTGTGGGGGACCCAAAGACGATGTTGACAAAATGAGATAATGATGATAGAAAGATACTATTGTTTGTTGCACTTTGCTACTACGTATGGGAGGAAAGGAATGCTAGAAGGCACTGTGGTACAATTGCAAATTCCACTAGTATTTCCATTAAATTATGTAAATGTGTTAAACACAAACTTCACATTAGATAGTTGAGTGAGTTGTATCTTTGCTATGGGTGTATGGCATTGGGCCTACACATAACTCTTAACCTCCTATATTTTTAGGAGGAAGTCGAAATAGATTTACCTGATTCTGATACACTAACAAGGAGTGTCTCAAGTGGTCAAGTGCAGTATCTCCTAAATAAAAGATCATGGTTTGAATCTGTGTTGCCCCCTTAGTTTACCACCCTCCCAAATGTTCATCCTCCATCATGGGCATGGGAGAGGGGGAGAGAATGCCTATGTTAATCTCATACGTATATACATACATACATGCATGCATACATTCGCTGACAAGGAGTGGCTCAAGTGGTCAAGCATGGTGTCTCCTCACGAAGGGACCCATGTTTGAATCCCAACTTCCACCTTGGCTTACCACCCTCCCGGACGTTTATCCTCCATCACGGGTGTCGGAGAGGGGGGGAGAATGCCTCTCTTTATCCCATACATGCATACATACATACATACATACATAATATAAACATAGGAATGTACATACACCTGGTGAGAGATAGTGCAAGTAGAAACTATTGATGTTCTCAACCCATGTTTGAATCTCACTTGACATGCCTCCTCAATCAAATAACCTCAGGTGTCCAGCCTCTTCTATAGGTTGTGGGTTTATGGGGAGATAATATTTCTACTACTATCACATACATATATTATCATCCGCCTCTACTAAGGGGTGTGGAAAAGGAGGAGAAATCCTTCTATCTAAATCACATACATGCATTTTTCACAATAGCCATGGATGACTCAGCATAATGATGTAGAAGATAAGGATTTGTGCAATTTGTAACACAAAGGTGATGTCTAAATTTTTTGTATGCTATTCTTATCATTGTTGAAGCAAGGATGAGAAGCCTTAATAGTTTTGTTATTTTGATAGTTTAGAAGTGTGTCAAGGATAAAAATCAATAAAAAGAAAAACATACATATATTTATCAAGGTCATTCAAAGAAAATAATGACTACTTTTGAATAGGGTTATACGAATAAGTCAATGTCCTAGGAAATATCCATGGTTTCCAATGGTAGGTGGTAACCTAAGAAGGAAGAATTTCAATGAGTTTCTTGATAGTATAAAAGGTATAATCAGTAGATGTATGGGAGTTAAATTATCCATGGTTGAAAGTCTGATCCTAATAAAAATTTAAGATGTGGGATTTTTCAAGTATTAGTTAAAACAACATGCAGTACTAAATAAATATTAAGAAGATTGGACATTATGCTATTTCATTTCTTTTGGGGAAGTTATATTCATCCTACGATTTGGAGATGTCATATCGTATTGATAAATGTGGGGTTTTTTTACACTTTCTTATTGATTTAGTATATTACCACACAATGATGAGGATCAATAAAATTAAACAAGGTGAATCACCATGAGTGGTTTCTATGAGAAATGGATTGGTGATCGATCTATCTAAGACTACTTAATATAGATAAATTTTTTTCAACATCGTAGAGGAGAATGGTTGGGGTGTGGAAGTGATATAAAGACTCAATCAATAAATACAAACTTTGATATTTGTATAGACAAAACAAACGTGTTGATCTTGCTACAAAGAATGTTTGGTTGAAAGTACCACAATCCAAGATGGATTTACACTACATATAGAGCTAACAAAGACCTTATATATACCCTAGAGAGAGTTATCATATGGAAGAAAAATATTACTATTGCATGTTATATGTGTGATATGAGTATTGAAGCAACCGAGGTTCTGTTTTGAGAATATAAGTTATGGGAATACATGTGGGAGATGCAAAATATGAAGATGAGAGTAAAATTATGAATTCTATAACAAAGATATATCATACTAAACAATTCAAGTGCATATGATAAAACACTTGTAATTTGGTGTCTCACAAGGGGGTACATTTGATATGGTTTGAGAAAAAAAGACATTAAGAGGAAACAAGAGTAGTGAGATTGAGATTATACATGTCCTTCCTTCTGTCCTCCTTCTTTTCTTTCTTTGATGTTCCTACATATTCTTGTGATTCTGGATTTGATGGAGATTTTATATTGTTTGGTACAATATAAAATTATTGCAAAGACTTAGGCCACTAGATTGAACCCAGTAGTTCCTTATCTTATTTGTCCAAATCAAGGAGCCTTTGTGACATGGAGAAGCATTAATGATTGTTCTCTTATGGTGGGAGAGTTTTTGTTGGACTACAATGTCATGACAGGAAGAAGAAAAGTCTATCTAAAGTTGGATGTCTCTAAAGAGTATGATAGTGTCAAATGGGATAAACTATGGTGGATTATGAAGAAAATGGGTTTCAATGAACACTGGATTAGATGGATGAAATAGTGTATTGGGACTATAAGTTTTGCTATATTGGTCAATGGTACATTTCTAGATATGTTCAGAGAGGGTAATGACCTACACCAAGGGGGACCCTCTGTCTCCTCTTCTCTTTGTGATTGTTATGGAGTACTTTACACATAAGATGCAGGCTATAGAAAGAAGGAAGGAGATTAAGCTCTATACATTTCACAACACAAATGTGATGACCCACTTGATCTTTGTAGATGATGTGCTACTATTTGTTGAGGTCAAATATAAACTCTAGAGATTCTGCAAACTATTCTCAGTTTGTTTGGAGAGAAGATGAGGTTGTGTGTGAAAGACAATAAAACACATCTCTTCTTGTCCAAAAATTGCTACCAAGTGGAAGACAGGTTAAAGGAGGCAATGTGAGTGGAGAAAGGGAATCTCCCTACAAAATATCTTGGCTTTCCGTTGGTTGGGGGTAATGTCTAGGTCAAGGATTTTGTTGGTTGCACAGATAAGCTGAAAGAAATGACTAATCGGGTCCCAACACATAAGACATACATGGGGGGGAGAAGAATGCTAATGAGGGCTTCTATAAAAGGGGTTCTTATCTTTTGAGTAAAGTCAAGGGATATTCCCAGTTTAATCGTGGATAGAATGGAAATAAAGATGGAAAATTTTCCACGGGCAAGTGAACATCACCCTATGAAATATGACAGGATGGCTCTTCCAAAAGATGAAGGAGGTCTGAGTTATGAACACCTACAGACATAGAAAATTGGGGGACACTATAGAGAATAATTACCTACCAAAAAGGCATCTCAACTTGGTAGAAATGGATGAAAGAGAGATATCCAAGAGATTTGGACTTCAAGCCTAGGACAATGGAGGGATACTCACACACCATTAATGTTGTGAAAGAGGTATGGCAACAAGTTAGATAGTTGTTTGGGCCTCAGGACATGGGGAGATGGAGAATCAAGGACAAAAAGACAAACCTATAAAAAATGACGCATTCAAGGTCTGCAAAAAACACACATCGGGAGCAGATTTGAGTTGGTGTCCATGTTCCAAAATGGAGTATGTGTATACAAAATGTTGCATAGTGTATTTACCACACTTGATAGGGTACATGGGTGGAACTATGATATTTCTACATTGTGCTTTCTTTTCAAGGATGTCGATGAGTCCCATAACCATTTAGGCTGTTGAAACTTCACAAAAGAGGTTTGGAAATTGATATGCAAGGAGTTTTAAATGCAACTACAGCTACTAGAAGATCAAAGAAGAATGTTGAAAATATGCGAGAATGATGATATAAATAAGATTTCTTTGTTGTTCTATGCTATCACATTTGATAGGAGGATAACTCTAGGAGGCACTAAGATACAACCACTAATGCAAGAAGTAATGTTGTAAAAATCAATAAATGTGTTAAGAGCAAGCTTCATGTTAGATAGAAGAGTGAGTTGTAGTTGTCTTTGGACTATAACGTTGGGCTATATGTAACTCTTTACTCCCTATAATATTCGGGGAAAGTTAGAATATATTTACATAATTCCAATACATACATGCATACGTTTACTAGGGAAGTTCCCCACAGAATACATGTCCGCTAGCTGGGGGTAACCTGTAGGTAAAAGAATTTGATGATTGTATTGACAGAGTTGATGAAATGATAAATAGATGGCCATCACACAAGACATCTATGGAAGGGAGAACAACTCTCACCAAATCTACAATGGAAGGTCTTCTTATCTTTTAGGTACAACAAGGAGAGATACCAGGAGCTATCCTTGACCGTATTGAAGTGAAAATTGGGTGAAAATTAGAAACTTCCTATGGGCGAGTAACTACCATCCAATGCGATATGCAAGGATGGCAATACCAAAAGATAATGGAGGTTTGAATTTAAATACTCTGAGAGACATTGTGAGATTGGGAACCTTGAGGAAAATAATTATTTATCAAGATGGAAGCTCAGTATGGAGGAGATGGATGAGGGAAAGATACCCACATGGCTTGGATTTTTAGCCAAGAACCAGGGAAGGATATTCATGAGCTATCAATGTCATGAAGGATTTATGACAGCAAGTGAAGCACTTATTTGAACCCTATGAAACTAGTAGATGACAGATTAAAGATCCAAATATGAATCTATGGGAGGTGACTAGAGAAAGAGTGGGAAGTGATAAAGATATGAAAAAATTATGGGTTGGCAAACATGTGCCCA
This sequence comes from Alisma plantago-aquatica, assembly GCA_963693085.1. Taxonomy (NCBI): domain Eukaryota; kingdom Viridiplantae; phylum Streptophyta; class Magnoliopsida; order Alismatales; family Alismataceae; genus Alisma; species Alisma plantago-aquatica. The sequence goes on from OY856410.1 coordinate 1,108,089,719, forward strand.
AATGGAGCATGTGTGTCTGTAAAATTCAGCATGGTGTTTTGACTATGCTAGACAAGATACATAAATGGAATCATGATGCTTCCATCACTTGCATGCTAAGAAATGAGGAAGAGGAGACCCACACCAATCTGATGGGGAGCTGCAAATTCACAAAAAATGTTTGGGAATTGATATGCAATGATTTTGGAATGCAATGTCCACTAAAGGAAGATGCAAGGATGATGAAGTGCTACAAAAAAGGAGAAAGGGAGAGAATCCTATTGGTTGCCTTATGCTATCACATATAGAGTGAAAGGAATCCTAGAAGACGTAGAGGTTCAAGAAAAGGCATGAGGAGTATAGTTGTAAAAATTTGTAGATGTGTGAAACACAAGCTACGTGTTAGATAGTTTTGGGATTGGTTGTGGTTTTTATATGTAGTGCTAGGATATATGTAACTCTTTGACCTCCTATATTTTTGGGAGGGAGTCAGAATATATTTACCTAATTCTGATACATACATATATTTAGTGTGCATATATGTATTGATACATACAATGTACACAAACACACATATCCATCTAGGGTATTCTTCTCATGTGATGTCCGGGCAATCTCCAAGCAGCCCGAGGGGCATGATGCCTATGCCACTAAAAACCCATGCCAGTGGTGTCCACCCCTACACAATCAAACCCACCCTAACCCCACCACCCTGCAACAACAGACAGACTAAACAACATCAAATGAAGGACACACAGGAGCATCCATAGACATGGAAGGCAATGGGGGAGAAAAAGAGAAACAAAGGAAGACATGGGCCAAGGTGTTAGAGGGCATAAAGAGAGATGATGAGAAGAGAATTCCCAGCATCAGTTCTAGTCAATGGAAAGATACATACACGCTCAATGAGGAGGAGTTTCAACTGATGAAGACACTACAACAAACATTCACATCAGTGGCCTTTTAAAAATGCCATTGGAAAAAAAATAAATGCCACTAAACATGTTTAGTGGCATTTTTTGACATTTAAAAAATTCCTCTAGTACCAATGCCACTATAAAGATAGTGGCATAATATGTAAATGCCACTAAACGTTTGGCTTTAGTGGCTTCCAATAAATGCCCCTAAAATATCATTTAGCATTTAAAAAAATGCCACTATCCATCAATTGACTTTTATAAAAATGCCACTATTTTGTATTATGTTGTTGTATAAAAATGTTCTTATTGAGTTTAATGGCATATAAAAAAAGCCACTAATGACTACTAGTTCTGTAATACTACATTTTCATGGCTTTTAATCATTCAGTTTTGAATTAATTATTAAGATTTCTGAATGAATGTCAATTGTAGACGAACTCACTTTCCAAAAGTATGAATATTTTTTATTTATAATCCACTGAGAATTACATGGGGAGGATATTTTACCTTGCCCCTTATATTGAATACAAAACCAATGATATGCTTTCATTCAACATTTTTCCATTCAGTACAATCACTTCTACATCATTGGATCTGTCTCTTCACTGATATGACTATCTACTTTTTGCATGCCAACTTCAGAGCTTGTTCAGGAAATAGCTTTACATTATGGTGGAATCTCCATGTCCGATACTGGCCTCTCCAATGACTGAAATTCCTTTCTCAATTTCTCGATGTCATTAACCAATTGATCAATATGTTGTTGGTCTTCCCTGGAGTGCAACAATATGATTTTAAAAGCTGAACCATATTCACTTACATATACATACATAAAAATATAGTAAACACCATTGGAACCCTAAAGGATCAGATATGAAGAAATTATTAAATTGTATATATGATTTGGAGTGTTTTGGATGTAGTCATTAAAACACCAACCTTTGCTTCATCTTGGAGATATGATCCGGTTCAAGGAACTTCCTTGGATTTGGTTCTGTTTGTGAGTCGCCATCTGAGTTTGGGATGCTATCAGACCTAAGGACGTTGTAAAGGGATAAGACTCGATCAATTAGTATCCAACATTTTAGCCATAAACGAATATCTATCAGATGCCTCATCGATCTAACAGTAAGAAATACACACAGCCGATGTTAGACCAGTGTATCACGATCGAATTATGTTGAATAAAAAGAATAGATGTAATATTTTATGAGTAGACCGTCCAACTCCATGTCTAGATTTCTGGTCAATGTGACCAATGACCGAATTGGTTTGAGGGCTATTCTATAAACTTGTGCAAATTATGTATTGCATAGTCTGTGAAACATTAGACATATATGAGACGTCTTCCATAACAACCACAACCTCATTGTGTGTTGTCATCCAAAAACTAGAAGGAAAACCTGAGGACCGGTATGGTCTATATATAGGAGACCTTTCTCTCAATTTTTCATGGTCTCTACTAGAAAATGGGACGTCATGTGGGATAGGTGAATAGTTCCTGTGAATAGCAACCTTTCAGAAAACTTATACACATACACTACAACAAAGTGTCTTGAGGTCTTCATCAAATGCAGCGAAGTATGATGGATGTACATACTTTAAAGGAATGACTAAAGCAGCTGACTAAGGTTCATGTGATACCACGAAATGTTATACTCATGATATTATCAAACAAACAGTTTAGGGGGACCGTTATGAAAGTAAATGGCATAACTCACAAAGCCCCAACTGAAATTTTGTCTCGCCTATAAGAAGTATTGAGAGGTGGCCTCATTGAAGCAGGGTGTGGCACAGAAAGCTCCAACTCTATGGGAGGAAAGTGAGAAATCTTCTTGGGTAATCCATTCGATCATTAGTAAACATGGTCTTGTCCACTGTGTGATTTAGCAGATAATGCAGCCAGAAGTAACAAAAAAGAGATTTGGCAAAGCAATATAGCAAGGAGCGAGGACAAATAATGATACAAGTATAGATACCTTAGCAACCAGAAAATTAAAATACCCTATTTTATCATTCTTATCACCTCTTGATAGCATAAACTACATGATAAAATACCATCTTCATTAGTGAAGAAACATCTATAGATAGATGATATTATAGAACTTCTTAGAACCTGATCAAGAACTGCTACAGCTGCTGATTCTGGAAGTTCCAAAAGTTCAAAAATGCATTGCATGCCAATCTGCCAGAAAATACATCACAAAGCTAATATACAATGCAAAGGCTTTTCCAATGGAGTTACCATTTATCACCCATGCATCTTGTTTGGATAAATATGTATTCTTCATGATTTTTCATTCATCTAGTTAGAGAAAACCAGAGAATATCCTTAGTTGGTTGTTTCTAGGATGAGTGTTTGGTCGAAGAGATTAACTTATGACTGGGAAATATATATATATATATATATATATATATATATATATATATATATAGAGAGAGAGAGAGAGAGTCTGGCTAGAATACACTCGAGTGTACGGATCGCATGAATACACTCAAGGGTGTTTGCATATCAAGACTATTTTTGCAAAATGTAAACCATTGATCTTCATCGTCATACTATAACTAGGCTACATACAAATTTTAAGCCCATTTGGATGAGTGTAAGTCACTCATCCAAGGGCAACAAAATCGACGCACGAAACTAATTTAAAATGCATAATTTTTGCGGTCTTCATAACATGAGCTATACATATCCAAATGTGCTCAAATTTTGCGTATGAGTTGTTCACGAGATGTTTACGAAGATCAATGGATTAGATTTTCAAAAAAAAATATTGCATCATGAAAAACTACTTGAGTGTATTTCGCTCCGGATACACTCGAGTGTATTCTAGCCTGACTATATATATATATATATATATATATATATATATATATATATATATATATATATATATATATATATATATTAGGTGGTTACAACCAAATTACAAAGTGAATGAAGTCATTGATCTAGAAACTGAAAAAGAGACTAAGTAGGAAAATTCACAGTAGCCTATCAAATCAATATAACAATCTACCATCTACATTTGCATGTAAGAACTAAGAAGGTTTGTCAAAGAATCAAAAGCTTTACACATAGAATACTAATACTAAGTAGAAAGGGGGAAATTTTCTATACAAGAAAAGGTTACAAAGAAATATCACTTACATCGTATCTAGTAGCAACATTTAGTCTGAGTATTTTGAGCAAACGATCCTTCACTGACAGTGGCAGCGAGATAACAACAACTTCATAAGGATCCATGGTGTCGATATTCTGCAACAAAAGCATGCTTTTCTTAACTATTTTGTTGATCTAAAATAATGCTAAAATTGCTGATCTAAACACCTTTTTTCTTGAACACTTTTCTTAACTATTTTGTTGTAACTCATGGATGTTACAATCAATTGTATCTACAAAGATTGTGGTATTCTAAAAATTAACACAACATTGCATCCAGGACAATAAATCTCAATTCACTTATAAGACTGGTACTAAAAAATATAGAATTCAACCATGAGAGGAAAGACTAAATTATCTCATCAATTTATATAAGACAACTTCACACCATAAGATAAAAGACAAATTTATCTAATCTTACCCTCTACACAGCTAAAGTTTAGTACAAAAATTATCCAAATAGTGAAGATAGAAATTGAAATGTTGGATTCAAAAAGCAAATGAAGGCACGACGATAGTGAAGGAGCTCGGGAGAAACATTCTTCTAATCCATTATTCCATACATACATATGCGTCAATAAAAGAATAGATCAATATGGTAAGGCTTCTACATTCTTCAAAAGGTCAATAAAAAACTATTTCAGATTCACCTTTGCATCCAAACATTCACCACTATTGACATCTTCAGAAGGCTTTTCTCTGACTTCAGTCTGGCTATTTGATTCCTTCAAATCTTTAGCCATTATGGTACATAAGGATAGAAAAATTTGAAATGATTATAAGGAATTGAAAGAAATCAAATCTTCTTCTGAAAAGAGGCATTTGGTCTTCAAATATTTATGTGTTTTCAAATCTAAAGTTAGATTCTTAGAAATATTAATAAGATTTATGTGCGTACGGTATCTTACAATAAATACATTCAAATCCCTTATCATGGTCAGTGTGGTCTGTCTAGATGTGAAGTTGATGGAAGCAATATTCATATCAGAAACAACACCACAAAGAAGTACCCAGAAAAATGAATGTTTGCATATTTACACATCTATTTATATATCTAAAATTCAGCTTATGAAAGTACTACAACGCGACATTCAAATAGCCAATTCAAATTCACCTTTATACCAGTAGGTTCCATGCAATTGACATCTACACAAGTGGGTGTCTCTGTAATAATATGTTGGATGCCCAATCTCTGTGAAGCTTCAACCTGGTTGGCAGAAAATAAATGCTCTGTGATATTTGAGTTGTAGAAGTAATAATACATACACAATGTAATAAGAAATACAATTTGATAAGAAAATAAATGTGCTGCAAGAGTTTTCATATACAAAAATAAGAAATAATCCATCTTCAGGTTTCAGAAGCATTTTCTATTAATAATTGAAAGTAGAGAAAATGACACAAATAGTGATTTTGGAAAACATATATTGGGAGAGAGAGAAAAGTAAACAGATCCACCTTGAAGAGCACATAGAACCTTTCTCCGATCTAGCTTTGCAATCGTTTCTCTCTGTAGTCTGTAGATTTACCTTGGTCAATACAATAAGCACTTACAAAAGAATTCATACAAGAAGAAAAACCTTTTTGATATTAGTGAGCAGCTTCATGTGTTCGCCGGGCATACCTATTTTTACAGCATCAGGACCACATTTCTTAATCAGCATTTCAAGAAGCAATTTTACCTGAAACATTATTGTAGAACTTCTTCAACATGAAATATAAGAAACTAATAACTAATGATATCATTCAACTAGAATTTAGACTCTTTGAGTGTCACTGGGATGGGAGTTAAAGAATGTAGAAAGACAATCATACTAAAAATTCAACACTATCACAGTGATAAGGCAACTACAAAATACAACACAAACCAGCTGACATCTATCTCAATATTGATCCCACTAAAGAGCTAAAATGAGATCAATGTAGATTGCATGTGAATAACAATACTTATCCTGATGAAAATGGAGTTCCATTTTGGATTGCATTTGGGAAGCTTCACAGTTAGATCTAAATTGAAATGCTAGTCTAGATTCTAATACTCTATAGCTGAGTAAGATCTGCTTTGATGAATGGTTGAACACTTTTAGCAGCTAGAGATTACCCAAAGCTTTATCTCCAAGGTACAATCATGATATCACAACATGTAAAGCTTATAAATTAAAGTGAGGATTGAAGGGTTGGTCGAAGAGTGGATTGAAAGAGCATGTGAAGGTGCTCTTGGAAGCCTACTGTTGCATAAAGGGAGTAGTGTTGGGGTCTACTATCACATCACCCAACTATGGGGAAGGAGCAGGAGGACAGAGAGACTATAATGTCATACTAAGACTATGATATGCAACTTTAGGGAGTCTACAAAATATCTATAAACTGAGATAAATCTTAAGCAATTAACCAATTTTAGCTTCAAACTAACCTGCATACATCAGGTAGTCGAGTTGAACTAAGAAGATCAGGAGAAATTGTTTGAACAACCTACAACAAAAATCAAGCAAGGCCTCAAAAGAATTGTTTGAACGTGTTCACAAACTTAAATACAATTAAAGTCACCCATTGGAATCTATCAACCATCAACTTGAAAAACAATTCATCAATATAATTCATAAATTCACTATGAGTGCATCAGAGTTTCGACCATAAATGGCTGAGACATGGAAGGAGAAATCATTGATGTTCCCTTTAGCATGAATAACTTTATCCTCACAAAATTTTAAAATATTGCGAACATTATCTTTCCAAAGAATAATGACTCCCCCCAGAACATGAGAGGCATGTGTCAATTGTGTGAGAATTGTGTTCAGTGCTAACAATACTAATAGTATCAAAATTTGTATTCATATGGGATAGGAACTTGAATCCAAGTGAACTCCATCCTAGGATAGAGTCAAGTTGATTGATCAGAACATGTTGAGTTGCCCAGAAAGGATCATATCATTTCAAGCATGGTTGTATTCTTGATGTAGGAAGATTGGCGGCAAGTATTGAAGATAAAATCTAGCTTGCCAAGACTTTCCAAAATCAGCATCCGACGTTAGAAAAAACTCCATAATACCTTTTCAGAAAGGGAAACAGGCAAACGAACACAAGTTGCCGCTTCGCCGTGAGGTATACCCTCAAAATGGGATTCGAGTCCTTTTCAGCCCCAAAAATAACAGCTTTATATATTCAACAATTTCCTTTTTAGTTTTAATTCTCTTTTAGGAAAGCAATCACAATAGGAATAATATTAGGTTTTTTTCCCTACATGTATAAATACCCCCTCAGTTGTAGCCGTCAAGTCATCTCTTATCATTTAATCAAATACATGAGTTTATCTCTTATCTGGTGGATTTTGGATTCTTCAACCTATGTTTTTCGCTTGCAAATTTGGTTATCACTTTAGGGTTCTAGCGCTTGCTAAACCCCATTCTTCTGACTGCATCAATTCCATAGATCTCAAGGAAGATGATATAACCAAGCCCATATTATAGCATCTATGACATTATGCTTGACATCATCATCCCCTGGTTTCCACCTGGATATGAACATTGGCCTATTCTTAACTCGCCAAGATCCATCCAAGGTCATCTTCAGATCCTTGATAGGCAAGTAGAAGAGGATATGGATGCTAACACAAGTATAAGTTGATATGAGTAAGCAGTAACAAAAGCAACCAGGACACACGGATAATTTTAGTTATAGATATGAGTACAATCATGACATCACAACATGTAAAGATTCTCAATTAAAGTGAGGATTGAAGGGTTGGTCGAAGAGTGGAATGAAAGAGCATGTGAAGGTGCTCTTGCAAGCCTACTGCTGCACAAAGGTAGCAGTGTTGGGGTCTGCTACTGCACCACCCAACTATGGGGAGGGAGTAGGAGGACAAAGAGACTATAATGTCATACTAAGACTATGATATGTAACTTTAGGGAGTTTATAAAAGATCTATAAACTGAGATAAATCTTAAGCAATCAACCAATTGTAGCTTCAAACTAACATGCATACATCAGGTAGTCGAGTTGGACCAAGAAGATTAGGAGAAACTATTTGAACAACCTACAACAGAATTCAAGCAAGGCCTCAACAGAATTGTTTGAATAACCTACAACAAAAATCAATAACCTGGACACCATACTACCTAACAGTCTAAACAAAACCCGACACCACTACCTAACAGACTGAACGAAACCCACTAAACAGAACTAACAACCAAAAAACTCACTCAGACACAAGAACAAATAGGTAGGGGGCACCCAAAGATACGGATGGAAAGGAGGCAAACCACCTCAAATAGAGAAACAACAAAGGAGAGAGGAACTAGGCTTGTGAGCCGGTGGGGGGTATGGAAGGAAGGGAACCCCACCACCACTCCACACCGCGCTGACACACCCCTCCACCACAAGCAACAACTTGAGGTGAACGAAGGTGGACAAGGGAAGGAGCACCTGCCAATGATCGAACCCCCACTTGACTCCTCCCTACAAGCTTGACGAGGACGTCGATGCCAGCCGCCAACCAATAGGATGCAAATAGAAAACCCGACTACCTAGAAACTAAAAGGAAAAAAGGAAGGGGGGGAAGAGGGAAAGCACACCCTTCCTCCAGGGGCAGACAACCATCACCAAGGACTCCCATGCTTCGCCCGCCACCAGCACCGCATGAAAACGATGAGGCACCACCCACAAAAGAGGCGAGGAAGAAAGCGCCACCCAAAGATGGCACCCACCCGCAGAAGGCCCAGAACCACAGCGACGCACGCGCAGAGGACAGACCTAGGGGAGAAAGGTAATGCCATCCGACCGTCGGTCACCCCTCCCCCAGGCGGGAAGAAGCTCACTGAGGGGCTCAGAAAATTGCCAGGGAATTGGGAGAATTAGCTAATTATTTGCAATTAGCTATTGATCCACTTTTAATTTGGCAATTTTAGATTTCCACTAATTAGATCTATAAATGCCTATATTATTTATCCCTTTTCAGAAACTCTATAATAGGTGGTTTAGAGGAATTTTATTTAAAAATGCCTGTAAATTGGATAGATAGTGGCCTTTTTTTAAGCCACTAGAATAAATGCCACTAATGAGCATTTTGTTGTAGTGAGAATGTGTGGGAATACACAATCTTTGTCTATGTGATGGGGAAGAGGCCCTACTACTCCCATATCCAGGTGTGGATTAGATAAATGTGGAGACCCAAAGGTGATTTTGAACTAATACCAAACAATAAGGGCTCTTCTTGATAAATCTAAACAATGGCAAAAAAAGATGGTCTTGGAAGCCCGACCACGGTGGATGGACAATCAATTGGTCATCGTCAAGTAGTATCGACATGGGGACGAACTCAGGAGAGAATTTATGTTGTCAATGCCAGTGTGGATCACACTTGCATTGTTTGGAAGATCTAGGACATGGAGGGTAGTAGGGACACTAGTAGAAGGAGTGGAAGAGGTGATCAGAGTTGATACTCTATCACTTGAAGGGGAGAATGTGAGGGTTCTAGTGGAGCTCAAATATGATGAATTGAAGCGAGAGACAGTGTGGCTCAAGCAAAAAGGTCGAAAGGAGATTGTGGCTTGTGTCAGGTATGATCACATTCCAGTGAGTTGTAGTGTCTACTAGGCATTCTTCCATGACAAAAACCACTACCCTAACCACCTAAGTCATGATCATTAGGTAAAAGAAGGCTTCAAGAAATCTAAGAAGGTTTGGAGGCAAATTCAAGATAGAAGAAGACATTGATCCAGGAGTACAATGCACATGACTAGGGGTTGGACCAAGGACAAATTGACATTGACATAATTGTTGAATCTGGGGAAGGAGAGAGATAGATTATAGAAGGAGAAGGGCACCATGAGGAATAAGGAGAGTGGATGGCAACAAGAAATAGCATGATGGAAGGAAGAATGCCTAAAAATGTGAGGCAGATACATAAGTAAGGTGTACCTAAATTTGACAGTGGGTTTAAAAATCTGCTCGAGAATAGGAACATATTTGAATCATTGTCGGACTCTGACAAAGAACATGGAGAAATCAACCAAAAGGAGGTGAGGAGGAGAATCAGTAGTAGTAGAAGAAGAAGAATATGTAGAGCCCATGAGGCACATGAGATCCCACAATAAGTAACCATGTCAGTACTGATGTGGAATGTACAGGGGGGATGTGATTAGGAAAAAAAAAAGGAAATTTGGTTATGGATTGGCCAGCGTGGTGTATCTATTACTTTCTATAGATGGAAATGGAGATTAAAAGAATAAATAAATTGTGAGTCGAATATTTTTCCTCATGGGTGGAGATATATATTTAATCATGAGGAGGTAGATCTAAGCAAATTTTTTGTAGTATTGAATACTAATGCTCAGGATATACAAGCAAGATAGATTCCAAAGCATGAAATAACATATGAGTGTAAAAATAAAGTGGGGCCAAATATGTGTCTTACAACGGTCTATACACATAATCATGCAAGACAAAGGAAAGATCTGTGGGAGGATATAGAGGCACTAGCAGAAGACATGGACTTCCCTAGATGGTCATGGGAGACTTTAATAATGTGAGGTTGTAATCACAAAAAGTAGGGGGAATACCGGTACTAGTAGTTGTGATAAATGCTTTTAACTAGAGAATTGATAGAGCGTGATTGTTTGAACTTCCAATGACAAGTGATTAGATTTTCATGTGAAATAATAAGAGGAAACCAAGTGAAAAAATTGCATGCAAGTTGGATAGGGCCTTGTTGAATGACAGATGGTTGCATATATTTCTTAATGGACAAGTCAAAGCAGGAGGTTCATATCTAAGTGATCGCACACCAACTATTATGCATATATTGAAAAATAAGATGAAGAGAAGACCTCTAGGGTTCCTAAATTATTGGAATGAGTGGAAGGGATTTGAGGAAGTGGTGAAGGAAAGCTGGCATTCTAGTTCTGTGGAGAACTCCTAATAAAAACTTTCCCAGGGAGGTGGAAGAAGAAGACATGAAATGGAAGACAAAGCTCTCCAACACCATAAAATAAGATTCTTACTGGGGAGGTAAATGAACAAGAGATCAAGGATGGTCCATGAAGCATTGGAATCGACAAGTCGCTGGTCCCAGATGGATTTAATTCTTTCTTATATAGGAAATCATGATCCGTTATTAAGGAGGACCTTATGGAGTATGTAAGGAGGTTCATCAGAGGCAGGAACATGGTGAGGCAGGAAAATAGAAGGTGACTACATCTCAAAAAGATTTTAGATCAGTTGCTTGTTGTTCTATATAATACAAGATAATTACAAAGATTCTATCATCAAGATTGAAGATGGTCCTTCTATACATTATTTCAGAAAACCAAGAAGCATTTATGGAAGGAAGGAATATAAGTGGTTGTGCACTATTGGCAGGAGAATTTCTTCTTAACTACAATGTTGAGAGGAGAAGCACGAAAGTATGTTTGAAGTTGGATATTTCTAAATCTTATGATAGTATGAGATGGAAGAAATTGTGGTGGATCATGAAGGAGATGGGATTCAATGAGGTATGGATAGGATGAATGGAAAAGTGTGTGGAGACTACTAGTTTCTCTATCCTGGTGAATGGAACTTATTATGATAGAATAGTAAAGAGTGGGAATAGACTATGACAAGGTGATCCCCTATCCTCACTTCTATTTACTATTGTTATGGCGTGTTTCACCCAAAAAATTCTAGGAGAAGAGAGGAAGAAGGAGGTGAAATCCAAGTTGTACATGGTGTCAAGGTAATAAGCCACCTGATATTTGTTGATGATGTTTTGATGTTTACGGAGGCCAAGGTGGATATGCTTAAAAGGTTGAAAAATATTTTACAACAATTTGGGGAGCAAACCATTTTGTGAGTGAATGTGAATAAAACGCTCTATCTAGCAAAGAATTGTCTCAACTTGTGGGGAATATTGGAAAATGCTATGGGAGTAGGGGTGGGTAATATCCCTATAAACTATTCAGGGTTCCCACTTGCAGGCAATAACCTATTGGTGAAGGATTTTGTAGGATACAGTGATAGGCTGGAGGTGATGTTGGGCCAACACAAAAAAAATCCATGGCTCAATGGGTTTCTCTAATCAAGTCAGCAGTGGAAGGACTTCTAATTTTTTGGCTGTAATAAGGGGAGATACCAACACCAGTGCAGGATAGAATGGAGCAGAGAATTGTATATTTTCTCTAGGGAAATGAATACTACCCAATGAGGTATGCAAGGATGGATGTACCCAAAGAAGAGGGGGGATTGGGATTGAAGAGGCTGCATGAAATTTCTAGATTGAGCACATTAAGAAGAATAAGGACATACCAGAGCACGTCATCTACATGGGGAAAATAGATGAGACAGAGATACCCCAAGAAGGTTTGAGTGGAAACACAATATAAGAGAAGGATAGTTGAGAACTATCAATATAATTATAGCCATGTGACAGGAGGTTAAATTCATGTTTATTTAACGCGAGGAGGGTTGGAAACTAAAGGAATTAAAGGCAAACCAATGGAACATTGTCTGTGAGAAATGAATGGAGAAAAGATGGGAATGAAAGATATGGTATGATATCATGTACCAAAATGGATCTATTGTGTGTTAAAAGCATTGCAAAGGGTGATGGAAACATTGAAAAGGATAAATAAATGGAATAAAGACATAGACACCACATGTGTTCTGTGTGAGGAGTTAGCTAAAACAGAGGACCACATTTTCAATAGTTGTAGGTACACAACTACAATATGGGAAGGGTTGAGATAGGAACGACAAGTGAACATGAAGCTGAAACAAAGACTGGTAAACAAGGTCATGGAATGTACAAATGACAAGGAGAAGTTTCTCCTGATGGCTCTTTGCTTCCATGTATGTCAAGAGAGGAATAATAGAAGACATGGGAACAAAAGACTTGAAGCTAGTAAGATAAAGAACTTTTGAAAAGGTGTGAAGAGTCTAAATGTAAGGGTGCAACATTCACTGCATGTATTTTTGTTTCCCCAATTTCTTATTAAGAAAGTTCATAATAAAACTTATCATATTTTTACACATACATTAGCTCTATTTATCGATACATATATACATACACTGACATATGTACATGCATACATGTATACATACATAAAATGAATATGAAACAAACAATTTTCTCTCTATATCCTACACAATATGAAGGAAATCATAGAACTAATGGGAGTCCAACTGGTCTCCATCCCTACTAAATATCTTGGTTACCCATCATTTGGAGGGAATATGAGGATGACTCATTTCAAAAAATGTCTCAACAAGATTAAAGACATGATGAACAAATGGCATGGAACCAAGATTTCTATGGTGGGAAAAGTAGTCCCCACCAAGAGTTGTACCATGGAGCTCATCTGATATTGGATGTTACAAGGTGAAATTACTCAATCTACTTTTTGTAGGATGGAAATCATGTAGGATGACTTCATCTAGGGAGTTTCACTCATCCTAGTAGTGGGGTCAAGACTAGCTTTTCGTCTCGATGAAAGCAGTTTTGGCCTTGATTCATTGAGTCATTTAGCTAACTTCTATGCCCTAAAAACAATGAAGAAACTATACTAATGTGGCACAATATGCTCTGTATGAATGTTGAACCGATATGCATCAAACCTAAGTCAGAAGCCTTCCCACAGGTGGGGTTCCTCAACATGCTGGACATGGATGAAAAACCCATGGGAAAGGTATAGAATTGATGATATTGAGGTTGTGATTGGAATAAATATAGTTAGTCTTTACCTAAGGATGAGGCGGTTGCCAACATATGGATCCATCTACACAATCTGAGGTGGTGCATGACGACTTTCAGAGCATACAATGGCTATCTACCAACCACAAACAAGGGTAATTGCTAGAACCATGTAGTTAAGTGAAGATGTTGTCTGTGTAATGAAAATGATGAGGATGTGGATAAACTATTTGGTTCATGTAAAGTATGGTGTTACATTCATGGGAGGATGGGACTAAGGCCCAATGTTAATCAAAAATATAATCTGAAGCATTTGCTTGTGATCATCAATTAGAATAATGGAAGAAACAAAACCTTATCACTGTGGTTTCTTAATGCATGTGTGCACTATATATGGAATGAAAGGAGAATTAGAAGACATGGAGGTTGAGAAAATGATGACCTAGTTGTTTTAGCAAAAATTGAGCATGAAATCCAACTACTTCAAAAATGTTATGAAGATTATTTTGGTTTCTTATCAATTCTTAGATTAAGAAATTGGGATCTCATATATATCCTAATATAAAAGGTATTTATCATTTATGAGTAATTCAACCTTGTATTACTTTCTTTAGCCCCCATAAGGGATCAACAATAATGTTTATCATATTTCTGATACATACATACATACATACATATACATACATACATACAACTGTCGATGAGTACGGGCAAAGAAACACAGAGAAAACCTACTGAGAAAGAATGCACACAGTGAGAAGAGGGAGAGTTTATACTATCTTCTAAGAAGAGCAACCGCAAGGTGGTTATCCCTAAGTCCCAAGGTGAGGGAGACGTCCTTGACAAGGGGAACAAGTTTGAGGCATTGAGTGACCCGAATAAAAGAAGTAGAACAAATTATCAACCATGCTGAGAAGGAAGGTGGACAGAAGAACAACAGGAAAGAGCCCCAAGGCGTACCATAGCCTAGAACAAATCATCTTAAAGTTTCCATGCTTTTATGGAACATTAAAGATGGGTGTGATATGAATAAGAAGAAGGAAATCTGGGAATGGATTGTTGCTAGTGGACACTCATTAGTTGTTTTGGTGGAAACAAAAATAAAGAAGCATAATAAAGACATCATTAAATATGTATTCCCACAAGGGTGGGAGCATGTATCTAATACAGAGTGTGCTTAGTTGACCAAAGTTTGTGTGTCATGGAAGCTGAGTGCTTGGTAGGTGACAGTGATACATATGTTGGACCACACATCACAACTGAATGTAGAAATAATGGAGGCTTGCATATGTGGGTGTCAGTCATATATGCATATAATGATGTGAATAGCAGACATGAGCTATGGCAAGATATGATTTCCCTTTCCAGAAAAACCTCCTTACCATGGTTGGTGATAGGGGTTTCAACACTATACCACTGTAGGTGGAAAAAAGAGGTAAAAGACCAGCTTTGTATGTTGAGATGAATGCTTTTAATAATATAATAGATAAAGTCGGGTTGTTTGAGCTACCAATGATTGGTGGAGATATCTTCACGTGGAATAATGAAAGGGATCTAGGAAACAAAATAGCAAGCAAACTGGATAGATCTATGGTGAATGATGAACGACTATGGATTTTTCCTAATGTGCAAGTAAAAGTAGGCATTTCTAAGTGATCATGCACTAATTTCAGTGCAGATTACATAAAATAAGCAGAAAAGGAAACCCTTTAGGTTCTTAAACTACTGGGCGGACTGGAAAGGATTCAATGAGGTCATTAAGGAGAGCTGGAATGCAAAGGTGATAGGGAATCCCATGTATGTGTTTGTAAAGAAACTGGAAAATACAAAGATTACTTTAAAGAAATGGGTCAAAGCTGAAGTGAATATCCCAAATATGCTGATAGAAACCAAAAGAGAATGCAAAGAGGTTAGAGGAAAGCTTCTGTGGGATCCACTCAATGAAGGACTAATAAAGAAAGAGGTTGAGTTGAAGATGATGTTGGAGGATCTTAAAAAGGCATATGAAAAATTCTACTGGAAGAGGAGCAGAGCAAATGGATGGAGGATGGTGACAAGAACACTAAACTCTATCATACGGTAGTCAAAAGGAGAGAAGCTAATAACATAATCTCAGAATTTATGGATAAAGATGGCAATATTATCAACAAGCAGGAGGATCTAGAGGAACAAGATGTAGAGTTTTACTCTTCTCTTTACAATAAACACTTTGAGGAGGAGCTGAAGAAGGAGGAGGTAAAATAGAAGTTCAAACTCTCTAGCACCCATAATAACATTCTCACGAGAAAGACAAATGAACAAGAGATCAAGGAGGCTGTTGGGAGCATTGGCAGTAACAAGTCCCCAAGATCTGATAGTTTCAGTACCTTCTTTTACAAAAAGACATGGGAGATAATCAAGGAGGACCTGATTGCTTATGTTAACTGGTTTTTGGAAGGGGGAAACATGGTTAGATAGGTTAATCACTCTTTTTTAGTATTTATTCCTAAGAAAAAAGTGACAACATCTCTTGCTGATTTTCAACCTATTGCATGCTGCTCAGAACAATATAAAATTATTACAAAAATCCTAGATGCCAGATTGAAGACGGTGCTTCCCTACCTCATTTGTGAAAATCAAGGAGCCTTTGTGACGGGAAGGAGCATTAGTGACTACGCTTTGCTAGTAGGAAAATTTTTGCAAGACTATAAGGTGATGAGGGGCAACAGAAAGGCTTGTTTGAAATTGGATGTGTCCAAAGCCTATGATAGTGTTAGATGGGACAAACTCAGGTGGATCATGGAACAAATGGGATTCAGTGAGCAGTGGATTGTCTGGATGAAATAGTGTATGGAAACAATTAGTTTCTACATATTGGTCAATGGTAGTTCTATAGGTATGTTCAAAGGTGGGAATGGACTATGTCAAGGAGACCCACTCTCCCCTCTTCTCTTTGTTATTTTCATAGAATATTTCACACGGATGATGGTGGACGTAGAGGAGAAAAAGGAGATAAGCCCATACAATGTGCATGGTATCAAAGTGATGATACACTTAATTTTTGCAGATGATATGCTTGTCTTTGTTGAATCCAAACAAAATACTTTGGTGAACTTGCAACTTCTTCTCAGGAATTTTGGTAAGCAGACTGGGTTGTGTGCTAATACAATTAAGACCCATCTTTTTCTATCAAAAAACTACTACTAGGTGGAGGATAGACTAAAGGATTCCATGGGAGTGGAGATGGGGCAATTTCTACCAAATATTTTGGGTTCCCGCTAGCTGGAGGAAATCTACATGTCAAAGATTTTGTTGATTGTATGGACAGACTAGATGAAATGATTAATAAGTGGCCAACTAAAAAAACATCTATGGTAGGGAGTGTTACACTTCTAAAGGATTATGTTGAGGGAATTCTCACTTTTTAGGGCAATAGAGAGAGATCTCCGGTCCGGTCCTAGACAGAATGGAAATGAAGATGGAAAACTTCTTATGGGCAGGTGGGTACCATCCACTGAGATATGCATGAGTCTCTCTTCCCATAAATGAAGGAGGACTAGATCTAACATCACCAAGGGACATAACAAAATGGGGGACAATGAAAAGAATTATTACCTACTAGGAAGTCACCTCAACTTGAGGGAAATGGATGAGATATAGATATCCAAGAGGACTCAATTTCATACCACAAATAAGGGAAGGTTACTGACGCACTATTAATGTCATGACGAAGATGTAGCAAAAAGCGAGATATCTTTTCATACCATAGTTTGGTGGCAGATGGAAGCTTAAAGACTTGAAGACTAATCTATGGGAATTCAAAAGAGCAAGAGCTACAAAAGGCAAGTACATGGAACAAGTATGGTCCAGGAAACATGTACCAAAGTGGAGTATGTGTGTTTATAAATTTTTGCACAATGCACTAGCTACTCTGGACAAGATACATGTTTGGAATCATGAAGTTCTTGTTGTTTTCTTATTATACAAAGAGGCCAATGAGTCCAATAGTCACCTGGTAGGATGTTTTAAGTTTACAAAAGATGTAGGGGAGATTATATGCAAAGAGTTTGGACTACAAATATTGCTGAAAGAGGAACTGAGATGCACGATGGCAAGCTGCGGAAAAAGTGATAAAAGGAGAATATTGTTTGCTATTCTATGCTACCATATATGGACGGAGAAGAACACAAGAAGACACAGAGGTGGATATAATAGTGTAAATATTATAGCTATAAAAATATGTAAATGTATTAGATGTAAGTTGTGCATTTGTTAGTAGAGCGAGCTACACTTTTGTTTGAATGTATGGCGTTGGGCCTACATGTAACTCTTGACCTCCTATATTTTTAGGGGGAGTTTAGAATATATTTACCTGGTTCTGATACATACATATAGCTATTTTCTGGCCTTTGCTATCATATATTGGAAGAAAGGAATGCCCGTAGATATGGTTGTTCAACCAAGAATGCAAGAGTTATAGTTGTGAAAATATGTAAATGTGAAATGTAAATTAAACATTAGATAGAAGAGTGAGTTGTATTCTATTTTAATATATGGCATTGGGCCTACATGTAACTCTTGACCTCCCATACTTTTAGGAGGAAGTCAGAATATGTTTACCTAATTACAATACATACATACATACACCCCCGCCCTCTCCGTCTCTTAGGGTTGTCGGGCAACTTCCAAGCGATTCAGAGGAGGATCAGCGGCCATGGAAGCCACCTCTGGCCAGGTGACCCCCACCCATCCCTCCACCTCTAACCCACCCCCTCGCAATCCACCACCCAACACAAATAACCCTAATAGGGGCAAGTAACACTAGAACGGATATGGAAAGGGGATATCGAGAAGAGCCTGGATCCAGGTGATCAAGAGAACCCCTATCCAGTTAAAGGGGTCAGAAAACCTCACCTTCCCGAAGCCTAGGAGACATGATGGCAAAGTAATCGTTGACTTGGAAGCCAAGGAATACATTCAAATGAAGGACATATGGGAGTTTTGTGTGGCTATCTACATCATGGGGAAACGCCCATTCTATCAACATGTCTTAGCCTGGATAAGGAGGGTCTGGAACCCGCATGGAGACTTTGACATAATCTCTAAGGAAGATGACATGCTCATAATCAGACTCTCTAATGATTCTGACAAAAAGACATGTCTTGAAGGAGGTATGTGCTGGTTTGATTATCATTTGGTAACCACCAAGCACTATAGCTACGATGACCCATTGATAAAGGATGCCCTCACCTCCATCCCAGTCTGGATCCGCATACGCTCTAATGGCAAAACTTGGACCATGAAGGTTGCAGGCACCATCGCTGGCAGAGTGGGCAAGGTTTTATACGTCAAGAGTAGACTAATGGAAAAGAAGGGCTCTAATGAAGTTAGGGTTCTTGTGGAATTGGAGGTAGAAGATGAAAACCCGAATACAATCGAGATGAATGTACCTGGTAAGCAAGAGATACCTTTCAAGATCAAATATGAATATCTCCCAAAGAAATGTGTCTCTTGCAATGTGTTCGGTCACAACATTGATGACTATCCTTTGAAAAAAGTAGAGGAAAAGAAGGATCAAGATGATGGCTTCCAAATCCCCAAAAAAGTTTGAAAGGATAAGAACGCAAACAAGAACAAGGATAAACAAGAAATTACAGAAAAGAAGGAAGGAGAAATCCCAAACAAGAAATCCTCCAATGCTTTTGAAGTGCTTTCTGAATCCAATGAGGAGAAAGAAACACCTCTAGAAGTGTAGAAATCCAATAAAGGCAGACTGAAGAAGAATCATGAATCGCAAAACAACATCCCCTCTGATACAACCAAGGATGTTGATGAGATCCTCAATGGAGAGAATTCTGCACACAAGGAGAAAGGGAATAAGGGGAATGGTAAGGAGAAGGAGCCTCCAAGGCACTCCAAGAACAAGAAATAATTTTCCCATGTTAGTCTTGATCTAGAATGTGAAGGGTATATGCAACCAGACAAGGGAATGGAGGTACAAAACTAGATTCACTTCAGTGGAGTATCCATGACGGCAATCATAGAAACAAAAATTAAGAGATGTAATATGCGATGTGCTTCCTCCATTTTTCCAAATGGATGGCTTCACATAATTAATCACACTAAGGTTGATCTTGGGAGGATTTTCCTAGGATGGATTCCAAACATTTGGGAGGTGGAGGTCATAGGCATGTCAGCTCAAGCTATCATGTCATTCTACACCAATCACAGAGGACTAAAACTTTGGTTCTCAGCTATCTACGCATTCAATTTACATACCCAAAGGCAAGATGTATGGAAAGAGCTAATTTACTGGTCAAACTATATCAAGGACCTATGGATACTCATGGGGGACTTTAATAACATGAGATTGCAGGAGGAGAAGAAAGGCAGAAGACTTGTCCCTAAAGCGATTACCAAGTCCTTCAACCAGATGATAAGCAGTGTTGATCTCTTCGAGCTACCCATGTCTGGTGAAATCATCTACATGTGGAACACCAAAGGGAAACCTGACAAGAGGATAGATAGAAAACTTGGTTGTGCACTGGTTAATAATCCATGGCACCAAGACCTTAATAACGTGTGCATCAAAGTTGGGTGTGCAGATATCAATGATCACGCACCACTACTCATGCAGCTGTAGGAAAAATCTAGAAGGAAAAGACCTTTCCATTTTATCAATTTTTGGACAAAGTGGGAAGGTTATAGGAGGGTGCTCGAAGACTCTTGGAGAGAAGACATCACTGGAAACCCATTGTTTGTCTTCACCAAGAAACTCATGTGCCTAAAGAAGAATCTAAAAGTATGGTCTCGTGAAAATGTCAATGTCCCCAAACTCCTTGAAGAGACAAAGCATGTGATCATCTCTGTCTGGAATCATCTTCTAGTAGATCCTCTGAACTTCTCTCTTATTGATGAAGAACTGAGACTCAAAGGCATGATTGATGACTTAAAAGAAGGCTGAAGAAAGTTTCATGTAGCAAAGAAGCAGGCAAAAATGGGTGGAAGACGGCGATAGAAACACAAAAATGTACCACAATGCAGTCCAGAAAAGAGAAGTCCATATCACCATCTTATAATTGGTCGATGCAGGAGGCAAAATCATCAACAGTTAGGAAGAATTAGGCTCTCAGGTAGCAGAGTTTTATAACAATCTTTACAACAAAGAAATGCACAACACACTGGTGGAGGAGGACGACCTGAGATGGAGAAATAAACTAACCATTTCACATAATAATTTTCTTTTTAGGGTAACGAATCAAGAGTAGATCAAGGAGGCACTATGGAGTATTTGAACCAGTAAATCTCTTGGTCTTGATGGATTCAACTCCTTCTATAGAGAGGCATGGGACATTATTAATGAATACCTCTACAGAGGGGTCGACTGGTTTCTCAAAGGAGGTTACATGCTTAGACAAGTCAACCACGCTTTCCTGGTCCTCATCCCCAAGAAGAAGATAACTGCAACCCTATCAGACTTTAGACCTATAGCATGCTGCAATGTCCAATACAAGATCATCTCAAAATTGCTAGCTAAAAGAATAAAGACGGTGCTCCCACTACTAATTTTGGATAATCAAGGTGCTTTCATTGTTGACAGAAGCATTAATGAATGCTCATTCCTTCCAGGTGAGTTTCTATAAGACTTCAATGTCAAAAGAGGGTACAAGAAGGTATGTATGAAGATGGACATCTCCAAGGCATTCAACAATGTCAGATGGCAGAAGCTCTGATGGGTTATGGAACAATTGGGTTTCTGAACGGACTGGATATCCCTCATGAAACAATGTGTCAGCACCACAAGTTTCTTAGTCATTGTAAATGGCTCTCCGAATGGAATCTTCATAGCAGCAAATGGCTCAGGCAAGGGGATCCATTATATCCTCTTCTTTTCACCATAATAATGGAGTATTACACTCAGTTGATACACAAAGATGACAGAGCAAAGAAGATCGTTACTTATATAGTTTGAGGTACCAAAGTTCTCAATCATATTGTGTTTGCCCGAGATGTACAAGTATTTCTACAGTCCAAGCGAGGGACTCTCCTCAATTTCAAATCACCGATGACCTTCTTTAGGGAACAATTGGGTCTTAAGATCAATAAAAAAAGACACAACTCTTTCTCTCATCAAACAGCATGGATATCAAGGAGATGATTGAGATATGCATGGGCATGGAGGCGAGCTTGCTACCAACAAAATATCTCAGCTTTCCCCTGGCTGGGGGGAACCTCAAGGTGAGGAACTTCATAGATTGCACAGAAAAATTTTATGAGATGATTAATGGATGACCACTAAAAAACGTCCATGGCTGGGAGAATAACCTTGACTAAATTTGCAGTAGAAGGATTACTCATCTACTGGGTCCAACAAGGGGAAATACCCAATGATATCCTGAACTAAATGGAACTCACTATATCCAACTTCATCTGGGAAGGATCCAATCATATGATTAAGTATAGCAAATTGGCACTCAACAAGGAAGAAGGGGGTGTAAGACTCAAAACTCGAAGAGAAATAGCAAACTGGGGAAATCTCCAACGAATCATCTATTTTCATCAGGGGAACTTAGTGTGGGCCAGATCGATGCAAGATAGATACTCCAAGGGCCTTGACTTCAGACCCAACACCAGGGAAAGATTTTCTAGAGTCATAAACTACATGTCCTCAATATGGTTAGAGGTGAAATCCTACTTCTGGAAAGCTAGCAATGGCAACTGGTACCTGAGTAGAAAGGAGACGAATCCTTGGGACATTGTCAAAACAAGGGGGGACCCGAACTACCTATCTGGTCTCATTTGGTCAAACTATGAGGTTCCCAAATGGAATGTATGCTTGTTCCATATCCTTTACGGATCCCTGGTCACTCCATATAAGATCAACAAATGGTATGGGGATATAGACACCACTTGCATGATGTGCAAAGGAGACAGCGAAACTCACACCCATATTTTCTCAGAGTGCAACTACGTCCAAACCGTATGGAAGAAGGTCAGATACAATATGAAGCTCAACACATTTCATCTACAAAGCATCCCTGACACGGTTCTGAAACTAGGCAAAATCCCTAGTACAAAGAGGAAGAAGACACTTATGATGCATTTTGGTATATGCTTCTGCATATGGAAGGAAAGAAATGCTCAAAAACACACCAACAAGGCTAGGGAGTGCGAGATCTTATCTCTAAAAATTTGTAAAGCAATTCAGAATAGACTATATGTATAGATAGTTTTATTTCTATGGCATGAGTATTGTAGTGTTTGGGGACTACTTTGTATCTTGACCACAAAACAATTTGTTTTGCGGGCTTTTGGAATAAAATTTACCAAATTCTGATACATATATACATATATACGTAATGCCTCTCTTAATCCCATACATACATACATACATACATACATGCATACATACATACATACATACTTGTGAAGTGGTCAAGCATGGCATCCCCTTACAAAGGGACCCAGGTTTGAATCCCAGTTACCGCCTTGATTTACCAACCCTCCTGAGCATTCGGCCTCCACCACAGGAATGGGAGAGGGGGGGAGAAATCTTTCTCTCTTAATCCCATACATACATACTTGTGCCGATAAGGAGTGGCTCAAATGGTCAAGTAAAACGTCCCCTGACAAAGGGATCTGAGTTCAAATCCCAACTAACTCCTTGGTTTATCACCCTCCCAGGCATTCAGCCTCTGTCACAGGTGTTGGTAAGGGGTACAAAATATATCTCTTTATCCCATACATTCTTTCTCATTTGTAAGAGATAGTGTTGTGCAAATTTAGGTGCTCCCTAGTGAAGGGACACAATTTCAAACCACCAAACAAGCATTTTTTAATATATTACTCCTTGAGTTCGATCTCTACATGTTGTGGGAGAGAGGGATGCATAAGGGTTTAGCTCACCATTGATTGAACCCTAGAAACATGAAGAATGTTTCAAGTTGGAATCTATATGGGGTGAATAAATAATAAGATTTCTATCTAACATGGTTTGTACCATAATTAATTGGTTACAAACGTGATTTACCAAACCCCTCCTCAGTCTGGACTCCATAGTTTATGAAATTTTAGGGGGATAAAGTTTCCTTGATGAATAATATATACTTACACACATATAAACATATATGTGGAGTACGATTATAATACATGCTTAGGGTGGAATCAAGATGTAGTGGTGATACTACATCTGCCATTGTTAAAAATATTGGGTTCAACTCCTCTCACATAGTTGAGGCCATTGGCTTCTCAGGTGGCATTTGGATCACATGGGATCAACACCACTGCAACATTGATATAAACCTAATCCTTTAACAACTCATTCACTGCAAGGTGGACAACTCAGAATATTTCACCATTGTCTATGCTAGACTTAATCCTATTACACACACATTCTTTAGGGAACAACTGGAAAAAATAGCCCTTGACATGTTTGATGCCTGACAAGTCATGGAATATTTCAACACTATGCTAAACATTTATGAGAAGAAAGGGGGCAAGTACTTTGACAAACATTCATATGATAGATTCAATGAAACCCTCCTAAACATTGGACTTGCTAATTTGAGAGCACAAGGCCCTCCCTTCACCTTCATATGTGTTAATCTTTTTAAGAAACTGGATAGAGTAATAGCTAATGGTCAGTGGCTCAATATGTTTGACACAACATCTATTACAATACTCCTAAGTTTGTACTCTGATTATAGCTCGATCCTTCTCTCTTGTGGAAAAGAAGTGCCCCAATGTGCCAATTTCAGAACAAAGGCGAGCTGGAACCTAATCCCAGAATTCCATATTGAGCTCCTTACATGATGGGTATACAAAATGTGCTTCCACAATGCACTTCAATCCTTCAAAATCAATGCTATTAAATGGGATTCCAATCATCTTGCAAAGCAACAAAAAGAGAAGCAGAAACTCCTCACTCGTATCAACAGATTCCAAGTATCATCTCAACTTCTAAGTTCTCCACCTTTGGATGACCCCTCTATACCCCTACAGGAAAAGTACAATCAAATCCTCCTAAAAGAGGAGGAAAATTACATATAGATTGGTTAAAATTTGGAAATGAGAATACCAAATTCTACTAATCATATGTTCAATCTAGACGTCACCATAAAAAAATAACATGCTTAAAGAATGATGTTGGTGTGTGGATGACCCGCACTAATGATGTCAAGCTTCTTCTCTTCCATTATTTTGAGGATATCACGATGATGCAACACCCATCAGACATCACCTACATTCAAAACTGCCCTGGCATATTCCCTGGTGTTGACCCAGATGCTTATGATAAAATCAAGGCCATTCCATGTGTATACCAAATTCAACTGTCATATTTAAGTTGGTGCCCCTAAAAGCACCTGACCCGGATGGCGTCTACACTAAATTCATTCAGAAATATTGGAAGAATTTCGGCCCTCCATTGTTCACATGGTTACTGATGCCTTCACCCATGAGACCACTGATTGTTCTATAGAAGATTCATACATGGTACTCATCCCGAAAATTGATGCACCCCAGAAATGCAGTGATTTCTAACCCATGTCCCTTAACAATGGATGTTTCAAACTCATCTCCAAGGTGATTGTTGAACTTCTTAAGCCTTGTCTTGATGGTAGGATTGCCCCAATCCAATCCAGTTTCATCCATGGATGACGTATTAGTGATAATATTCTTCTCGCCTAGGAAGTTATACAATCAATGAGAAGTCTAGAAACTATGAAGAATACCAAGTGCATCAAGCTAGACCGTGCCAATACTTTGATTTCATTCATGATACTCTCAAATGGATCAGTTTACCTAATAAACTTTGTACCCTTATAATGCAAATTATTACAAGGGGCTCCAAATCCATTCTCTGAGAGGGTAACCCACTTCCAGCCTTCAAAGCTACTCAAGGAGTTTGGCAAGGTGGCTTGATCAATCCATACATCTTTGTCATGTAATGTAGAGGCTTAGTCAAGCCATTACATATGTAGTCACATCAGGAGAATGGAAGTCTCTGACTCTCTCTGTAGGAGGAGTGAAGCTACCACATGTTTTCTTTGATAATTACATCCTCCTTATGGGTGAGGTATCTACAAAAAAAATAAGAACCATCTCAAGCATCATGGAAGACTTCTCAAAAGTGTTTGGACAATTAGTTTCAAAATAAAAATCATGGTGGTTTTTCTCTCATAACACAACAAACCCAGAGGTCCACTCAATCGGCAGAGAGCTTGGGTTCAGTTGGATTGACAACCTCAACAATGATCACTAAGTGCCCATCCTTCATCACCGTTTAAACAAGTTCACACATGGTCACAATATATTCTCTATATAAAAGTGTCTTAATAGCTAGACCATGCACCATTTGTCCCTGGATGGAAGGATCACTTTATCAAGGTCCACTCTGTAGGCAATCCCTACATATATCATGCAATTAGTTAAACTCTTTCCACAACTTTGTGATGACATCAATAAACACTTTGGAACTTCATCTTGTCCGGTTGTGGGGACAATAAGAAGCTCTCACAAGTAGCTTGGAAGAAAGTTAAACCAAACAAGGATGTTGGAGGTCTTGACATTAAAGATGTGTGTGATCAGAACCACGTATGTCAGGTATTTCTTAAAGAACCCTCTAATCTTTGGGTGTAGGTCATGAATGACAAGTATGTCTATGGGGATTCCTTTGCTTCTCATCCCTCCTTGTTGGCATGGAGCTTCATCAAGCAGCACATTGGTGATATCAAACCACTACGCCACAAGGCCATCAACAATGACACTAATAAGAATGTTTGGAGAGATAAGTGGATTGGAGGGAACTTTGTTGTCGATTATACCCTCAATTGGGACATACATGGTGAGCTCCAAGGCCTAGTTGTCAGATCCATGGAGAATGAATATGTTGTATGGACTAGGATTTTATAAATTTCTACCTACCTCATAATATTGGGTTCCATATGACAACCACCCCTACACCAAATCTTCTATAGGCGATGATGCCTGGTCATGGCCCCTCAAACTGTTGGGGCAATTCTCATCTCTGTTTTGCACATAGATGGACACACCAGGATAAAAAAAGTTCCCACTCTAGGAAATTGAAAATGGATATGAAAATATAAACTACCTAAGATGATCAAAGTGTGTTTATGAATTCTCTAAAATAAGAATATACTGAGTAATGTTGAAAAACAACACTGTCATATTGAATTTAATGAAGTATGTAGAATTTGTAGCAATGAACGAGATACTCTTATGAATGCACTTAGAGACTACTCCACAAGAAAGGTTGTTTGACTTATACTACCTGTCAATAACAACCACTACAATCCCTTGTAGACGAGTGGATCTCTCTCTGCATTGTAGACCATGATGACAATTCAAATTCTCTAATGCTATGGGTTGTCGCTTGTTGGAATATTTGGAACTATCAAAATGAGTACATCCATCAACACAATGATAGAATGTTTGTTTCGAAGGCAACATTCATCTAGTACTAGACATCCAAAATCCTATCTCTACCTATGCCTACCTATAAATAAAGATAATCCACAGAAACAACAACACACTTGGAACTTACGAAGGAAGTCTATCTCTTCACTGATGTTGCCTATCAACACCTAATACCCAAACTTTCCATTGGCCTTCATGTATTTAATAATGAAGGTGCCACATTACTGGGAAGGGGCACTCCCACAACTGGATACCTTTGCTCATGAGGCTGAGATATAGGAAATTCTCTGAGCCTTGGAAGCTTGTAAGGAAAATCAATAGTCCTCCTACTATGTGTTATCTGACACCCAACATGCTATTGACATTCTTAATAGGCCTAAAAAAGCACCAACCAAGTTCAAACATTTTTCTCAAAGAGTATGACTACTCACTAAGGGTGGATTTATCAGCAATTTCCATTATACCTCTCACAAACTTAATACCCTAGCAGATCAAATCATGAAGCACACCTTAGTTTCTAATACAATGTGTAGTTTTCTTCTGTCATGCCTAGTTGATTATCATGTAACCTTAGGGTTGATGTTCCCTCAATTATGTATGTACTAGAGAGCAGGAATAAAATCTAGTCTCTAGTATTTGCCAAAAAAAAAATATGCTTGGGTATTATAACTATACTACCCTAAATTACAAGTTAAGACCACAGTGTAGTTTGATTGATAACCATAATAATTATGTGTTTGTAGTTACAATTAGGTCAATTATTTTCTTTAGGTTGTAAAAGTGATTTTTCTAATGAAAAATGTAATTTACATTGTCCTTACAATTTGTAACTTGTATAGAAAATTTGGGGTTTCCTATTACAATAGGCCACTTGTATGTAACATAAACTTGCCACTCACGTAGACAACATAACTTTACCCTACACACACATAGATATATATATATGTATGTGATTAAGAGAGAAAGATTTCTCCCCACTCTCCCATGCCCATGGAGGAGGCCGAACACCCAGGAGGGTGGTAAATTAAGGCGACAACTGGGATTCAAACCCGGGTCCCTTCATGAGGAGACACCCTTCTTAACCACTTGAGCCACTCCTTATGTGTGTGTGTGCGCACGCGCACACACATGCACACATAAACACACACACACACACACACACACACACACACACACATATATATATATATATATATATAGAGAGAGAGAGAGAGAGAGAGAGAGAGAGAGAGTTTAACACCCCATCCACAACAAAACACAATTACATGCTAACCAATGGATTACCAAAAAACACGGGAAATTAAAACCGATTCACAACAAGCACCACAAGATGAAACATATAATATCTGAGCCAACACTTTTCATTTCATAGCATATTTCCAAGATGCTACAACATAATTCCCATCATTGTGTTACATGAAATAACTGTTTGCCATGATGTTTTACATCAAGATACATATCGAGAACCGTACATCGATCTTTGTACAAGAAACATCGAAAATCTCTCCCAAAGACCTGAGTGTACAAGGATGACACATAGGAATCTACTGCTAGACACTATCTATCCCACCAGGTATGATACCTCTGCATAACATCCGTAGCCACATGATCTTCATCTCGCCAGGCACGTCCACCTAAAAAGGGTTATTAACCAGCGGGGTGAGACACACAGTCCCAGTGAGAAACATAACCCTCTACCAACTTTATTATGATCACAGATAACTGATATAAGCAGATTATAAGAGTAGTATACTGAGCAGGGCTAATCTTACCAGCAATCTTACCAGGATATTCATGAGGCCTATAACCAGGTATTCTTTATGGAACAAGATTGACAAGATAAGCTTTATAAGAACTCATCACATTATATAAGGTTCATATGATAAACTGCAGATTATAACTAGTTCAACTTGTACAAATAAGGCCTCAACCAATGTTCCGTACCGCTCAAATCCAACCTTCAGTTGTGAAACCCAAGCCGGTGCCATAGAAGGTCAATGAAAGAGCCAGACTTCATGACCTCCCACCTCATGGTCAGTGCATGAGCTCAACACAAGCAGGACCACAGTCTCATGCTTAAGCGGCCTCAGCCATAGGGTCAGCTCCCGTAGGCTACCCTTTCTCTAGCCTACCTTGGTACAGGACTCAGCGCTAGTATGTCTGAGCCACATGCTAGTTCACCATGCTCCCTGAGCCATGAACGCATTCATGCTCTATCACACTGAGCCATGGGCCTGTTCACCATGCTCTTATACACATCTTGAGTCTACAACCGAAGTTGCATTCTAACCTCCTCATTTTCAACTAGGAGAAACTACACATATTCAATAATATGCTCTTCCAGGTTAACCTGCAGGAGAACATGTTTCACCATCACCAGCTACTGACGATGATAGATCGATGGCTAGGTCAAACTACATGAGAGATTCATCTATAATTAGTTAATGTATTTTAAGTAGATTGTTGGGGCAATCAAGTTGTATTAAGAAACCATATATAAAACATGAACACCATTAGATTCATTACATTGGTGTTATATTGCTACTACTATTTCCATTACCCTCAACAATCATCACATTGCCATGGGATATAAATCCCTCTCATCATCTCATAGTGCTACTGCCTCTCAAGGCTTCATCATTTCGCATCATCATGGGATATCATCCCTGAGTTCATCACATTACACCAGTGCCTCTCAAGGCATCATCAACATCATTAGGGAATATCAATCCCTCATGTCATCACTAGAGGATCACACCTCAACATGCCTTTCTCATCATACTGATGATATATGTTATCTCATCAACAAGACATATCATTATTACTTAGATATTGCACATATATCAAGTGCTATACAAAGCATGTAATCATATAATCACCATAGCTCTTACTTGGCTATGAATTCAATACATCTGCATGGTTATCTTGCATAAGAAAGAGATAACTGGATCACCAAACATAGAACATAGGTCCTAGAGAACATATTATGATCATTAGGCTATCAAGAATTTAGGTGCACCGGATTGGAACAACATCCATGTTCATAGTTGTGTCTGTAGTCAATTTAGATTATTGTTATCAAACTATGAGCATCCATCATGCCCCATATCTCACGAACATGTATTTGATTATCATGTCATCAAGATTAAGGTTTATAGCATTGGAATATTATTCCATCATTATGAACATATGCAGATTAATGTCATAACCGGTGTATAAATCAATAAATACTACTGTTACCACATCATGGGTATCCCATCATACCCTATATCTTAAAACATATGCACATCTTCCCTTAAGGAATTACTTTAAGGATCATACACCATGATCCACCATTCAACTTAATCAGAAGTTCATCTATCATTAACCATAGGTAACCACTATACAAGGGTTCTCAACCTATCTTGTCATAGCTCATCATGATTAAAGCTATAAGCTCAAGAAACATGCATAGGTTTATCGGGTTAGGCACAACCATCTCTAAAGGTGTCGCCCACCCTCACTAAAAGCATTTAGCGACCAAAAAATCCCTCACTAAAAGGGAGTATCAGATAGAGTACCAACTCTCACCCAAGATTGTCGGCTATCAGCATGTCATACATTCATGCACAAAGGGGGCATCATGCAACTAGGGCTATAACATGTGTCATGCATCCACATGCAGGGTAGTATCAGGCAACCAGGCATTGTGTAGAACATGGGTGCCATCTATCATCCAAAACCCTACCACCCATTAGGGTTAGGGTTTCACACTGAGCAGCCCTCAACTCTCTACCGACTAAGGCCATATCGGCCAAGTTCATGGCGCCCAACCAACACACCTACTTGGGTAACACATCAAGATACTCCAGGGGCTTTCATACCACCCAAGGTACACTACTTCAACGTTGCCATGATGCCCATGGTACCCTCTCATCTAAGGTACTGTCAAGCTCAACACATGTACCGGCCAAACCTCAACCCTAGGACCATACAAGCTATCAAGTACGAACTCATGTTGAGTAATCATCCAAGAGATAGACCATGTGTCGGGCAAGGAATATTGGCCAAGGTAACATATCTCCTTATGGGGTATCGGCCACACACTCAGCCCTAATGTCACCCAAACCATGCACACCTACACACTTATAAAGTTCTAGGGTTGATGATATCGGGAAGCATATCAAGGGATCGTCCATATCGCCCATCCTAATATCCTTGTCACTCATGGAGCACCATATTAGGCACCCAACATATCACCCAAGGAATCATCACAATAAGAGTACCCCTATCAGTCATATTAGGGTTAGGGAAACTCTATCACACAAGGCTCCATGTCGTCCACAGGCAGGGTGACCACTAAGGCACCATGTCGGGCAACTCTCTTAGAGAGTGTCATGCAAGCACAAACCTCATGCCCGATACAAAAGCCCCTCAACCACACACATAACGGATAGGGAGGCAGCCATGGTATCACCCACCTAGGGTTTCATCAATTGAGGCTCAAGACTTATGCATATCTCCCAATAATACTACCATGGTAAGGAGTCATATCGGGCAACATAACGTTCAAGGCAAACCCTAGATGAGGGGGGTATCGTTTAGGGCACCAAAAAGGTGTATCGTGTAAGGGCACAAGGACCATAACAAGTTGGTCATCTTCAACCTCAAGTCCATGTCGTGCAACAAGGGTAGATCATTCATGTCACCTAGGACAACCCTATCGCCCAAGCTAGGGTTGAAGCTCCATATCATCCAAGACACTAAGGTTAGGGTATTATGTTGGCCAACCACCATCATCTTGGGTATATGTGAATATCGGTCACAAGGTCAATGAAAAGTTCACTTATAATATCACCCAAGGCACAACTCTAGAAGAGGGTATCGGGCAACAACCTCAAGGAGCCACCAATTAGAGCACATATCGTCCAAGGGATCAACTAGGTGTCCACCAACCATGTCGTCCAAACCTTAACCCTAGAGTAGGAAAGAGGTATCGGTCACCACATCATAGCTCCCCAACATCTAGTCCATAGGCTCACCTTTCAAGTCCAAAGGAGAGAAAGGGGTATTGCCACAAACCATCAACCAAAGAATCACTCATTAAACAAGGTACTGCATCGGGAAAAGCATAGTTGTATCGGGTAAAGCCCCATATCGGGATAGTCATCTTCAACCTCTAGCCACCCATTACCATCTTTCACAAGGAAAACAAGCTAAAGGCAGTAATAAAACGTAGAATTCCCATTAGATAAGATTCCAAGTTCCATATATATATATATATATATATATATATATATATATATATATATATATATATCATGGAGAAAAGGTAACGATTTAAGTATAAGAACCATTATATCCATATATGGAGAGTGTGCACAATAGAGATGTTTAAGAGTTATGTAACCCGCCTTAAGAGGATCTCCAAGAAAGGCATCAAGATTATTGGTCCAAGCATCAACTCACATTCTTCTCCAAGAATAGCACCCATCCAAAGCTCCAAACATGCCTTCGGCACAATCATCATTACCTCAACAAACAAAGGAAGAAGAAGAAGAAGAAACCATGGTTATGTATAGCTCGAGAAGAAGAAAGGAGGGGAGATAACCATGGCCTTGCTTACTCTTATCAAGGGCCTATCCATGGCCTAGATGGGAAGAGGAAGGTGACGAAGAAAGCACAAGGAAAAACTAGCAAAGAAGCATGACTCACCAAGGTCAGATCTTGAGCAAGGAGTTTCCATGGCCAAGGAGCTTGCCCCTTCATGCTCCATGGGAGTCTTCCTTAGCTCCAAAAGCTCCCATACTCGTCCCATATAGGTAGGGGAAGGAATTTGGCTGAAAAGGATTGCTTGGATAAGGAGGAAGGGAGTTATATACACCAAGGAAGAGAGAGGTAGCAAGGGAGAGGTGTCATAACCACATAAACCAAGGTGCCACTTCTCTAGCTCATAACGCCACTTGTTGCCACCCTAGAACCTCATGCATGGCCTGGTGATACAATCTAGGATGTGTATCGTGCAGCTAGGCAACTTCCATGGCCGACACACCTCTCTTGGGCGACACATCTTCAAGCCTTAGCCGATACACAAAAGGACAAGGTGGCCTATGTGACACATATGTGATATAAAGACCATATAGAGATGTCACTCCTCATCTATCAACCAAACAAGTCACCCCTACCTCCATACACGTTCTAGATGATGAAAACCATAAGGGAGGTGACTCTAGAGCTGATAAATTGCATATTGACACTCCACTTTGGGTAATTTGCAATTTACACCAAAACTAGCACAAAGCATAAACATCAACCAACCAAGCTCAAACTTGAATCATAGGTCCTCCAAAAGGTGCCCCACAACATAATTCTCTCTATAATGATGCAATAGAACTAAAGGCATGTTTTACATGTGACATATTACAATATAACCCCTTACTTTGGGTAAATTGCACTTTGGTCCAAAACAAGCAAACATTACTCAAACAGCATCCAAACGGGACCAAACTGGAAACATGAGCTTGTCACATAATAAGAAAACATCTAGAGAGATTAGATTAAGGTTATAAGCACTTTCATAAGAAAAGCAAAGAGGGTTAGCCCAAAACCTGGGTCAGGGTCCTAAGAAGTCATAAACCCCTAACAAGGATTTCGTCCCCAAAATCCCAAGCGGAAGGAAGACGAGTGTTACTTGTGTGTCGCATCATACAAGTCCATAAAGCTCCTAAGTGTCATAGATATGTGACCAACATACTTGCTCTTCTCCCAGAGCCACTCAGGGTTTCCTTGTACTGGTCATAGACTCGACCCTCGGTCTCATCATTCTTTGTCTGGTAACACTCTTAGATACTGGAACATTATATGCAACTCATATTACTCAGGTATCAGTTCCTTCTATTGATGTATCATATTCCTCATTATGTTTCCACTGCGCTACTCTGATCTCACAGGCTTGGCACTTAAGCTTTGCATAACTTGTATCACTATCTTTCTACTATATATGTTTCAACTGTTCCTTCTCTTTTCACAAAGGATGTCTCTACTCAAGGGGGATCTTTCTCAGAAGAGGTTATCACAAGATATATACTCTACAAAACACCTGTATGCACATGACAGGGCTCATACGACACCTCACTAAGTATCACTCAAGGCTCAACACAAAAGGAGTTATACATATTGGGTTAACAACAACCACATCATCTCGGTTCCAAGCCTGTCATGTGTTCATGTCAGCTCCCAAGAGCACAACAAGTACCAACCCAGATGGTAACAAATATGCATTATCTCAACTGATTAGGATAGGATGCCCAACCCTTATTCGTCCATCTCTAACCGATGCACATCCCACCTGGATCTTTCGTTACTCGAAACTTGGATAGGATTATTCCAAGGAATCAGGCTCAACTAGATGAACTTTCCCAAGATGACCTTACAACACTTCTTTCCCTTGGGTGCATACCTTCCGATGTCATGTTTATGCAGAGCATAAACCCCTAACATATGATAGCCACACTATAGGCACTTAGTTGGATCAAACCAAAGCCAACCTTTCCATCTGAGACAACTTCACACCTTTCCAAGGATATCCATTCCCAGGGTTATAAAGATCCTTGACATGTCACACAGAAAGGGATTCACCCGACTATCACATCTAGGAAAGGAAAGGATACGGAGAAGAGTATGCACAACCAAGTCATCAATAAGGTGCTCAACAACAGACTCTCAGACTCTCTCTCGTCGACTAAGAGGAAGGAAACATCTACCACATGTACAACAAGCGCTCAAAGGAGGGTACATCCTGAATTGGATCGACTAGAGCAGATAAGAGGCAAGAAGAAGACAAAGCAGAATGGAGTGACTCCATTCGACCTGTCACCACACACTGGTCATTCTACTGTTTCTGGCCAGCTTATGCCACAAGATCTAACTGTTGCCTGTTGCCATATGCTTCTTGATCAAACCATCCAGTCCTTACTTGCTTATCCTTATCAACGTTCCTCTGTGATGTCGAACTGCTACTTCGAGGGTCACCACATACATCCATACTTCAAAACCAAGCTTCCAACTTGTAGGTTCAAGGTCAAGGATGATCGATCAGGACAGTTCACCTTCATACCTCCACAATCTAGGCATCTTGATTCTCAACCCCTTCTCAGAAGGCATGCCAAGAGGATCCTACTATCATCATCCATCACAGACATCCCCATCTTGGAAACCAAAGTCCATGATCAGCTGATACTTTTCGAAGTATCCAAACAGCGATCACTTCAAAGGCACACATATCAAGTGACACAAGGTCCACTTGACTGCCACTCCCTTAAAAGGAAGGGACACAAAAGAACAAACTCCTCCCATCAACCCATCAACATCTATGGTTTCATATCAAAGGGGAGGATATTTTCACTTTCTTTGATCCTTACATGAGTTTCCAACCGTTTATACAACGTTAAACCTTTTTCCATCTGGTTTTTATCTTGTATCTTCTTGGGTTCCTTGCACTCAGCACAGGAAACATCAAGACCATTACATGTCATTATTCTTCTTCTCTTGTTACCATTTCATCATAATCATGATTAGTTCCTGATTATATCAGATTTTTGTTTTCTCTTTGTGAAAAAGATCATTATTCTTCACATATTCTTTATTGACAAGGATCATCTCCCTTGTTCTCTTTTTCTTATCACGAATTTGCACTTTATTCTTTCACATTTTTGCTTACGTTCATTGGTTGGTCTGACATTATCTCAGGTTCCATCTTGTTACTCATCACTTATTCTTCTCTTTCTTCTAACTTTATCTTTGCTTTCAGGTACTTTATTCATCTTGTATAAGTTCTATGCTTTAACTTACGTTGTTATCACAAGTTAATCTGTCTTTTATCATATATATCTCTTGATATTACAGTTTCAAGAACTTATCTCCTCATATTCTTAAATTTTGTATGCTCTTTAGATTGATCTAGAATGACTACTTGATCAGAGTAATCAAGGAGGTAACAATCTAATGCTCCATATTTACCTTTGTCTTCAATATTTGAATACCTGGCTAGGGCATCAAGTACTGAGATTAGGTAGTATGCACCATATATTATGTCACGGTCCAACCTTAGACACCATCCTAATCCTAGTCCTAGTGTCCATGTGGACTCGGCAAACCTAGAACTCTGATACCAAACACTTTAACACCCCATCCACAACAAAACACGATTACATGCTAACCAGCGGATTACCGAAAAACACGGGAAATTAAAACCGATTCACAACAAGCACCACAAGATGAAACATATAATATCTGAGCCAACACTTTTCATTTCATAGCGTATTTCCAAGGTGCTACAACATAATTCCCATCATTGTGTTACATGAAATAACTGTTTGCCATGATGTTTTACATCAAGATACATACCGGGAACCATACATCGATCTTTATACAAGAAACATTGAAAATCTCTCCCGAAGACCTGAGTGTACAGGGATGATACATAGGACTCTACTGCTAGACACTATCTATCCCACCAGGTACAATACCTCTACATAACATACGTAGCCACATGATCTTCATCTCGCTAGGCATGTCCACCTAAAAAGGGTTATTAACCATCGGGGTGAGACACACAGTCCCAGCGAGAAACATAACCCTCTACCAACTTTATTATGATCACAAATAACTGGTATAAGCAAATTATAAGAGTAGTATACTGAGTAGGGCTAATCTTACCAGCAATCTTACCAGGGTATTAATGAGGCCTATAACCAGGTATTCTTTATGGAACAAGATTGACAAGATAAGCTTTATAAGAACTCATCACATTATATAAGGTTCATATGATAAACTGTAGATTATAACTAGTTCAACTTGTACAAACAAGGCCTCAACCAATGTTTTATATTTGCCTTAAGCAGGATACTATACGGCTTGATTACGAATTATTATGCCCTGAGGAAGTGAGCTGTACCGCTCAAATCCAACCTTCGGTTGTGAAACCCAAGCCGATGCCATACAACGTCAATGAAAGAGTCGGACTTCATGACCGCCCACCTCGTGGTCAGTGCCTGAGCTCAACACAAACAGGACCGCAGTCTCATGCTTAAGTGGCCTCAGCCACAGGGTCAGCTCCCGTAGGCTACCCTTTCTCTAGCCTGCCTTGGTACAGGTCTCAACGCTAGTATATCTGAGCCACGGGCCAGTTCACCGTGCTCTCTGAGCCATGAACGCATTCATGCTCTATCACACTGAGCCATGGTCCTGTTCACCATGCTCTTATACACATCTTGAGTCTACAACCGAAGTTGCACTCTAACCTCCTCATTTTCGGCTAGGAGAAACCACACATATTCAATAATATGCACTTCCAGGTTAACCCGCAGGAGAACTTGTTTCACCATCACCAGCTACTGACGATGATGGATCTATGGCCAAGGAAAACTACATGAGAGATTCATATGTATTTAGTTAATGTATTTTAAGTAGATTGTTGGGGCAATAAAGTTGTATTAAGAAATAATACATAAAACATGAACAACATTAGATTCATTACATTGGTGTTATATTACTACTACTATTTCCATTGCCCTCAAAAATCATCACATTTCCATGGGATATAAATCCCTGTCATCATCTCATAGTGTTACTGCCTCTCAAGGCTTCATCATTTCACATCATCATGGGATACCAATCCCTAAGTTCATCACATTACACCAGTTCCTCTCAAGGCATCATCAACATCATTAGGGAATATCAATCCCTCATGTCATCACTAGAGGATCACACCTCAACATGCCTTTCTCATCATACTGGTAATACATGTTATCTCATCAACCAGACATATCATTATTACTTAGATATTGCACATATATCAAGTGTTATACAAAGCACGTAATCATATAATCACCATAGCTCTTACTTGGCTATGAATTCAATACACCTTCATGGTTAGCTTGCATAAGAAAGAGATAATTGGATCACCAAACATAGAACATAGGTCCTAGAGAACATATTATGATCATCAGGCTATCAAGAATTTAGGTGCACCGGATTGGAACAACATCCATGTTCATAGTTGTGTCTGTAGTCAATTTAGATTATTGTTATCAAACTGTGAGCATCCATCATGCCCCATATCTCAAGAACATGTCTTTGATTATCATGTCATCAAGATGAATGTTTATAGCATTGGAATATTCTTCCATCATTATGAACATATGCAGATTAATGTCATAACCGGTGTATAAATCAATACATACTACTGTTACCACATCATGGGTATCCCATCATACCCCATATCTTAAAACATATGCACATCATCCCTTAAGGATTAACTTTAAGGATCATACACCATGATCCACCATTCAACTTAATCAGAAGTTCATCTATCATTAACCATAGGTAACCACTATACAAGTGTTCTCAACCTATCTTGTCATAGCTCATCATGATCAAAGCTGTAAGCTCAAGAAACATGCATAGGTTTATCGGGTTAGGCACAACCCTCTCTAAAGGTGTCGCCCACCCTCACTAAAATCATTTAGCAACCAAACAATCCCTCACTAAAAGGGAGTATCGAATAGAGTACCAACTCTCACCCAAGATTGTCAGCTATCAGCATGTCATACATTCATGCACAAAGGGGGCGTCGTACAACTAGGGCTATAACATGTGTCGTACATCCACATGCATGGTGGTATTGGGCAACCAGGAGTTGTGTAGAACATGGGCGCCATCTATCATCCAAAACCCTACCGCCCATTATGGTTAGGGTTTCACACTGAGCAAACCTCAACTCTCTACCGCCTAGGGCCATATCGGCCAAGATCATGGCACCCAACCAGCACACATACTTGGTTAACACATCAAGATACTCAAGGGGCTTTCATACCACCCAAGGTACACTACTTCAATGTTGCCATGACGCCCATGGTAACCTATCGTCCAAGGTACTGTCAAGCTCAACACATGTACCAGACAAACCTCAACCCTAGGACCATCCAAGCTATCAAGTATGAACTCATGTTGAGTAATCATCTAAGAGAGATACCATGTGTCAGGCAAGGCATATCGGCCAAGGTAACATATATCCTTGTGGGGTATCGGCCACACACTTAGCCCTGATGTCACCCAAACCATGCACACCTACACACTTATAAAGTTCTAGGGTTGATGATATCAGGCAACATATCAATGGATCGTCCATATCGCCCATCCTCATATCCTTGTCGCTCATGGAGCACCATATTGGGCACCCAACAAATCACCCAAGGAATCATCACAACAAGATTTCCCCTATTGGTCAGCTTAGGGTTAGGGAAACTCTATCACACAAGGCACAATGTCGTCCACGGGTAGGGTGACCACTAAGGCACCATGTCGGGAAACTCGCTTAGAGAGTGTCGTGCAAGCACAAACCTCATGCCCGACACAAAAGCCCCTCAACCACACACATAATGGACAGGGAGGAAGCCATGGTATCTCCAACCTAGGGTTTCATTATTTGAGGCTCAAGACTTATCCATATCGCCCAACAATACTACCATGGTAAGGAGTCATATCGGGCAACATAACGTTCAAGGCAAACCCTAGATGAGGGGGTATCATTTAGGGCACCAAAAAGGTGTATCGTGCAAGGGCACAAGGACCATACCAAGTTGGTCATCTTCAACCTCAAGTCCATGTCGTGCAACAAGGGTAGATCATTCATGCCACCTAGGACAACCCTATCGCCCAAGCTAGGGTTGAAGCTCCATATCGTCCAAGACACTAAGGTTAGGGTATTATGTCGGACAACCACCATCATCTTGGGTAGATGTGAATATCAATCACAAGGTCAATGAAAAGTTCACTTATCATATCACCCAAGGCTCAACTCTAGAAGAGGGTATCAAGCAACAACCTCGAGGAGCCACCAATTAGAGCACATATCGGCCAAGGGATCAACTAGGTGTCCACCAACCATATCATCCAAACCTTAACCCTAGGGTAGGAAAGAGGTATCGGTCACCACATCATATCTCCCCAACATCTAGTCCATATGCTCACCTTTCAAGTCCAAAGGAGATAAAGGGGTATTGCCCAAACCATCAACCAAAGCATCACTCATTAAACAAGGTACTATATCGGGCAAAGCATAGTTGTATCGGGTAAAGCCCCATATTGGGTTAGTCATATTCAACCTCTAGCCACCCATTACCATCTTGCACAAGGAAAACAAGCTAAAGGCAGTAATAAAACGTAGCATTCCCATTATATAAGATTCCAAGTTCCATATATATATATATATATATATATATATATATATATATATATATCATGCAGAAAAGGTAACGATTTAAGTATAAGAACCATTATATCCATATATGGAGAGTGTGAATAATAGAGATGGTTAAGAGTTATGTAACCCACCTTAAGAGGATCTCCAAGAAATGCATCAAGATTCTTGGTCCAAGAAGCAACTCACGTTCTTCTCCAAGAACGACACCCATCCAAAGCTCCAAACATGCCTTTGACACCATCATCATCACCTCAAGAAATAAAGGAAGAAGAAGAAGAAGAAACCATGGTTATGTATAGCTCAAGAAGAAGAAAGGAGGGGAGATAACCACGGCCTTGATTACTCTTATCAAGGGCCTATCCATGGCCGAGAGGGGAAGAGGAAGGTGAAGATGAAAGAACAAGGAAAGACTAGCAAAGAAGCATGACTCACCAAGGTCGGATCTTGAGCAAGGAGTTTCCATGGCCAAGGAGCTTGCCCCTCCATGCTCCATGGGAGTCTTCCTTAGCTCCCAAAGCTCCCATACTCGTCCAATATAGGTAGGGGAAGGAAGGTGGCTGTAAAGGATTGCTTGGATAAGGAGGAAGGGAGTTATATACACCAAAGAAGAGAGAGGTAGCAAGGGAGAGGTGTCATAACCACATAAACCAAGGTGCCACTTGCTCTAGCTCATAACGCCACTTGTTGCCACCCTAGAAGCTCATGCATGGCCTGGTGATACACTCTAGGATGTGTATCGTGCAGCTGGGCAACTTCCATGACCGACAGACCTCTCTTGGGTGACACACCTTCAAGCCTTAGCTGATACACTAAAGGACAAGGTGGCCTATGTGACACATATGTGATATAAAGACCATATAGAGATGTCACTCCTCATCTATCAACCAAACAAGGTGCCCCTACCACCATCCACGTTCTAGATGATGCAAAACAGAAGGGAGGTGACTATAGAGCTGAGAAATTGCATATTGACCCTCCACTTTGGGTAATTTGCAATTTACACCAAAACTAGCACATAAAGCATAAACATCAACCAACCAAGCTCAAACTTGAATCATAGGTCCTCCACAAGGTGCCCCACAGCATCATTCTCTCTCTAATGATGCAAGAGAACTAAAGGCATGAATTACATGTGACATATTGCAATATAACCCCTTACTTTGGGTAAATTGCACTTTGGTCCAAAACCAACAAACATTACTCAAACAGTATCCAAACGGGACCAAACTGGAAACATGAGCTTGTCACATGATAAAAAAACATATAGAGAGATTATATTAAGGTTATAAGAACCTTTCATAAGCAAATCAAAGAGGGTTATCCCAAAACTTGGGTTAGGGTCCTTACAGAGAGAGTCAGGATAGAATACACTCGAGTGTATTCGGTACAGAATAAGTAGTTTTTCATGATGCAATATTTTTTTCAAAAATATAATATGTTGATCTTCTTAATCATTTTTTGAATAACTCATATACAGGCTTTCATGGTTTTCATGTAATTATAGGAACTCTTTTCTATATCATATGTGGTATTCTCCAATATCTTGGTCAACTGACCAAGGAACATCACATTGGCTTTGAAGCAGCTGCATGGGACTGGCATTTTGTAGACGTGGTTCAGTATAGGTCATGTTATAAAGACCACAAAAATTATGCCTTTCAAATTAGTTTTGTGCGTTGATTTTTTTAACCCTCAGATGAGTGACTTGCACTCATCCAATTGGGCTCAAAATTTGTATGTAGCCTAATTATAGCATGACAATGAAGATCAATGGTTTACATCTTGCAAAAAATAGTCTTGATATGCAAACACACTTGAGTGTATCTGTGTGATCTATACACTCAAGTGTATTGTAGCCTGACTCATATATATATATATATATATATATATATATATATATATATATATGTATATATATATGTATATATATGTATATATATGTATGTATATATGTATATGTATCACCTTGATTTACTACCCTCCCAGATGTTTGGCCTCCATCAGGGGCATAGGAGAGGGAGAGAGAATGCCTCTCTTAATCCCATATATATATATATATATATATATATATATATATATATATAGAGAGAGAGAGAGAGAGAGAGAGAGAGTCAGGCTAGAATACACTCGAGTGTACAGATCATGCCGTGCACCCCAATGGTGTTTCCCTATCTAGACCATGTTTTTCCAAAATCTAATCCATTGATTTTCATGGTTAAAATAATAATAGGTCACATACAAGATTTGAACTCATTTGGATGAGTGTAAGTCACTCATCCAAGGACAATAAAATCGACGCACAAAACTAATTTGAAATACATAATTTTTGCCTCCTTTAGATGCATGACCTATAAGTGTCTAAATGAGCTAAAATTTATTATATAGTATGTTCTTATGATAATTAAGAAGATCAACAGTTTATATTTTTCAAAAATTTATTGCATCTTCAAAAATGATTGAGGTGTATGGTGCCTCCGGTACACTCGAGTGTACACTAGGTTGACTATATATATATATATATATATATATATATATATATATCATAAAACACACATATATGTTGGATACGCACTTGATTTGTGTTTATGAAATTAATAAGAGTTCAATACTTTTGGATAAAGTAAGGTCTCAAACCATACTCGTTTTATGCAAAATATTGGTATAAATATTATAATGTTGCACCAATGTCATGTATTATGTCCATGAATTGTGCATGTTTTAGGTTCATAGTGCAAATTTAGAGAAAGAAAGCACTCTTAAATGTTGTTTTGAAATTTATTATAACAATCACAAGGGATTTATTAAATTGAAACGAAATTGTTTCAAGTAAATTGTTGGACTTTAAGAACCCTATAAAGTACTAAGATATGCATAATATAAGTGCACAGCTCTACTGGATCTTTATATATAAAGAAAGGATAATATGTCATGTGGGTGTAATAGGTTGCTTTCTCAAATAGTATGACTTATAGTCTAAGTGAAATTAATCCATTCTATGTCAAATTATTACAACTTGACCTTCATATTTACGATCTCTATTGTTTGTATATTTTCATAAATATTTTTCTACTAGTTTTAGAAGAAAAAGTATATATTTTTTACATTATATATACAGTTTATGCCTTGTATTTGTAATTTGGGATTTCTAGTTACACCTTTTCTGCTACCGCAATTTGAAGCTTATTACCCTCGTGAGAAATGAATAAATAATATATACATGTGTGTATATGCATATGCATGCATGCATAAACTAGGGAAACAAATTCTCAAAATGCATCATACAATTCATGTATATTTATCCAATTGGGTTTTGTATCTCAACAACTAGTGAATTGGAGCAAGCACAAAATACATAATTGTAATAAATCCCTCATAAGTCACACCCAATAGGCAGGAAATAGAGGACCTCCAACCAAAACACCACATCCTTATGGTCCTAGAAAATTATATATGAAGTCCAAAGGAAGGAATTCTCTATTAAGGGGATCATAAATTGT
This sequence comes from Alisma plantago-aquatica, assembly GCA_963693085.1. Taxonomy (NCBI): domain Eukaryota; kingdom Viridiplantae; phylum Streptophyta; class Magnoliopsida; order Alismatales; family Alismataceae; genus Alisma; species Alisma plantago-aquatica. The sequence continues at coordinate 1,108,133,607 of OY856410.1, forward strand.
AGAATTTTGAGAAGGTTTCATAGATGATGGGTCAAGGCTCTTCTAGAGTGTCTGAATTGGGAGTATTTGAAAATTCACAAAATTGTAGCAAATATGATATGCAAGACTAAATTAAATAGAAGAAAAGTAAACTCCAAGTAGAAGACACAAGATATGTGAAACACTCACATTGCTCTTATTTCTAATCCTCATTATACCCTACTATGGAGTAATGTTTCCATACAATCAATTTTTTGGAGTTTAAGGATCTTACAATATATGGAAACAATATCTATTTTGTATAGAAGGAACCTTGTTTTTTGATCCAATATGAACGTCTTATTTCATCCAAGGGGGATATATCGCTTAATTCTCATTGTATAAGTAAACCACCTTCTGTTTACAAAGGAAGTCCCCTTTAGGATAAAGAGAAACCACAACCACTATTATTGACATGTCTACATGTCTATTTGGTGGAGACCTTCAATGAAGATGACACACCCACATCAATAACAAACTCGTATTCCCATACAAAGAAAAGTGTTAGATGAGAAATAATCTTGATTTCCTAAGTTATGAATAAAAGTTCACTTGGGATCGATCATTGGTGAAGTGTCCATCCTTCACCAATTTAAACCTTTCCACATCCTATTGTCATTTAATATCTATGTAGAGTTCTCAAACAAAGTGAGATTAGAAGAATTGATGACACATTTCTATCATAGCTTTTTGAAGACAACAAGCATCCTCCAATTGCACCAACACAAAGTTCATAATCAAGATTTCTATGGATATGTATGATGTTAAGTGAATACCAAAATTTCTATGTTTCTTTGGATTCTTGATTAATGAGTTCCACACAATTAAGTCGACTTCATCAATTTAAACATTGGTTGCAAAATCATTCATGTATTTCAATAATGTTTGTTATCAAATGAAGAGTCACAAGGTTGATCAACGTGTATTGCATGATTCTCTTGGGGTCATATTTATAGTTGGGGTTAGTAATATGCTATGGGGTTCAAAATAGTTTTTTAAAGTCAAATTGGATCATCATTATCTAAGAGAACCACTCCATTCAAAATCTAAGTCCAATAGGGCCTACATGATTAAGCTTGAAACTTCAAAATGTACAACTTCTAGTCCTTCAATATTCAACCTTAGACGGATTTGCAACTAAAGATGGTCAAATGGAGGAACATGTATAGTTCAAAGTGAAAGTCATTGGGCAATCTTTGATTTTATTATATTATAGTTGGGACAATATGCAACTTGCCTCTAGATAGAACTAGCTCAAATAAAAGTAGGTTCGATAAGAAAGTTTTGTGAGCCAGATCAGGGAGGCTAAAAGATGGAATACATCAAACATGAAAATGTGTATGGTTGCAAAGTTTGGGCTTCTACGGTGCTTCTAATATTAGAAACATAATTGGATATAATAAAGTGCAATACTTGATAATCATAAAAGCATATGTTGAAATATTGTTGTGTCCAATAGTGTTTCCTATATAATAATAAAATATTAAATTTGAAATGTATTACATGAACATTCAAGATATTTGAAATTATCATAAAAAAGGTGGTTTGAAATTTTAGATAAAGACAAGTAAATCAAGGATAGTCGAGTTGACAGGCGCATATCAATTTTCCGTAATACAAACTATGATAGTCTCAACCTTCCCACATGTACCATGTGTTCTCATTATTTTAAATATTTAGATGTACTATTTAATGGACCTCTAATCACTTTCATTTTTTATTGTTATCATATACATAAAGAGTTCCATTTTGCCTTGGAATGAAGAGAAATGTCTTTGTAATCTACATGAATCATGATACTTTCTTTGTTGTGCATACTGAATGAGGAGACTAACTTTTTATCTAATTTTGGCAACGATTCCAGACATATTCAACCACTCATCCAAAAATGTCCTATGAGCCTGCTTTTGGCATGTGAAGATATCAAGAATCCTATGAAGAAGGCCTCACCACTTCCAAATAGACCACCATCACCTAGATACACTATTATACTAGATGGGATTCTCCACACTTGGATGCCAACAAATGTATTCAACCTTACTAAGACATGTATAATTCGAGTAACTAAAATAAATCTACAAGCTCCTAGTCCTAAAAGTTGGTTCAACTATTCGAATTTTGATCGGCCAAACACGAGGAGAAACCCCAAAGAATCAACGATTCAATTGAATGACTTCTTATTTGACCATATTCATAATCTACAAGATCACCATTTGACCAAAGATGTTGCACAATGTTCTGATATCAAGGATCACCCATCTTAGTTTTGACCAAAGATGTTGTGATGTGCTCAGATATTGAAGATCACCCATCTCATATTTGACCAAAGATAGTGCAAAGTGCTCAGATACCAAATATCTCCTTTATCAGATTTGACCAAAGATGATGTGAAATGCTCAAATACTCTAGACCTCCCTTCTTAGATATGACCTCCTCTTTACTGAACTCCACTTGAATATCAGAAAAAGGCATGTTACACCCTTTATCTGGATAACACACCTATTAACAAAGTGCTTCACCAACATTGTTGGGGTTCAAAACTCCCTCCTATTCACTCCATCCATTTCTCCAGACACTAGTCATCCACCTTTCTGCCAATGACATCATGTCATTTAAACAAACACCTTCCTATAGTCAACCAAAGATTATCATACCATTCAACCACCACCTTACCATGTTCCCAGATATAGACTATTGGACATGCTTGTGGTCATGCCACAATATTGCAAAATTATGCACGCTTGCGATCAGTTCTACCCTTAACAACTTATGGAACCAATCTCCCCAATAACCTAAAACTTATGACCAAGCTCAACTATATCCTAGAACTATAAGTCTCACTTAGACATGAGCAAGTAGTTTCAATCATTGTATTAAAAGTCCTAGGGTCTTGATCATTCTTTCTATTTTCTCATAACTATTTGTTTAATATAATTGTCAGCTACTTTCTCCTCCCATTTAGATTTCTCTACTGAAAGTGACTCTAGGATGTTTGTGATGGCCATATACTATATTTGAAGCTAAGTTCAAAGAAGATCCGACCTAACCCCAAAAGTGGAGGTCTGCGCCGAGTTTGTTAGTTATTTTCCCATAATGTCTATATATTGACAAAATGCCTTGAGAGAGGTGGTGTCTGTTAAATCTACATAGTCTACTTGAATTTGAGAGAAAAGTGAGCAGAGTGATCTTGGAACTATCTTAGCATAATCTGAATTATGTGTTTACGATTGTAACCTGTGGACAAGAGAATTAACCGAGATGTAGAAGACTCCATTCTAAATATTTGTCACGGAATCATCATAAAATACCCTCAGTTTCAAACAAATTATAGTTTTCCTTACTTTCAATCTAGTTGTAGTTTATGATCGAAATCATATTTTCTTCATATTGAATTAGCAAATACAAAGGTGATAGCAATTTATGATTCTTACTGAGATCTTAAGAATAATCATGACTCTATTACAACTGAACATTGTACACTTGCAAGTACTAAGCGTCGTGTGATTGGTTTGTCAATTTCGATCTCCATGGCTACACTGAGAGAAGCAACCTGTATTCCATTGGATACAAACTTTTATCTATGAGTCGTAGCACAAACCACACACGTCAAGATCCCTGTGCATTTTTCGTACCACTTCACAACATCATTACACAAAACTAAGTGTAAACCCTAAGGAAGGAAATCCCCTTATTGTTCGTAAGTGTGCGCATGTGAACTGCACAAAAATTTTCACCCATAAATTTTCAAACATAGAAATAGTCCATATAAACTAACATTCTGAAATCTCTTCAAAGTCACAGAACCCTTAAATTAGAATACTTTATAGTAATCAAGAGTAATAGTTTAGCGGTTGAACTCTAAATTGCAACAAACAAACATTCAATAGTTACATACAATGTGTGAACCTTAAAATCATTTTTAAACTATTTTTTGTAACACCCATTAACCGGTGAAAAAATACACCTTACATCAGAACTCATGCCTGACACATTACAAAAATCAAGGTCTCTACCAACTTTCCCTACCAAGAAACTCGAACAGTGTTTGAAGATTATATTTGGACATGACTGCTTGAGATACCATTTTACCATCTTGTCTGTCAATTTTTTGAATCCTCTGTTGTTATGTTCCACCTTTCTTTCTTCGAACTTGCCTCCTTTTGCCTTATACATCCTATCGAAGGTATAAACCTGGAAGGTATGTCTTGATTCCCTACAATGAACTCATCAATCAGTCTTGAATTTGTATAGATGACGCTTCTTTTCACCCAATCTTGTAAATAAATGTTTGTGTAGACATGCATATTTCTTAGGATATATGCTCTCACACGTTTTCCATATAAGTTTGATATTATGTTGACTAAGAATACGTGTGAATTTTCAATGAAAAAAACATAATTGTATAACGCATTGTACTTGATTTCTAATAGTTAAAAAAAAACTTATTTTTATATACTTTTATGAAAAAATGCCCAATATATCAGTCATAATATAATAATTCTCAAGATAGCACATTTTAAGTAAAAGGAAATACTAGTCTCATTATTTTTTAAACAAAAATTGTCACAAAGACTTGCTATTTTTAATGAAAAATATCCAAATATTTAAAGAATATAGAAGAAGGTTTCATTTGGAGTGGAATCATATTCATAAATTTAAAGTATTTTCAACAATATGTTACATAAATCTCTATATAACAGTTACAAAACAAGTGAACGTGTGTACTAGCCAATTGTTTGAATTGTTAAGCTTGGTTGGTTTGTTAGACGCATATTTCGAGTTTGATATTTTATTAAAGTACTGGCGAGGAAAGTTTACAGCAACCTTAAGTCTTTCTTTAATTTTTATGTGATAGAATTGGACCTCTCGTCCACATAAATAAATATTTATTTTTTCTTTGGTGAAGCCGTCAATGGGAGATAGTTTAAATCGGAAAACGCCAAAAGAACTAATGAGTATTAATTGAAAGTATGCAGAAATATTTTCGGAAGGGTCTTGTACTTCTGATTTGTAAAAGTATGCAATAATAGTTTTTTCCCCTTATTTTTATCCCAACGAATAGAAAATTGTGTAAGATTGGAAGGCAACCGTGACAAGTTACAAGCTGTCGTTATAATTTGATTCCCAAAACATCAGAGCAACTATTGCAGGAGAAGCATATTCAAGGATTTCTTGTCTCATTTTTTTCACAAGGCCATCATTTTCTTCATGCTCTAGACAAACCAAACACCACAATGATCACACATCATGTGGAAAAAACTAAAGCATCATCCTTTTCATCTACCAACTGCATCTTCTATTTAAGAATCGCCTGATATAGAAGAGAATACAATATTGGATGCTGCATCCTCAAGACAATGAAACGTTCCAGCAAACAGCATTTGAGACAATTGGCATGTGTGGCACCCAGGAACTCCATTCAAGTTTCTTGTCAATCTATGGAATTATGTCCTCCACTAGGCTGTACTCTGGGTTGAATCGGGTTCAACTGTTTAAAAAATAACACTGTTCTAGGCATTAGGCCATTGTTAGCCATGCTTTTTCCACCTTTGGGGATGGACAAAAGAATAGCAATAAATTAAGAGGCTCCTTGGCACCATATAATTGCTGTGCATGGACCAAGTGATGTTAAAAATATTGTTGAGTGGGGAATGTCGATGGTGTTAAGTGGACACTTGGCAAGACCTTCTGTTGGTGGATGCTCAACATACTTAAATGCAATTGGCTCGCTGAAAAGAAAAGATAAAGCTTGCATATTAGTAGTTTAAATAATCATTCATCAATGACTAGCAAACAACAAAGCCTCATCATCTCATATCTCAGCAGTCCACTGAGAAACCTCACAAGAAATCGACGTGTGAACCAATCAAATCAACTCAGGTGAATCTCGAACTCTACATCATTGAGCCAGATGTACGTCCATATATGACCGAGTCATAGCCATCCCTATCGGTTGCCATGTAGAGTTCCGTTCCCCTCATGGAGGGATGGTGAATGGAAGCCTAAACTGAAACCCAATCTTAGTGGTTAGGCAGTGAGAGCTAGTAGCTTCTTTAGTATTTCATCTAATAATTAACTTAGTACTTGTGACTACTAAAAGAGCACAGCACCTGCTACGGCCTCTTTTCCTTAAAGAAAATAGCCTATCTAAAGGAGGGAAGGAAAGAACAGACCGGGGGTCGGAGGTGAGGGCCGGGGAGAGCTAGCTAACACAGTATGAATTTTATTATGTTATCTCAGGCACAAAAGCTGCTTTGAATAAATAAAGATTGTATCCATAGCATTCTTCGTGTGGCAGCTTCACGTGGGAATCAGTCACCTTTATCTTCACTTTCTCTGCATTTATCCATCTCAAAGTGATAGAGTACTGTGCAGATTGAATAGCAGAAACTTAATTTTGTGGTGCATGCTTTATATATGATATTGTAGTTACAAGCAATCTCAATTTGGAACCAACAAAATCGCACCTGCAGGATATGATCAGGTTGATCAATGAACACATTCCATGAAACCTTAAGAATTTATAGATTTCATCACACGCACATGAATCCATGCACATATTTAATGTAATTGCGTGTCTGCCCACGCTAAGGTCAAATAGGTATTTGGTGCCTAGTCAAATGATCAAGTGAGTCGGCCATCGTAGTCCTTCCATAACAAAAAGATCAAGCATAATGCAGATTTGTTCTGATTACTTTCCGGTCCCTTGTACTCATTAGAAGTTTTTTGAAGTCTACCAACAACCTTGTCTGTTATGTTCCGGAGATGCAGCTTTAACTCTAGACAGATTACTTCACCACAAGAACAGATGGTTCTATGTGAAGATATACACAAAGTTGGGGAGAGAGAAGTCCATAGTTATGCTCAAAATCCAGTTGAGCCACTCATGAGCACAATGACCACCGAGCATAGGTGCCATCCCTTCTTTGAACCCAAACACGTACGCGTCGGCAACAACATATTCTAGTATGTGTGTAACTGTTTAGACCTAATTAGGCACTCTACCTCATGTATATGGATAACGATGAATTAAAACTATGGTCATGTTTCGAGGGAGTCATGAAATTATCAAATCTCAAAATTTCACAAGCCATACAACCCAAATAAAATGAAATACATTTTAAGACTAAATATAATAGAAAGTACAAATAGTCTAAACATATATGGATACTAGACAAGATAGGATTTCAATATAAGAAAACCCTAGCTTATGGGTCCAACTAGACTAGGTCTGTATGCAAACAATTTATCCTCTATGCATATATACAATATACAACATGATATGAATTTATGTGCATAAGTTTATCTTAGTAGATAGTAGTGCACTCAAAAAAGTGATTCGGGGCAGTCTCACAGTATTTCGACAAAGCCATTAATAAGTGAAACCACTTGTGAGGCCAAACATTCTTCTAGTAAACCCTACAAGGAAAACAACCATCAAGACAACGTTGATGATAAAAGAAAAATCTCTACAAATATTAGTGAATGGTTGATGACAAAGTTTTGGAGTCACTGCCTAATCCTTTCATGTATCAAAAATTAGAAAAAAAAACAAATAAGAGCCAACACGAAACACCTAACAAATCATTTGGAACCAGAATTGGGGTAACCGATATTTATATGGACGAAAAACGTATTAGGAACACCAACGTGTACGAATACAACTATAGTCTTTTGAGTTTACTTGGTGCTTGATGTAAAAACACAGTTTCGGGTAGTACAAGCATAGAATAATATAAATTTTAGCAAGGATGCATTAAGGGGTCGGCCGTCCTCAAATAGGTCAACAACACAAAGTGAGAAGTAATATCTTCCAGGTATCACTTACGATAACAAAACAAAATTATAGTTTTGGTTAAGCTGGTTTATCCCGAACAGATTGACCGAGAGAAGATTATAGGTGTTATACATTACTGTCAGGAATTAAGTATAAAAACTTCTCTTGTGGTGACCACACAATGGTTGAATAAGGGAGAAATAAAGTGAATAGACACACGTGCACGCGCGTACACACACACACACATACACACACACACACACACACACACACACATATATATATATATATATATATATATATATATATATATATATATATATATATATATATATATATATATATATATATATATATATATATATATATAAGCTACCCGGCAGCAAGGCGCGGTGACATAAGGCCGTAAATATTTTAAAAAGAAAATGAGCGGAAAAAGCGAGAAAATGGGCGGAAAGACAGCGAGCGAAAAAATCCCAAAACCTCTGTTCGAACCCTCACTTTGCCCTGCGATAACTGTCGTTCTCGCGCAAAAGTACCAGCGACCACATCCCGCAACCCCTTCATCCCCACCTCCACCGTCTCTAGTCGCTCCGACTGTAAATTCCGTCTCCATCATCTTCGATTCCACCTCCTCTCTCTCTCGTTGCATCTCAATTACGGAGCAGCTACCCTCTTCAGTGATGACGAGGATGAAGAAGTCATCACGGAAGACCTCGACAATGCCGCCGTGGAGAAGGAATCGACAATTAAGGACTCTGGTTGAAGAAGATGACAACTTCGAATTGCACCACTATCAAGCCGACGAGAAGATGGCTAAAGAACCAGAGGAAGCAACAAAAGCAGCGGCCGCGGAAGGGGAGATAGAACGGGATACAATACCACTGAGTACTCCGAAAGGAGATAAGGAAGGGGCTACGATGGCCAAAGAAGTGGATGAAGCGGGAAAAGAAGCATGTGTGGAAAGGGAGAAGGAAGGCGATGCGGTGACTACTCCGATGAAACAGAAAGGGAACAAAAGAGGGGTTGCGATGGCCAAAGAAACAGATGAAGCGGGACAAGAAGCGACTATGGAAGGGGAGAAGGGAGGTGCTGCTGAGACAAGACGGAAAGGGTGCAAAAGAAGGGTTGCAGATCCCCTAATGAGTAAATCTTTAGCAAAAAGAGAAAATGCAGTAAGATGGCTACTTCCGGTAATAGACACAATGGAGCTACCGAGATTGAAGAACCTCCGCATGACAAAGCGGAGAACGAAGAACGGCGAGGTAATTTGTATTTCCATGTACATTACAAACAAAAAACATAAACAAAAAGATTTTGACTAAAAAGTAATAATGCATGTTGAAATGAGTAATTGTTATAAGAAGTAGAGTAACTACAGTAAAACATTGGAGTAACTATACGATAGTCTAGAGTAACTGAAATAATACTGGAGTAACTATTACAGAACAAAGAGTGTTTCACACACTAGATATAGTAGTTAAACTAGGAAAACCATATTGTAAAGCTAAAGACTACACTTTTCGAGTAACTGTGTTCGTATGGAGAAGAAAGGAAAGGGGATGATGATAGGTTAGATGAAAATTAGCAAAAGAATGAGATAGAAAAGGCTACTGCAGATGAAGGAGAGGTGAAAAGAAGTAAAACGAAAAAGAGGGGGAAAGGGAAGGCCAAAGCAATGATGGAGTTTTGCAACACCACTAAAAATCCTAAGGTGATGAATCCTTAGGTTTAGCCTTGCTAGTACTATGGTAAGAACTCCACCCACGTGTGTTAAGACACGCGGAAGTCTTATCGTAGTATAGTTAAGGGTCGAATCCTCGGGACAACGGTCTTGACGAAGTCAAGATGGAAAACGTTTTAGTTCTACTTAACTACTTAACAGTTGATATTTAGATCGAAAGTTTGATGTTGGTTCTAAAGCTAAATGCGAGGAAAGTAAAGCAAGAAGGTAAAGATTAAAGTTGTAAACAATTGATAAAAACCACTAGGATGTTATCGGGTTTCACACCACTACACATGGATCAAGTCATGCAACATAATAAAACAACCTGCAAAAAGAGTCAAATCAGTTAGTATCTTGTAGTCCTAGCTTCCCTTCGGATAACTAGCTACGAGAAGTGTGGAGTATTGCAATGCCAGCCATCCCATAACGAATGGTCACATGCCTTGCATTACTCCTTCATGAAATGTGTTCCTCGACCTTACCAAGGTTGCACTTCTATACGTCAACTGATTCCATTTCATAGTATGAAAGTGCAACGATGGGGGTGAGTTTACTCCACTCTTGAAAACACTTCTAGACACCGAAACAGACGTATGGTGACTACATACATCCATAACCAACATTCAATCGATATTTAGATCTAAGGGTACAAACGTAGACAATTCATACCAAAAGACAATATGTAACACAAGTTGATGATCAAGCAACTAGTATTCATTAAGCGATTGAAGTCAAACTGAAAGGAAGAGTATCTTTATTACAAGTTATTGAATTACATCGCATGAAATGAAAACATGGGTAGCGGGGCTACTCCCCGCACCCTAGTGAAAGAAACTACTCGCTCATGGCAAAGGAGGTGAGAAGAGAGAGAAAGAACGTCATCTCCACGGAGGAGGGAAGGTTGAACCCTTGGTGAAGAGAGCAACGATCTTCGCACTTCGTGGTTGCTTTGATGAAGGATTTTCTCTTCCCACCTTCTTTGTTGAAGAGATGGAAAGAAGAGAGAGAAAGAAGCTTGATGATGATGAGCACGGATCCCAAAACTGGCAGCCTTGGGCGGCAGCCTTGGGACAGTGGACAGAAGATCAGAGTGCTCTGGGTCTGGAGAGGCAGCCTTTGGGCGTCTTGGGATTCGATCCCCTTGAAGTGGCCCTTGAGGTCCTATTTATAGGCTTCAAGTTGAGCCCAAACGGTCTTGAGACCGTGAGGCTTCTCGCGGTCTTGGGACCGTGAGGCTTGTTGCGGTCTTGGGACCGTGAGGCTTCTCGCGGTCTTGGGACCGTGAGGCTTCTCGCGGTCTTGGGACCGTGAGGCTTCTCGCGGTCTTGGGACCGTGAGGCTTCTCGCGGTCTTGGGACCGTGAGGCTTCTCGCGGTCTTGGGACCGTGAGGCTTGTCGCGGTCTTGGGACCGTGAGGCTTCTCGCGGTCTTGGGACCGTGAGGAGTCTTTGTGAATTTTTTTGTGTTTTCTGTAATGAAAAAGAGGAAAAGTTAGTTTATTGATGTATCTGCAATAAAATAAGAAGGTTTAATGATTCTATTTAGTTTATCTAAGAAAGAGTATGGAAAACTAAAGATAACTAATAAGATAACGTCACAAAATGAGAGGTTATCACCCCCCCTAACTTAGAGTCTACCTTGTCCTCAAGTTAGATAGAGCTAAGGCATGTAATGGCGAGGCGATTTTATTTGATTGGGGTTTCCATACTCATGCTTCAATTCTAGGTCAGAGATCTACCGAGGTCTTATCAGGGCTTCCGCTTACACTAACTCTTTCGAGTATCAAAAGTTGCATGGATCTCAGGTTCCTTTTATATCGTGAATCTCGCATTGGGACCACCTTTCTTAATGTGTGCATGTCATCGACTCCAATCAGTTTTATACTTCTTTGGAGAAACCTACTGGTAGCTAGAGTGGGTATGAGGGCTGGCTTAAAAAGCTTATTGTGTAACTCCCCCTTCAAGTGGGGAAAGGTTTGTCTATGCTTTTTAGAGATTCACTACCGGGCACGACACATTTGCCTTTATGAGGGCAGCTGAATGTACCGGCCGGGTGAGCTCTTTTATCAGCCTTATCATATATTAGAAAACCTTAGGATCTCATTACCGGGCACGACACATCTGCCTTCATGAGGGCAGCTTTATGTACCGGCCGGGTGAGATCTTTGTTGGCTCTTCATATAGGTCCTTATGCATGGCACAACTCTCATGTTTTTATTCAGCACTCTGGCTTTTATTCAAATCTCACAGGCTTGGGAAGTGGGTTTTGTTGGGGTTTTTGATTGGGCGGCCAAGCCTCTTTTATTGAAGAAAAGAAGAAAACTGTTCTTGGGGTTCTTGACATGCACTTGGTGGTCTGCTCGCGAGATTTTCTTGATTTTGGATTTCCCTGATTTCCCTCTTGACTTTGAGAGTATTCGGTTCGCTTTGGCTCTGAAGTTGACCTGTGAAGAGTTTGAGATAGAATTGAAGCAAAAGTATAGAAACCACTAGTGAATGAATTTTATGGATTCGCCATTTCAAGCCTGTAAGCTAATCTTATTATTTATATGAGGACTACTTTATCTCTAACTTCGGTAAGGGTGATACTTTTCATGATGAAAGTTATACTTAGAAGTTGTTTTATTGAAAAAGAATACTGTAAAAAGTCTAAGTACGAAAAGAAAATTTGAAAATGATGTGCGAAAAAGAAAAATGAGTTAGAAGAGTTGGAGAAGAATGATACCTCGCCCTTGTCCAGTGCACTCCCCCCTAACTTATCACGCACTCTGTCCACAGAGTGTCAAAGGGATAGGATGAGAGGTGCATGGACAAGGGCATTTAGGTGTCAGTTAATCCTGAGCTTGCCCCTGGTGCTTGGAGGAGCTTAGCTGCGAACTGTCCACGCAGGGCGTGATAGTCTACGTCAGTCATATCCTCTACTGGTTTCTGAAGAACTAGGATGGTGTACATCCAGTAGAGGACATGGAAGCCGCAGTCGTTGGATTGGCGGATTTGCTGGGGACACTTGTGGCAGAAGGAAGGGCGGTGAAAGTGTTCTTTGGCGTAAGCTTTTGTGTGCTGACTAAGGAGATCAATTAATCTTTCAGCACATTCTTTTGCCACTACCTCTGTGGGTGTTTTTGGCGTTACGACGTAAACTTTCTGTCGTGGGTTGTACTGGATATCGGAACTGTTATAAATTGTAATTGTTCCATCCGGTAGGTTTGCTGCCAGAAGTAGCCAGTGTTCATGGTAGAGGAAGGGTAGCATGATGAACTTCGGCGTTGTGTGTTGTAGATATGAGATTAGCGTTTCAGCTGCGCCGAAGTTCTTTAGCTTTAAAAGATCATCCTTCAGATATGGAGACGCCATGTATGCTGTGGGGTGATCTTGTCCGATAAGAAGCTGATAGGCGGACATAAGGCCAACAGAGAGGGATCCTTTAATTTGTAAAGATTCTCGCAGAGTGTCTGCCATTATAAGAATGTCACCAGACATGAAAACGAGCTCATCATTCGCGGCGGAAAGCTTTGACATAATGAGCCGTAGTTCGTAGCTGGATAGGCCGTTGCAAGCACTGAGATCAAAGTCTGGAAAAGATGGTGTGATGGCAGACAACGGGTTGCTGGCATCTTTGCTTTGCTCAGTAGCGGAGGCCGGTCCTTTTGATTTCTCTGACTCTTGTAGAGTTTGGCGGAAGGGTCGCCGCAGTGGTCGTTGGATAGTAGAGAAGAGGTAGCGAGGGACATCATCTGGTGCCATCGTTAGGTCCTTGAAGAACCGTCTGTCGCAGATGAGTTCCATCGCATAACGTCCTCTCAAGGAATGAAAATCTTCAGTGACCAGGGCAGAGAAAGGGATTTCTTGGTTCAGCGCTTGGATGTGACGAATGGTGCAGAAAGCGCAATCCCCGGATCCTTCTGCGGCTTGAACTGGTGGGTTTATAATTTTGAACCAGGGCTGGCACCAGTCTTGGCGGAGAGATGGGCGTGCAGCCCAAATTAGCTTAAGTAGCCGAAAGGGTATGCATCTTGCTTCGCCGGCTGCTTCACCGACAAAGTTTATCGTACCGGCGGGTAGCTCGGTGCTGCAGAAGTTATAAACTGTGGCGTCCCGAGCCTCTGTATCGACAATCATGGCTAGCCAATGGTTTAAAATTTGGAATGGCACAGTAAGATAACGTGCTCGTCGTGCTAGCCCGATACGCAGACGTTCGATGGATTGTTCTTGGATGTCCTTGTAGAGGAGGCCCAAGGATAGGGCGGGTGAGGCATTGAAGACAGGCTGCTTCCTTTTGTGGCTTCTGTAGATTTCGATACAGTTGGCGAGGAGGACACGGAAGATAGACATTGGCATCGTCGACCCAGGTCGCAGGATTTTGCGAAAATCTTCACGTGTCAGCTTGCGCTTCGTTTTAGTGTTGTGGTAGATAATATCAGCTCCTGCCTTTGTATCGTCCACGATAGTATTCAGTATAAAGATATCCTGGGCATCTAAAGTGGAAATGGCCGCCATATCAAGGTCATGCATTTTGTGTGGTAGGGGTGGTGGCGGGGGAAGCTCCTGTAGAGGGGGGGAAGGATGTACTTCTGGAGCTTCCTCAGAGCCAATAGTATCGTTGTCTGAGTCCGAGGCAGAATCGAGCTCTTCATCAGTATCCAATTGCACTCGTTCTGACTTGTACTCGTCGAGGGGTGAGGTTGCCGTCATGGTGGCCGCTGAGAGGGGCAAGACAGCTGTTGTAGGAGGGGTGGTGGAGATTCCGATTATGCATTGGTGGAATTCGGCGAAGGCTGCTTCTTTAGCAGCTTCTCCGATGGATCCCATAGCAGAGTAGTCAAGAAATTGATCCCCATATGATATATTAACATTATCATGGTGTGGGGAGGTGGGATCCTTATCACCGTCATGGTGATCTGTTTGTTGTCTGGGTTCTGCTCCTTGGCTTGGACCCTCCCCAGCATCAGCTGGTTTGTCAGAGTTTTCATCTGAGGAGGTACTGTTGGTGGAGTCTGCTGAAGAATCAGAATCGGCATCATTATCATCATCATCTTCATCGTCGTTAGATGTCTTCTTTTGTGCTTTCTTTTTGCACAGGCGATGGATGGATTGGAGTTCATCATAAGCCACTTGCACGTGCTCGTGTGTTTCGAGCAGTGCTTCGTGGGTTTCTTTAATATCTAGAAAACGCTGTTCAGCCGAGAGGAGTCTTGCTGTGAGATCTGTTACTTGAGCTCTTAACTGAATGAGCTCATTATTTGATGACTCCTCCTGGCGATGGTGTAGCTGCGTGAGGGAGGTGGTGATGTCATCCAGGCGCGTGCTGAAAGCTTGTTGTTGCTGCTGCAGCTCGCGTAGGGTCTCTGGCAGAGGTGAAGTCTGCGCGGAAATCCGATCGACTTGTGTTGCCAACACTTCATGCTGGCGTTGTACTCCCTGGATCAACTTGGGCAAGTTGTTGCAGTGGCCGTCGATGTGGTCGACTTGCTTGGCCACTGAAGCTTGATGTTGTTTGATTTCTTGGAGGATGCCTGGCATGGTGCGGTTCTGCTCGCCGAGCTGGGCAACCTGCTGAGTTAGACCCTGCACACATGAAAAAATAGAATGTAAAATGTTAGATGGGTCGGTGAGGAGGTTTCAGATGGTGTCAAATTGACGTCCGAATTCCGCACCGACGTTAGCAAAAGGGACCCCAGTGATTGAAGGGTGAGGTGGCTGGGGTTGGGGTGGAATGATAGTGTCATGTGGAAAAGACACAGGTGATGGACCCGCGAATTGCGTGGTGACTGTAGATGGAGTCACTAGCGATGTCGGGGTGGTGGAGGATGGAAAAAATGGTGGCATTCCCGAAGATGGAAATGGATTCGGGAATGTTGATGGAAAGTCGGTGGATGTGAAGGAGGAGAATGCGGGCATTGTGGTGGAGAAAGGGGTGCCCGAAGTAAAGAAAGGTGGAGGTGGTGGAGAGGTGGTGAAGGAAGGTGGAACGGAGGAAGATTGAAGGGTGGTTGATGGTGGTGGGGTGGTGGAGATTGGGGTAGTGGAGGGCGGAGAGGTGGTAGTGAGCTCAGCATTTAGACTCATTATAAAAGAGTCTAGTGATGAGGATGTAATATGTTCTTCAGGGAGGGGGGGTTCAGTTTCAGGGTTAGGTTTCGATGTGGGTGTCCCTGACAGCTCATGAGCTTTGACGAGCCTTCTGGAAGGTCGTTTGACTAGGAGCTTTGCTGTTTTAGTTGTCGGGGCAGTTATACTAAGCTCTGCCTGCCCTGCCTTTGTTTTCTTTTCTCTGGCTTTGAGTGAAGCGATGATTTTGGCGATCTCATCTTCAGTGAACAGGAGCTTGTCTTTATCATAGTCAGCAAGCTCAGGAAGTGGCAGCAGGGTTCGTGAAGATTTTGTGGGGCAGAATACGTAGTGTAGCCTTCCATCCTTATTTTTTAAGATGTAAGAGTTCTTTAGTGTCTGTTCATTGGTAAGAATGTCGCCTTTTATTGGGCTGCATTTGGGTAGAAGTCTATCCATCTTGAGATATTTGATGATAGATGTGATATGACCACCCGTGCAGATATCTTTCCCGAGGGCGAAGGCTGAGAGCTTGATCAGCATGTGCCGTCCAATGTTGACAGGCAATCCGTTGAGGACTGACCAGAGGACAAAAAGGTCGGAAATGGAAATATTTCCCCCTTCGGATCTAGGGAAAAGTGCGCCGACTATAATTTTGTGTAGCGTGCGCACTAGGCCAGAATGAACGTTGGAGGCCTTGCTTGTCCTTGGATCGAAGGTTGGTAACCCCGTTAAAGTCTTCCAGAATTTATGCTTGTTGAAACTTGGGTGGTCTGTGCCAGCAGCTTTGGCTTGCTTCAGCTGGTCTTTATTATCGATGAAGATTTCGTTTAGGACATTTTCGGTGATGACCACTTCGTTGTTGAAGATTCTGGACGTTATTCTACGGTCACCACCGTCCCTTTCTTTATGCGAGATGTCCACCACTTCTTTGTTGAAGTATGTGAAGAATTCAGTAGTTGGCTCAGAGTAGGAAATTTCCGATACAAAGCAGAGCCGGGAAAGGTTGGAATTGTCAAGAAGAGTGAGGATTCTGTGGTAGATCCCCATCTTCATCAGTATGCTGGGGCAGGCATACTTGGTTGGTTTGAGGAGTTGGCTGATGGGGGGAATGATTTGGAGGTGAAGGTTCTCGGGTGGTGGTGCTGTGGTGGTGATGGGAGGAAAGATAGGAACAGTTATTGTGGCAGGGTTGGTGACGGTGGTGGAGGGTGGTGGGATGTACCCTGCTAAGATTTGTTCTCTTGCACAGGCAGGGTGGACCTGCTTCCTGGCTCTCTTCTTAGATGTGGGATCAGTTGTTGGTTCTTGAGCCAATCTCTTCCCCTTAGATTTTGTAGTGGGGGATTCTTTCTCAGGGGAAGGCTGGTATTCGGAGGCCTCGTCGGATGAGGTCTCTTCGACCTCCTCGTCAGAAGGTTCTTCATCGATGCAGCGGTTGATTCGCTTGATGTCCTTCATGACAGCAGTCAGGTTTACTTCTGCTGGGACTTTTCCAGTCCTTTTGAAGTCGTCAACTAGGCTTTGCAGATTTGCTCGTTCAGCAATGAGCTTCTCTTTTGTCCAGAAGGGAGCGTCTGTTGGTCCTTGCTTAGCAGGTGAAGTCATTCTGAAATAATTGATAAGAAACAAAAGTTAGAAATCTTAAATTTTGAAATTATAACAAAGTAAAAATATTTTGAATTTGAGTTTTATTAGTTCAAACGGTCTGGAGACCACGAGGATCCAAACGATCTGGAGACCGCGAGGATCCAAACGGTCTGGAGACCGCGAGGATCCAAACGGTCTGGAGACCGCGAGGATCCAAACGGTCTGGAGACTGCGAGGATCCAAACGGTCTGGAGACCGCGAGGATCCAAACGGTCTGGAGACCGCGAGGATCCAAACGGTCTGGAGACCGCGAGGATCCAAACGGTCTGGAGACCGCGAGGATCCAAACGGTCTGGAGACCGCGAGGATCCAACCGGTCTGGAGACCGCGAGGATCCAAACGGTCTGGAGACCGCGAGGATCCAAACGGTCTGGAGACCGCGAGGAAGACGAACCGCGCGGGAGACGAACCGCGCGGCCGTTCGTTGGCTAAAAGCTGCGGAAACGATGATGGCGACAACGGCGGGAGGGGGCTCGAACGCGAGTTTGAAATGGTGATGCGTCAACCTGTCGCTGCTGTCGGTGGGTCGGCGAAGGGGTAGCTGTTGCAGAGCTGTCGATAAGCCGGGAGCGACGACGAGCTAGGAACGACGACGACAAAGTCGAGAACGACGGCGACGAAGCCGAGTCGTCGGCGAAGCACTTGAAACAGCGACGCGCGGGAGTGTAGAGACGAAGGTCAGAGCGGAATGAAACAGGAGAGTTCGAGAATTCGAGAATCAAGAAGAGGGGTGCGTAGGTGGGGGGGTATATTTATAGGTTTTTAGGAGCCCCTCACGGTCTGGAGACCGCGAGGAGCCGCACGGTCTGGAGACCGCGAGGAGCCTCACGGTCGTGAGACCGCGAGGAGCCTCACGGTCTGGAGACCGCGAGGAGCCGCACGGTCTGGAGACCGCGAGGAGCCTCACGGTCTCTAGACCGTTTGACCGCAAGATCAAGTGGATTTTTATGTATTTTTTTTATTTAAAGAAAGCAAAAGAAAAAGGAAAAACAAAGATAGATAAAAGGGTGTTTAAAAACAAAAGAAAAGGCTAGGGAAGGTGATAATCAGGCCTTGGGTTGCCTCCCAAGAAGCGCCTTGGTTTAGCGTCGCTGGCTCGACAAGAGTATTGCTCCGGCTATGCTGACTTTATAGGGTCATGAATTTCGATGGTTTGTCTGGATAACTTGTCTGCCGGAGTGTGGTACTTTTTTAATCTGTGGCCATTTACGGTTCTCTCTCCTCCATTATCGTCAATAATGATGACAGCTCCTGTCGGGTATATATGTTTGATTGTAAAGGGACCCGACCATTTGGTACGCAGTTTTCCAGGAAACATTTTTAATCTGGAGTTGAATAGGAGGACTTTGTTTCCGACGATTATATCTTTTCTTTTGATGTGGCCATCGTGCCACATCTTAGTTTGTTCCTTGTAGATTCTTGCGTTGTGGTAGGCTGTCATTCGTAGTTCTTCTAACTCTTGGAGTTGAAGTTGTCGGAATTCACCAGCACCTTTGAGATCGAAATTTAGTTGCTTAATGGCCCACCAAGCCTTATATTCTAATTCAACTGGCAAATGGCAAGACTTCCCGTACACTAATCGAAACGGCGTTGTTCCGATGGGTGTTTTGAAAGCTGTACGGTAGGCCCATAGAGCGTCGGATAATTTGGTTGACCAATCGGTGCGGTGTCGATTGACGGTTTTTTCCAGAATAACTTTAATTTGCCTATTGGAGACTTCAACCTGTCCACATGTCTGTGGGTGATATGGTGTAGAAACTTTGTGATTGACTCCATATTTTCTTAATAAGGCTTCAAAGCTCCGTTCCAAAAAATGTGATCCGCCATCAGATATAATCGTTCTTGGGACGCCGAATCTGGGAAATATTATCTCTTTAAACATCTTGATAACCGGTTTTGAATCGCAAGAGGTAGTTGGTAGAGCTTCTACCCATTTTGAGACGTAATCCACAGCAACCAAGATATACTTGAATCCATAAGACGAGGGGAAAGGGCCCATATAATCTATTCCCCAAACATCGAAAAGTTCGATTTCTTGCCATATGTTCAATGGCATTTCATTTCTTCTGGTTATTCCTCCGGAAAGTTGGCACTTGTCGCATGATCGCACATATTCATGTGCATCTTTTGCAATGGTGGGCCAATAAAAGCCAGATTGCAAGACCTTGAGGGCTGTCTTCTTAGAACTCATGTGCCCCCCAGTAGGGCCTGAGTGACAGTGCTCAAGGACCGGAGTGATTTCTGTCTCTGGGATACATCTACGAAAGAGTCCATCTGCGCATAAGCGAAAAAGATAGGGCTCGTCCCAGAAATATTGCTTAGCGTCGTGAATGAACTTCTTTTTATCGTGATAAGATGTGGATGGGTGAATGATTCCTGTTGCCAAATAGTTGACAATGTCGGCATACCAGGGAAATCCATTGGAGACTTTCATTAAGTGGTCGTCCGGGAGGGAATCTTGGATAGGAACTTTGTCTTCATCCTCAATTCTGATACGGCTGAGATGATCGGCGACGACGTTTTCCACTCCGCTTTTGTCTTTAATTTCCAAATCGAATTCTTGAAGCATTAGCACCCAGCGGATAAGTCTAGGTTTTGCGTCTTGCTTCTGGATCAGATATCGTATAGCGGAGTGGTCAGTGTAGACAATGACTTTAGCTCCTATCAGGTATGAGCGGAATTTTTCAAATGCGTAGATGACAGCTAAAAATTCCTTTTCTGTAGTGGTATAATTTTTTTGTGCTTCATCCAGTGTTTTAGATGCGTAGTATATAACATGAGGTTTCTTGTCGATTCTTTGCCCTAAAACGGCCCCTATGGCAAAATCGCTCGCATCACACATGATTTCGAAAGGTAACGACCAATCTGGAGCTCGTAATATTGGTGCAGAAATCAGGGCATCTTTCAGAGTTGTAAAACTTTGCAAGCATTCTTGGTTAAAGTTGAACTCTGTGTCCTTGGTCAGCAGTTGTGTCATGGGTTTTGCTATTTTGGAGAAATCTTTAATAAATCTTCTGTAAAATCCAGCATGTCCTAAGAAGGCACGGACTCCTTTTACGTCTTTTGGTGGCATCAATTTTGAGATAACGTCAATTTTTGCTTGATCCACCTCGATCCCTCTGTCGCTCACTCTGTGTCCTAAAACAACACCTTCTGTTACCATAAAATGGCATTTTTCCCAATTTAAAATGAGGTTTGTTTCCTCACATCTTTGTAGGACTTGAACCAGGTTGAGCAGACAGTTGTCGAAGGAGTCTCCATAAACTGAAAAATCATCCATGAATACCTCCA
Organism: Alisma plantago-aquatica; assembly: GCA_963693085.1. Lineage (NCBI taxonomy): Eukaryota > Viridiplantae > Streptophyta > Magnoliopsida > Alismatales > Alismataceae > Alisma > Alisma plantago-aquatica. The sequence goes on from OY856410.1 coordinate 1,108,154,116, forward strand.
TTATAGACTCTGTCAATCCCGCAAAGATAGCGGACATGCATCTTTGGAAAGTAGCTGGTGCATTACAGAGCCCAAATGGCATTCTTCTGAAAGCATACGTCCCAAAGGGACAGGTAAAAGTAGTTTTTTCTTGATCGTCCGGATGTATCGGGATTTGGTAAAAGCCGGAATATCCATCGAGGTAACAAAAGAACTTATGATGAGCTAGGCGCTCGAGGACCTCATCTAGGAAAGGCAGGGGGTAGTGATCTTTTCGTGTTGATTTATTAAGTTTCCTATAATCAATGCACATACGCCACCCTGTAACGGTTCTAGTGGGTACCAGTTCGTTTTTGTCATTAAGAACAACGGTGGTTCCCCCCTTTTTAGGGACCACCTGCACTGGGCTTACCCACTGAGAATCAGAAATTGGGTAGATAATGCCTGCCTTTAGAAGTTTGAGGACCTCGAGGCGAACCACCTCTTTGAGGTTGGGGTTTAACTTTCTCTGGTGTTCTCGCGATGGTTTAAACTCTTCAACCATGGGCAGTTTGTGCATACATAGAGCAGGGTTTATGCCCGTCAGATCAGTCATTTTATAGCCGATTGCTTTCTTATGCTTCTTTAGTTCATCGAGGAGTCTGTTTTCTTGATCATCCTCCAGAGTGGAGCTGATGATTACTGGACAGAGCTTCTCATCATCAAGAAAAACATGTTTAAGTCCCTCGGGTAAGGCTTTCATTTCTGGAGCCTTAGGTGGCTCAGTAGCTTCTATAATTGTGATGGCTTTAAGTTCTTCAAACGTGGCTGTCGGAGCTTCTTCAGCTTTTTCTAAGTATTGCAGGCACTGTTGTACTAGTTCACTGGCCGAAAATTCTACATCCGGATTTGTAAGAATATTTTCCAATTCGTCGGATGGTTCAGACATTTCTAACTGGGACATTTGATAAATAGCATCCAGGAGAAAGACTTCCTCTTGAATGCTAGGACCTTTCATGCTATTTAGAACTCTGAACTGGAAAGCCTCCCTCCCAAGTCTCAGAATAATAGTTCCTGCTTCGACATCAATGAGAGCTCGGGCGGTAGCTAGGAAAGGTCTTCCAAAGATTATCGGATATCTCAGGTCTTCTTGTATGTCCATAATAACAAAATCACACGGGACATAAGAATTTGTTCCTATTCTGACAGGGATGTCTTCGATAATGCCAAGAGGGGCAGTTATGGTAGAGTCGGCTAACTGGATTGTCATAGTCGTAGGTAACAAATCAGTGAAGCCTAATCTTTTACACATTGAATAAGGCATAATAGATATGCTTGCTCCTAGGTCTGCCAATCCTTTCTTGCTGGAGCCATTTCCAATGGAACACTGAATGCCGAAGGAACCTGGGTCCTTCTTTTTCTTTGGCATTTTATTAAGCAGAATATCTGAAGTGGTCTGAGCAAGTTTCACTGTTTCATGCTCCTCTATCATATACTTTCTCGACAAGAGGGTTTTCAGGTATTTTGCCCAAGCGGGCACTTCGGAAAGGGCATCAAGAAAAGGAATATCAATGTATAACTTTTTCATAGCTTCTTTAAATTTTTGGAACCTAGTGTCCATTTTGGTTCCTTTTAGTCTGTCTGGGTAAGGAATTCGTGGTGGGACTTCTGAGATTGGTTCCTTTTCCTTTTCGTTCTCTGTAGAATTTTCTGTTTCTCTGCTTGCATTCCCTGTTGGGGAAAGGATGGCTACGTTATCATCATCATGGTCGATTCTTGTGACGTCAGGCAAGACACAACCAGACCGCGTGGTGACGGCATTAAGTTGTTCTGGTCTGTTTGGGTTATGACGGGGGTTTGCCTCTGGTTGCCCAGCAAAAGTGTCGGCTTGAGGTTTCAATTGAGCGGCAATCTGCGCCAGTTGGGCTTCTACGGCTTTTTGTTGAGCTTGTTGGTTTGCAAGCATGGTTTGTTGCGATTGAAGCATTTGTCTAATCAAGGATATCTCATCAGATGATTGGGGAGGAGCACCCCTTTGTTGATACTGCGTGACTTGCTGTCCTGGTTGTTGTAGAGGTGCAGTTAACTGTGGTTGCAGGGGCTGCTGCAACTGGGGTTGCTGTGGTTGCTGCAACTGGGGTTGTTGCAACTGAGGGTGCAGTCCTGAATGGGCATATTGGTAAGAAGGATTCCTGGGATAGTTAGATCTTTGAAAACCTTGTCTGTAATTCCCTTGATTGAAGTTATTCTGAAATCCTGGTAGTTGTCTATTGAAAGATCCACCTTGTGCCTGCTGCTGTGGGTTGGCAGTCCCTGCAGGATTCCCGTATTGGAAACCAGGATGGTTCCTTGGTTTGTCTGGGTTGTAATACACTTGGCCAGGTATTGAATGTATGGAGTTAACTTGCTCTGGCATTTGATCTTCGGGATGCTCGATGATGGGTTCATATTGCGGCATAGGTGGTTGTAAATCCATCATGACATTGTACAACAATCCACATGATAATGTGGGATGATCGGATGCATGACAGGCTTCACAAGTTCCAGTAGCTGCCTTAACTTGTTGAACCTGGGAGCTTTTCTTCTTATCATATTCCCCAAAAGAGGTTTCGAGGGCTTGTTGCTTGCTAGCAATAGTCTTCAAAGCCTCAGCAATGGCCTTGAGTTCCATGGATTCTTCCGCTTTGTAAACCTTGAGAACGCCTTTGGGTTGGTTAGATGACCTTCCCCAATTGGATTGGTTCTTGGCCCCCAGCGTAACTATATTCCAGGCATCTTCATAATTCTTTCTCATAAAGTTTCCTCCAGATGAGGAATCTAGGAATTGCTTAATATCATCACTTACTCCTCTGTAAAATGTTTCTATTAGTTGATTTTGAGAAATGCCATGGTGAGGACACTTTCTCAGGAGTTCTTTGAATCTTTCCCAAGCTTCAGCAAGTGTTTCTCCAGGTAGTTGGGAAAAGTGATTAATCTATCCCCTAATCTCATAGGTTAGCGAAGGTGGGAAGAATTTCTCGAGAAACTTCTCTTCTAAGGGAGTCCAGGTAGTGATGATGGGGTGTCTATCCAAAGCGTTGTACCAGCTTAGTGCTCTTCCAGATAAGGTGAAGTGGAAAAGGTGTAACATGATTGCTTCCATTGCAATTCCTGCTTGGGGTACAAGTCGGCAGAGTGACTTGAATCTCTTAAGGTGATCCATGCAATCATCTCCGGGTGCTCCGGAGAAAGAGATGCCTTGCATGATCTGGATCCACTGCGTCCGAATTTCAAAGTGTGGTATGTTAATAATCGGTGGTCGGACAGGATGATCGTCTTCATAATTCTTTGGGACTGCGTAGTCCCGAAGTTGCTTGTTTCTTAACGCAAGTTGAGCAGCAGCATGTTCTGCTTGGATGCGGGCTTGTTCCTCAGCTCGGATCTCAGCTTGCACCTGAGCACGAGTGTCGGCAATAAGTTGTGCTCGTTGTGCTGCTATGGCGGCGTTGACTCTTTCTGCAACAAGGCGTTGCTCTTCGGCCATCTGTCTGGCTCTTTGGCGGTTAAGTCTATTCCTTCGGTGAAAACTTCTTTCTACCTCATAATCGTATTCTGGTTCAGGGGAGAATCTGATGCTATGCGGGGGTTGCATACACGTTTTCTACCTGAGTAGAAGGAAAATCGCACGTTAGGATAATGGAAGGAAATGAAAAAGATCAAGAAGTATTGGAGTTGTTATTAAGAAAAAGTGTAAAATCCTAATCAACCAAGAAGTTGGTAAGTAAAAACTAAAAAGTTCCGTTGTCCCCGGCAACGGCGCCAATTTTTGATGGAGTTTTGCAACACCACTAAAAATCCTAAGGTGATGAATCCTTAGGTTTAGCCTTGCTAGTACTATGGTAAGAACTCCACCCACGTGTGTTAAGACACGCGGAAGTCTTATCGTAGTATAGTTAAGGGTCGAATCCTCGGGACAACGGTCTTGACGAAGTCAAGATGGAAAACGTTTTAGTTCTACTTAACTACTTAACAGTTGATATTTAGATCGAAAGTTTGATGTTGGTTCTAAAGCTAAATGCGAGGAAAGTAAAGCAAGAAGGTAAAGATTAAAGTTGTAAACAATTGATAAAAACCACTAGGATGTTATCGGGTTTCACACCACTACACATGGATCAAGTCATGCAACATAATAAAACAACCTGCATAAAGAGTCAAATCAGTTAGTATCTTGTAGTCCTAGCTTCCCTTCGGATAACTAGCTACGAGAAGTGTGGAGTATTGCAATGCCAGCCATCCCATAACGAATGGTCACATGCCTTGCATTACTCCTTCATGAAATGTGTTCCTCGACCTTACCAAGGTTGCACTTCTATACGTCAACTGATTCCATTTCATAGTATGAAAGTGCAACGATGGGGGTGAGTTTACTCCACTCCTGAAAACACTTCTAGACACCGAAACAGACGTATGGTGACTACATACATCCATAACCAACATTCAATCGATATTTAGATCTAAGGGTACAAACGTAGACAATTCATACCAAAAGACAATATGTAACACAAGTTGATGATCAAGCAACTAGTATTCATTAAGCGATTGAAGTCAAACTGAAAGGAAGAGTATCTTTATTACAAGTTATTGAATTACATCGCATGAAATGAAAACATGGGTAGCGGGGCTACTCCCCGCACCCTAGTGAAAGAAACTACTCGCTCATGGCAAAGGAGGTGAGAAGAGAGAGAAAGAACGTCATCTCCACGGAGGAGGGAAGGTTGAACCCTTGGTGAAGAGAGCAACGATCTTCGCACTTCGTGGTTGCTTTGATGAAGGATTTTCTCTTCCCACCTTCTTTGTTGAAGAGATGGAAAGAAGAGAGAGAAAGAAGCTTGATGATGATGAGCACGGATCCCAAAACTGGCAGCCTTGGGCGGCAGCCTTGGGACAGTGGACAGAAGATCAGAGTGCTCTGGGTCTGGAGAGGCAGCCTTTGGGCGTCTTGGGATTCGATCCCCTTGAAGTGGCCCTTGAGGTCCTATTTATAGGCTTCAAGTTGAGCCCAAACGGTCTTGAGACCGTGAGGCTTCTCGCGGTCTTGGGACCGTGAGGCTTGTCGCGGTCTTGGGACCGTGAGGCTTGTCGCGGTCTTGGGACCGTGAGGCTTCTCGCGGTCTTGGGACCGTGAGGCTTCTCGCGGTCTTGGGACCGTGAGGCTTCTCGCGGTCTTGGGACCGTGAGGCTTCTCGCGGTCTTGGGACCGTGAGGCTTCTCGCGGTCTTGGGACCGTGAGGCTTGTCGCGGTCTTGGGACCGTGAGGCTTGTCGCGGTCTTGGGACCGTGAGGCTTCTCGCGGTCTTGGGACCGTGAGGCTTCTCGCGGTCTTGGGACCGTGAGGAGTCTTTGTGAATTTTTTTGTGTTTTCTGTAATGAAAAAGAGGAAAAGTTAGTTTATTGATGTATCTGCAATAAAATAAGAAGGTTTAATGATTCTATTTAGTTTATCTAAGAAAGAGTATGGAAAACTAAAGATAACTAATAAGATAACGTCACAAAATGAGAGGTTATCAAGCAACTAAGGAGAAAGCGAAGGTTGTTGATGAGAGAGGAGAAGAGGAAAGAAGGAGGAGGGAAGAGAAGGGAAAAGAAAAGGCTACTGAGGAGGGAGGAAAATAGGAAAGAATGAAGAGGACAGAAAAGGGGAAAGGAAAGGTAGATGAAGGTAAGCTTGTATGGATTTATAATTGTGTTAATTTATTATTACTCTCATAGGACACTTACTTGCAGTTTATTAAATTGTTGTTACAAAATAAATAGTTAGCTTTAAAAATGTGATCAACCTAACACGTATAATGAATTGTGAAAAATTTAAGAGTAACTTGACTGACTAAGAAGTAATAATAAAAAAAAACCTAAGAGTAAGTTTTGATATGTTTGCAGTGGGAATCAAAAGGTTGTACCACAGGTGTCACATAAAGAGCTACATCACCACCAGCAACAGTGTGGTGTTTACAAGTAATCAGCTTAAAATGACGAGGTCGACGACCTTTGCAAACATGATAAAGATGCCGAATCTTACGGTTGACATAGGCCTTTTAGAAGATTTAATAGATAGATATGTGGATGATGATAGATTTTTGGTGGCCAAAGGGGTAGAAAGAAGGATGACCGTTGAGGATGTGGGGGTAATTCTAGGTATCCCTAGAAAAGGTATGGATATAATACCTAGGAAAAATTCTGAGATAGTGAGCTCAATATGGCAACAGTTTGCCAGGGCAACAGGTAAACAGGGCAATGAAGGTGAGACCTCGAAGAGGTTAAGGGAAAAGGATGTCCTACACAAGGAGAACTTATCAAAGCTTTGGCAAGAATATGCCAAGACCGAAGATCCAGCGGACTATCAGAACATGTGTCATGCGTGGATGTTGCACCTTCTGGCAACATTCCTACTCCTAGACACCAGCTATTGCACACCAATCTACATAATGAACTACCTAGATGATGTTACTGCCACTGGACAGATGAATTGGGCAAAGCTGGTGCATGGGAGTATCTTCAAGAATATGAAGATGCTGAAGGAGAATGTCCAGCTGAGGAGGAAAGGAGAGAAAGGGAAAACCACCCTCTACACAACAAGGTGTGTGATGTGTCTATGCGTAAGTGAACAAAATTATTTTCATCTACATTGTTACAATAATGACTAGGGGGCAGTTACATTTGCATTATATTTTCTCTCTGTTATATGCAAGTTTGGGCATATGAGATGACGAAGATGGCAAAGCCAACCTTCCTTGACGCCAAGCCAATGATAAAGAAGTGGGTTGTGCCGGTCGAGAAATTGATGGATTTAGGGGATGTGGACCCTAAGGATGTAAGAATATTTCTTCTTTGTTACAAAAGCTAATATATAACATAATCATACATGTTTGCATTGTGACACTTTTTTTTGGACAGGTTTATCAAAAGATGAATCTAGACCAGGGAGATGATTGGCGAGTTGTAAGAACAATGAAGGACATGCCCTACTACCTTGCGGAAAAAAGGGCAAAAAGTAAGCCAACGGCAGATAAGGCGCCAGCAAAGTCGATCATAAAAAAAGGAGTGACTGCTGAGAACTCCACCCTAGAGAGAAGAATCCACATACTGGAGGAGGAGATAAAGATGCAGAAGGAGGTATGCATAAAAATAGTTTTTGAGGCATTCACTGACCTGCAGAGGGAGAAGAAATGGCTAGAAAAAAGGATAGTCGAGCTAGAAGAGGAAAATAAAAATCTGAAGAGAAAGTGGGGAGATGAAGGTGACAAAGTACAGTCACCTGCCAGTGGGTTCGAACAATTTGCAGAGGGGTTTGCCTCAGTGAATGTTGATGAACCCAAAGACAGGTCAGATGTGCTTCGCAAGAAGGATGTTGATACGTTGGACAAAGAGGACGACACACTGAGGAAATGAGGCAGGCTGAGCTTGAGAAGAAAGTATGTGGAAGAGAAGGAATCTTAAGATGAGAATGATGGTAAGAAAATTGGTGATGAAGAGGAGAAGAAGAAAGAAAAAGTAGCTGATAGTTCTGACCAAGGAAAGTCTGCATGAGATGCAGAAGAAAAGAACCAAGAAGAAACAAGGGAACAACCAGAGAAAAAAATCGAAGAAGAAGAAGAAGGGTAGAAGGAGGAGCCCAAAAAAAGGTTGACAAAGAGGAAGAAGATGGAACAACACATAATAGGGAGCAAAGAGAAGAACATAAAGAAAAGGAGGGAGGAAAAGGTAAGTTTGCATCTCCTTTCAAGTATATCAGTACTTGAGTAACTATTTGATATAGTAGAGTAACTGTGTGATATAGAAGAGTAACTGTAGGAATATAAAGAGTAACTATATGATAGTCTAGAGTAACTGTGTGAGTTAGTAGAGTAATTGTGTGATATAGAAGAGTAATTGTAGGAACATAAAGAGTAACTATATGATAGTCTAGAGTAACTATGTGAATTAGTAGAGTAACTATAGGAACATAAAGAGTAACTATATGATAGTCTAGAGTAACTATGTGACATGTCAGCATTGTGTAACTTGTGGAAAATGAATATTGATTCTAACATGGACTGCTCTTTTGTTGTTGACAGCACAAGCTGTCATAATTCATTGGTTTTGAGCATTTCAAAACAAAAGAAACTAGGGAAATTGTCCATCACTTCATGGATAACATAGAAGAAATGTAAGAAAATTGATTATTTTGTCAAGTGTACAAAGATAAAACATTACTTATTCAATATCCAACTCATATGTATAACATCTATAAAAATGATTGCCAGGTCAAAACGAGAATGGAGATTTAGTGATGACACTTGGTGTACGGGGGAGGACCTCGCTACCCTCCTGTACAAAGATTAAATGATGCAATCACCTGTAAGAAACAAGAATGTAGTGTAACTCTTTGAAACAGATAATTTGGATTGCTAAACAAGAAAGGTTGTGGTTTTTTTCAGGTTTTGGACTGCTTTGTGGAGATTCTCAAGGTGAGCACAAGCCAGCGGAGGAAGAAGGGTTTGACATGGCACTGCATGAGCACTTATGCTCTGGTAAGAAAAGCAAAATTGGTATACAAAATTACATCAAAAAACAAAAATAGATACACAAATTGAAACTTATAGATGTGCATTTTTAAATTCTACATTTGTAACAGAAACTTGCATTTGATGTTGAGAACATCACCCTGGAGCTGATTGACATGCTATCTCCACTCTTCAACGTTCCGTTGAAAGATTGGGACACAATGGACTTGGTGTTCACCATACTAAACAACGACAACCATTGGCACTTGTATGAAGCAAGCTTCAGGGATGGAGCACACTGGTCTTATAACTCGATGAGTGGAAATAGCAAGTCAAGAAAGGAATTCCTTAGATGGGTAAGAGATCTATAAAAAGTAACTATATTAGTAGTGTATTGACAGGATTAATGTTTGTTGATTGATGATAAATAAAATTTGTGTTTTCTTAATGCAGGTGGGTATTGTGCACAAATTCTTTAGGGGTGCACCAGAAAAAGGAAGCCAATTATCGCAGTGGGAACGAGAGTACCTGATGTGCCCACAATAGGAAGAAGACTCACTTGACTGTGGGATCTTCATCATGAAGTGCCTAGAATGCCTGGTCAATGGAAAACATATGGACTTCACCTACAAGGACATGTTGGCAATAAGGGTTGATATTTTTCAGAGAATGATGGCAAGGGGGCAGTTGCAGCCTGTACAAGAAGATGAAAAGGATGCAAATGAAGACATCATAGAAGGTCCATCTGAGGAGAACAAGGGAGAAGAAGATGAAGGCCAGAAGCGGTAAGAAGTAGAGCAGGAAGAAGCAGCAGATGCAGAAGTGCATGAAGAAAAGAGTGTGGAGGAAGAAGTTGTTTCAAGCCTAGATAGATGGCTGAATTCTAGCTGAAATAATGAATTATTAATTGAAATGTAAAACTTGAAGAATTTTCTTCTAGAGTTCTGATGTGTAACCGCTGTGAGATACATGTACTTGTATGCTGCAAAAAGCCTGAAAAATACATTTGATCTAAATCATATTGTAAATATGAGTACTTCTGGGTTTAGTATATAACGTTTTATGCTTTGGATGCTGTGTTCTTGAATGTACAACTGTTGTGGTTTTGTATGAAGATATATACTTTCAGTTAGCCTGCCAAAAAATAAACTAACACAAGAGGATGAGTGATGATGATATCGTAACCCATAGAGTAATTATAAGAACACTAAGAGTAACTGTGATAGTCTAGAAAAGAAACCCTTTGATTCAAAGGAGTAACTCTTATACTTTGTAAGAATAACTCTAAAAATAGGGAGGTAAAACACATATCACAAAAACAATATAAAAAGTAATTGTGACAATATAAAAAGTAACTCTAGTCTTCAAAAAGTAACTGTTGTACTTTGTAAAGTAACTCTTGTGGATGAAGGTTTGTGTAACTATACGATCATGAGAGCAAGTGTTCAATTCCAAAAAATAGTAACTGCATCAGAACTCACTGACAAAGAAGAGTGGTGAACTCGTAATCCATAAGGTAACTATAAGAGTACTAAGAGTAACTATAAGAATACTAAGAGTAACTGTGACAACACTAAGAGTAATTATGACAATATAAAAAGTAACTCTAACATTCAAAAAGTAACTGTTGTACTTTGTAAAGTAACTCTTTGTGGATGAAGATTTGTTTAACTGTACGAGCATGAGAGCAAGTGTTCGATTCCAAAAAATCAGTAATTGTATCATAACTCACTGACAAAGAAGAGTGGTGAACTCGTAATCCATAAGGTAACTATAAAAGTACTAAGAGTAACTGTAAGAGCACTAAGAGTAATTGTAAGAGAACTAAGAGTAACTGTAAGAGCACTAAGAGTAACTGTGACAACACTAAGAGTAACTGTGACAATATAAAAAGTAACTCTAGCATTCAAAAAGTAACTATTGTACTTTGTAAAGTAACTCTTTTGGATGAAGGTTTGTGTAACTGTACGAGCATGAGAGAAAGTGTTCGATTCCAAAAAAATGGTAATTGTATCAGAACTCACTGACAAAGAAGAGTGATGGACTCGTAATCCATAAGGTAACTATAAGATCACTAAGAGTAACTGTAAGAGCACTAAGAGTAACTGTAAGACCACTAAGACTAACTGTGACAACACTAAGAGTAACTGTGACAATATAAAAAGTAACTCTAGCGTTCAAAAAATAACTGTTGTACTTTGTAAAGTAACTGTTACAACCCCAATTTTTGGGTTCAATTGGTGAGAAATGTAATTTCTCATATTAAAGATAATTGAACAAATAATGATATAATTTGTTTTGAATACATCGATTTCGTTTACAATAGCCTTGATGATTGTGTTGTGGGCTTTATTGGCTATTGGGCCCAATAACAAGGAAATAAAGAAAGGAAAATTCAATTATTAAATTAGTAAATGAATAATTGAGTTTTTTAGAAAAGAATGATGTGGAAACCTCTAGGAGGCAAATCCAAAGAGGTATTTCGTGCCTCTTGGGTTCCTTGGGTTCCAAGGAGTCCAAAGTTGCAAAGAAAAGGCAATAAGAAAAGAAAAGATTAATTAAGTATTTCTTTATTAAGAAAGAAATTGAAAATAATGATAAAATGTGGAAAATGAGTGGAAAGAGGCAAAAATGAGTTTTCTTGGTGAATTTTCGTATCCATGAGGTTTCTAATATTAAAAGGAATACCAATGAGGAAAATAAAAGAGAAATAATGAGAAATCCTCAAAAAGATATATGGTAATGAGAAATAAACAAGAAAATGTAAAATAATGGATATAGATGCATCTAGAAGGATAAAAAGTATCATTGAAAAAGGATTTCGAAATAATAAAGTTTCTTGGGATCCAAGGAGTACCAATAAAGAGGAAAGAAAGAGAAAATACCAAAATTGCAAAATAAAAGGATAATGTGATACATTATTAATGAATTTTGTGTTGTTTTTTAAAAGGTGGTATTTTTTGTTAAAAGATATATTGTTGCTTTGAGAAAGTGGATTTCGTGGCCAATAGATTTAATGCCAAGCACAAGGAAGATAAAAAGAGATAATTCTCGAATTTCCTAATAACCAAAGCATATGGGTTACCAAGGATTTTTTTAAAGGAGAGAGAGAATGCTTCCTAACTAAGGAACTTGTTTCCTTTTGAGATAGGGATTTGTTAATCCATGGATAAACGTCTTAGGGCTTCAATAACCCTCCCCTATATAAGGGTAGAGCCTTGGTCAAGTCCAGGAGAATCTCGAGCACTCTTCTCCCTCCTTCTTCTTATTTATGTCCACAAACCCTAGCCAAGTGAGTGGGTCGAGTCCAAAGGCCCCGAGGAGCTACGATGGGTTTTGATGCAAGCACTAAACTCCTATGACAACCCCGAGAAGGATTGGTGATCCTTCACACACTCCGCCATCACGCAACTTCTGTCGGAGGACTGAACACATGCAGTAGGTCACGGATTTTAACACGCCTAGGAATGACCACCTCGGCGGTGACCTCAGGGTTCTTCGCATGTGCAGAGGAACGACGGAGCCAGGGCGATGAATTCCGGCGAGTTTCGTGCCCTGGAACGACAGGAACGACTCTGCAATCTACTACTATCGACGGCCGTCTAAGTTTGCTCAAGCTGGAAGACGACGGGAGGCGTTGGACGAATCTACCCCTCTGGGGTATTCAGAATGGAAAACTTAACCAAGGGCATTTACATCTTTTCGTTATAACTGAAGTCAGGCCACTTTGCATGCAAATTGGTGACGTGGCGCAACCCAATTGGCCGAGTATGTACAATCCTACTAAATTCATAATTAAAGATTGGTAACTCTGATTAGGACAAGTAATATATGAAAATTGATCCTCAGAACGAGAGGAATACAACAAAATTATGTTTGAAGCCTAATTTTGCATTCTATTCAAAAAGTAGTGTAAGTTATCCACTTTAATGAATTAAAGATTAAGAAACTCTACTTTGAAATGATTAATGTAATTGGTAGAGTTTAATGGGTGATTAAAGGTTATATTAACCTATTAATTGTAAAAAGGTACATTAAGATCGAAAAGGATGAACTTTGCATGTAATTAATTTAATTTAGAGATTATGTGCATAAATATAATTTAAATTTGAAAAGTAAATAAAGTTATCATCTTTAATGATGTAATTAATGAAAAACCCTCAGATTTGATGATAGATGGATTTAATGTTGTTCATTGGATAATTCAATCCAATATTAACCTATTGTTAATAAAAGTGAAAATAGGATCTAAAAAGATGATCTTTTTATATAAGTGGCTTAATTTAGGGTTTTGTGCATAAATATGCATTAATGAGCTTGAAAACCCTAATTTAGATGAATATGTCTTTTAATTGTTTCAATTGTTTAAATCCATGAATAAATAGGGATATGATGATCCTAAGTCAATTTGGGTATAAAAGACTATTAAAATTGATGATTTGAGAAATTAGGGTTTATATGAGTAGAAAAGAGTATTTTAGGGTTTGTTGACCTAAAAGGGATAAAGTTTGAGGAATTGATCTAAGAAACCCTAATAAAGATTAATGAAACCCTAAAATGGATACACAAACCCTAGAAAGTGAATCCAAGTCAATAAAGTAGATTCTTAATAAAGTGTGTAATAAATAGAGTACATATTCTTTTCAGGAATTATTTGATGATTGAATTTCTTGCTTGGATTCCATTCTTGGTTGGGTTTGCTTAATGCTTGTGAAATCATCAAATCAGGTATGTGGTTACGCTTATGATTATCCCGACTAGTTTTCTGAGGATTTTATCGATGTTTCCCTCATGTCTTGAAATAACTGTTGGATGCTTTTATTTCATGCAACTATAGAGTGATTGTGACTATGACTATGACTATCACTATGAATATACATGTATAACTGGCTAGATCTGGGACCACCTCTGTGGCTTGTAAAGGCTAAAAGGGGTAACCTAGAGTAAGGTCTAGGTTATCGTGGGTTAGAAATTGGGCTACCAAGTGTAGTTCCATGAGACCCATTAGCCTGCCACGAGTTAAGGAGTGGGATACTTATGAGTAGTGCCATATGACTCAACCCTAAAAACTGGTTCACCTATAGGTGGGACCATGAGGGGTTTAATGGGGATCTACCATATGGAAGGTAGTATCCAGGTCCACTGCAGGGATAGCCCAGAGAATAGGGTACTCATGGATCGCGGAGTTATATTTAAAATGTCATCTTAGTTGTTAAATGATTAATTGAAAGATTACATTTTTATCATAGTTGCACATTTATTGTTTCCCCCACATACCAGCTTCGGCTGACTGACGTTTTGTTTGTCGACGTTTTAGGTACAAGCCAAAAGGACAAACAGTAAATCATCATACGGCGAAATACATGAAGTAAAATGCAAGGAGGATTAGTTAGAGTAGAAGGCTTACATGGATAGAAATCCAAAATTTTCAAAAGGTATGAAAAATGTTATTACATCTTTTCAGTATAGATTGTTGAAATTTAATAATTGTTCTTGGTTAAGTGTTGAACCTTTGATCCGGAAGTTATGGGTGCAGCTTCGACCTCTCGGTCTCCCTTAATTGGGGGTTATCGGGAGGTGGGGTCGTAACATTTGGTATCAGAGCATAGGTTCCTCAGTTAACCATTAATAATTATTAAATTTTACAAACTCCATAGAACCCAAGGGAGTTATTAGAGGATTATCCGAAAGATGGAGGTATCTAGAAAAGGATCACAAATGGGGGCTGGAAATATTTTCCTCCGCACCGCTAGTCGGAATACGAGGACTCCCAGATCCATGTGACTGCCTGGCCAAAGTCTTAGGGTATGATTCGAAATAAGATACCTTTAGGACTCTCTCATCTTATTCATCCCTTCTCAACTCAAATTCTGTTAAGGACCTTAAGGATTAGGGTTTTCTCTCTTCTCCTCACCCTCTTGAGGTATGGGTAAGGTTGATAAGGTCTAAGGAATCCTCCATCAAATTAATGAAAAGCATGTAAATAAGATGTCATGGACATAAGCTTAATAGATTAAGCGCAAACTATAGAATAGATACATGCTTAGGTCGTATGACATAAGTTGTCATGCCCTTAGGAGAGACCTGAGAATAGACCTCCTTGTCAGGAGGAAAAGTAAAGAGAGTTAATCTTAGAGAATAGATATCTCCATTACAAGTAGAGAATGATGTTAACCCTAACCCTAAGTGAAGGTTAGAGAGAGAGATGGCATGATAAGTTAGACCAGGTGTTTGGATGGACACGCCTTGGATAACGTATGTGCCATGAGAGGTTGGATGACCTAGTACCTCTAGCGACCCAACACTAGGAAGGGTCATGCATGTTAGAGTGAAGGATAGCTCCTTCCTTGATAAGGATAGAGAACCATGGAAACCCCATGAGCTGATATGAGCATGGCATAATAGGCACCCAGTAGGCATCAGTGGTGCAAGAAATAGGTTGAAACCCTGGTCGGGAGAGTTTGATGGATAGCTTATGTGACAAGCATAAGAGCTATGGATAACCTTGAGTAAACATAAGTTGAACATAGGTTTCATCCATGTAGGGGCATGCTTTTGGGGTTGGTACTTCATGAAGAGAGGACCTCTAATGGTGAGGTTAGTTGTAGGGTTAGCTCTAGAGAGAGAGCAGGAAACCCAGCAAGAAGGTTGGAATCCTAGACTTCAAGATATGAGGAGAAGTCAGGAGTTGAGGATGATGTGACCTAAGTGGATGATAGTGTTCACCACATGCTTGATCCCTAGAGGTTGAGGATGTCTTGGTTGCCATGGTAGGGACCAAACCCTAGAAGGAGAATGTGGTTTCTGGCACCTATGTGCCTATGGTATAAGTGTTTACCTTCTGAGAAAGGAAGAAGATTTTCTGTATACCCTGAAGAGGATTTGTAACAGGTTATGAGGCTTTGTGCCTAATTGTTGTCCTTGAGGAGGATCCAACTCTAAGTGTTTCTTGAGAGGAAGGATGATAGGAAGTGCATGTCATACCTTTTGCAAGCTTGATTCATGGTTAAGAGATAGAGCATGCGGTTGAACACCTAAAAGTGAACCTAGGGTTCCTAGGCCTAAGAGGGGAAGTGGTATACCTAATGCTCATGACGAGAATTAAGTTGGTATAGTTTCGAGCATGGTACTCCTCATGTATAGAGGAAAAGGGAAGCCCCTTCAGTTTAAGGTATGTTTGATGAACCCCTCACAGCTAGGTTGATGATAAAGGAAGGTATGATCTTGATCTAGCATGGAGGAAAGAGGACAAGTATGACCTAGCATGGTTCAGTAGGTGATCTGCTTGTGCCTTAATAGCTTGATAGGGTTAAGTAGGCTCATGTGGATGTAAACCCTAGACCTAAGAGCTTTTGTGACCTTGTTGTCAAGAGATAGTTTCCCCCCCCATCCTGGGAGAGGGACCCCTTTGTTAGGCTGTATATCAGTTTTGTTGGTTTAAGGTAACCTAAAGAGGTCTCATAGGATCTTGAGAAGCTAAGTGAAAAATACATGGTATGAGAATGAACCTACAGACCCATAGATATCCATCTCTAAGTGCATGTGGATGTGTTACCATAGAGGTAACCGGTAAGGGGCCTGACCAAGGTAGGCAGGTCACCATGACCCCTATGAAAGTATGGATGTCATCCCATGTATACAAAGAGATATGATGAAGTCTTGGGCAAGGTTCTAAGTTAGACATGTACTATAAATGGAGAATCCTAAGTCTATCCTAGGGTCAGGTAGGGATAAGACCGATGGAAGTAGGAGTTGCCTAATTCCCCAGTTGCACATGACCATAGGGTCAGGAGGTAACAGCTATCATTGTCTGAGGGCCATGGGTTAGGAGATTGATCACCTTCGTGAACTCATGGGACCCAAAGGGTAGATGAGTAGGGCACTCTCTTGATGCATGAGGGAAGAGGGATGACCCCAAAAGAGCCGGCACCCTATAGACCTAGAGGAGATGACCAAGGGTTGTGTGTAAACCTCAGTAGGTTCAAGACTAGTTTTCCATGGAGGTAACTTTGAAATTGAGATGATTGTGATGTAGAGATATAAGTTGTGTGTTTCAACTTAGATTGGAAGGTGTACTGGCAATGTGGGATGTATCATCTCTACTCATGGAATAGGTAGAACTTTGTATTTGGACGGCCGCCAAATGCTTATTTCCTCTTGTTATGGGAGTGAGAGATAGGACAGTATGCATGCCATACACCAAGGATAAAAGATGGATATGAGTTGGAACGTTGCTATGAGGTAAGAGGACAGAGATGATAACATATCCTTGTGGAGTTAATAATACATGAATGTTTTACAAATAGTAAGAGTACTAAGGTAATCACCTTATGAGGATTTTTTTTTCATGAGATATGAGTCATACAAGATTGAGTTTGATCACCAAGAAGATGAGCTCAAAGTGTTCTCAATAAAGATAGACTTAGAATTCAAGTTTGATATGATAAGTGAAATACGTGGAAGTGTATGTTTTCAATGTTACCTAATACCTAAGGATGTGAAGTGGTAATAGATGCTCTGGTTGAGATATAGCTGCCTAGTTTGGCTAGAAGAGGTTTTTAGGCCAACCCTTAGTTTGAAAAGGAGATGTGTTTGGATAACACTTAGATGAAATGAGATATGTTGAAAAGTTAATAGTTGTTTGGTTAGCCAGTCTAGTCCTTGATATAATGAGAGGATGGTGATAGAACCTCAGGTGCACTTCTTTGATAGGAAGGTGATGAAACGCTGATGAGGATGGTTTAGGGTTTCTGAAGAATCGATCTTGAGGAATCATGACATATAGGAAAACATGATTGAAGATCACCATACACTGTGGTACTACCAAGATAATAAATAACAATAGCACTTTGGATGCTTAAGATGAAGTTGCATGTGGTATGTTGCCATGCATGATAGAAGGAGAAGAATGAGCACTGGTAACCTAGTGCATTGATATAAAGGATAAAGAGTCCCCAAAAGAGAAAGGGAGTTCATCACTATAGATGTTGAAAGTCTTCCCTGGACAAGGAAGGTTGAGATGCGATATGGGGTATCGTAGATCATCTTACCCAGATGATATGAGAGAGAAAGAGTTCTATTAAGGGACGGATCTAGTTGAACTACCCATGAGAGCGATGATTCATGTACACCATGATGCGAGTTCAAAAGTTCATGAGTATGACCTAAAGGTTCACTTCCGTGAGGTGGAAGTAGAAACATGAAGAACTTGATGTTAGTACAGTTTATCACCCCTAACTAATGGTTAGTATGATCCAGACTATAGGGTCTGATGAGAGCATATGTGCTCGTTTAGGTTGATGGCTAGGGAAAGTTCTTATCCTAGGAAAGATGTGATGATGACCACCGTAGCCAGTATCGGGATTTAAAGAAGCTCTGTAAGGGAGGCTGTGTTGGTCACCACTTCAATAAGGTGATGTTGGTGAAAGGACCACGTGATGGTTAGAAAAGTACCACAGTGCGTGTAGACGAAGTCGCTTTGATCATGCAATGGCTGAAAGGAGACTAGAGATGACGAGAGTCGTGAGAAGATGTAAAGTAGACTGACATGTAGATCATTGTGGGAGAATATGTGACATGAAAATTCTGACCCCTCTAAGTTATAGTTAAGAGAGTTGAATCCCCAATAAATGGGTCCACTAAGGATGGATTGGTGGAGAAGGTTATGTTTGATCTTACCCCTCAGGATAAAGTAATGTGTGATGAGTTCCATGTGTCCAATTTAGAGCACTATGTGAGGTACCCTGACCATGTGCTGAGCAATGAACCTAGTGAGCCCCAAGGGAGGCTGAAATGGCCTGAGTCACCTATGCAGTTTATAGACGCCAGGATGAAAGAACTCGGAGGGAAGAATATGTGATGATAAAGGTTCCTTGGAAGCGCCATGAGTATGATAAAGCCACATAGGGGCCAATGATGGACATGGAAAAGTATTATCCTGAATTGTTTGTTTGCTTGATAGAATTTTGAGGACAAAATTCCTATAAGAGGGGAAGGATGTTACAACCCCAATTTTTGGGTTCAATTGGTGATAAATGTAATTTCTCATATTAAAGATAATTGAAAAAATAATGATATAATTTGTTTTGAATACATGGATTTCGTTTACAATAGCCTTGATGATTGTGTTGTGGGCTTTATTGGTTATTGAGCCCAATAACAAGGAAATAAAGAAAGAAAAAAACAATTATTAAATTAGTAAATGAATGATTGAGTTTTTGAGAAAAGAATGATGTGGAAACCTCTAGGAGGCAAATCCAAAGAGGGATTTCGTGCCTCTTGGGTTCCTTGGGTTCCAAGGGGTCCAAAGTTGCAAAGAAAAGGCAATAAGAAAAGAAAAGATTAATTAAGTATTTCTTTATTAAGAAAGAAATTGAAAATAATGATAAAATGTGGAAAATGAGTGGAAAGAGGCATAAATGAGTTTTCTTGGTGAATTTTCGTATCCATGAGGTTGCTAATATTAAAAGGAATACCAATGAGGAAAATAAAAGAGAAATAATGAGAAATCCTCAAAAAGAGATATGGTAATGAGAAATAAACAAGATAATGTAAAATAATGCATATAGATGCATCTAGAAGGATAAAAAGTATCCTTGAAAAAGGTTTTCGAAATAATAAAGTTTCTTGGGATCCAAGGAGTCCCAATAAAGAGGAAAGAAAGAGAAAATACCAAAATTGCAAAATAAAAGGATAATGTGATACATTATTAATGAATTTTGTGTTGTTTTTCAAAAGGTGGTATTTTCTATTAAAAGATATATTGTTGCTTTGAGAAAGTGGATTTCGTGGCCAATAAATTTAATGCCAAGCACAAGGAAGATAAAAAGAGATAATTCTCGAATTTCCTAATAACCAAAGCATATGGGTTACCAAGGAATTTTTTAAAAGGAGAGAGGGAATGCTTCCTAACTAAGGAACTTGTTTCCTTTTGAGATAGGGATTTGTTAATCTGTGGATAAATGTCTTAGGGCTTCAATAACCCTCCCCTATATAAGGGTAGAGCCTTGGTCAAGTCCAGGAGAATCTCGAGCACTCTTCTCCCTCCTTCTTCTTGTTAACATCCACAAACCCAAGCCAAGTGAGTGGGTCGAGTCCAAAGGCCCCGAGGAGCTGCGATGGGTCTCGCTGGAAGCACTAAACTCCTACGACAACCTCGGGAAGGATTGGTGATCTTTCACACACTGCGTCGTCGCACAACTTCTGTCATAGGACTGCACACATGCAGAAGGTTGTGGGTTTTAGCACGCCTAGGAACGGCCACCTCAGTGGTGACCTGAGGGTTCTCCACATGCACAGAGGCACGGAGGAGCCAGGGCAATGAATTCCGGCGAGTTTCGTGCCCTAGAACGATGGGAACGACCCTGCAATCTACTGCTATTGACGGTCGTCTAGGTTTGCTCAAGCAGGAAGACGACGGGAGGCGTTGGACGAATCTACCCCTCCGGGGTATTCAGAACAGAAAACTTAACCCAGGGAATTTGCGTCTTTTCGTTATAACTGAAGTCGGGCCGCTTTGTATGGAAATTGGCGACGTGGCTCAACCCGATTGGCCAAGTAAGTAAAATCCTACTAAATTCATAATTAAAGATTGGTAACTCTGATTAGGACAAGTAATATATGAAAATTGATCCTCAGAACGAGAGGAATACAACAAAATTATGTTTGAAGCCTAATTTTGCATTCTATTCAAAAAGTAGTGTAAGTTATCCACTTTAATGAATTAAAGATTAAGAAACTCTACTTTGAAATGATTAATGTAATTGGTAGAGTTTAATGGGTGATTAAAGGTTATATTAACCTATTAATTGTAAAAAGGTACATTAAGATCGAAAAGGATGAACTTTGCATGTAATTAATTTAATTTAGAGATTATGTGCATAAATATAATTGAAATTTGAAAAGTAAATAAAGTTATCATCTTTAATGATGTAATTAATGAAAAACCCTCAGATTTGATGATAGATGGATTTAATGTTGTTCATTGGATAATTCAAGCCAATATTAACTTGTTGTTTATAAAAGTGAAAATACGATCTAAAAAGATGATCTTTTTATATAAGTGGCTTAATTTAGGGTTCCGTGCATAAATATGCATTAATGAGCTTGAAAACCCTAATTTAGATGAATATGTCTTTTAATTGTTTCAATTGTTTAAATCCATGAATAAATAGGGATATGATGATCCTAAGTCAATTTGGGTATAAAAGACTATTAAAATGGATAATTTGAGCAATTAGGGTTTATATGAGTAGAAAAGAGTATTTTAGGGTTTGTTGACCTAAAAGGGATAAAGTTTGAGGAATTGATCTAAGAAATCCTAATGAAGATTAATTAAACCCTAAAATGGATACAAAACCCTAGAAAGTGAATCCAAGTCAATAAAGTAGATTCTTGATAAAGTGTGTAATAAATAGAGTACATATTCTTTTTAGGAATTATGTGATGATTGAATTGCTTGCTTGGATTGCATTCTTGGTTGGGTTTGCTTAATGCTTGTGAAATCATCAAATCAGGTATGTGGTTACGCTTATGATTATCTCGACTAGTTTTTCGAGGATGTTATCGACGTTTCCCTCATGGCTTGAAATAACTATTGGATGCTTTTATTTCATACAACTATAGAGTGACTATGACTATCACTATGAATATACATGTATAACTGGCTAGATCCGGGACCACCTCTGTGGCTTGTAAAGGCTAAAAGGGGGTAACCTAGAGTAAGGTCTAGGTTATCGTGGGTTAGAAATTGGGCTACCAAGTGTAGTACCATGAGACCCATTAGCCTACCATGTGTTAAGGAGTGGGCTACTTACGAGTAGTGCCATGTGACTCAACCCTAGAAATTGGTTCACCTATAGGTGGGACCATGAGGGGTTTAATGGGGATCTACCATACGGAAGGTAGTATCCAGGTCCACTGCAGGGATAGCCCAGAGAATAGGGTACTCATGGATCACAGAGTTATATTTAAAATGTAATCTTAGTTGTTAAATGATTAATTGAATGATTATGTTGTTATCATAGTTGCACATTTATTGTTTCCCCCACATACCAGCTTCGGCTGACTGACGTTTTGTTTGTCGGCGTTTTAGGTACAAGCCAAAAGGACAAATAGTAAATCATCATATTGTGAAATACATGAAGTAAAATGTAAGGAGGATTAGTTAGAGTAGAAGGATTACATATAAAGAAATCCAAAATTTTCAAAAGGTATGAAAAAATTTATTACATCTTTTCAGTATAGATTGTTGAAATTTAATAATTTTTCTTGGTTAAGTGTCGAACCTTTGATCCGGAAGTTATGGGTGCGGCTTTGACCTCTCGGTCTCCCTTAATTGGGGGTTATTGGGAGGTGGGTCGTAACAGTAACTCTTATGGATGAAGGTTTGTCAAAAATACAAAACATGTGTATGTGAATCACATAGTAGCAAATTGACATTTCGTAAGTAGCTGAACAAACATGAAAGTAGCTGTACTAATCCAAAAATGTAGGTATTTCAAAAGAAAAGAGTATCTATTGCACACAAAGAGAAACACATATTCTTCAAAAGAGTAACATCTGATCAGAAGAGATTCTTTGTAACATATTCAAAGTATATGTGCAGCTGGTGGAGCTCAAGGCAACACACAGATAGATTACAAACACAAGTGAAATACGTGGAGGGTTACAAAATCACTTTCATAAAACTACACAAAAAGAACAACCCATTACAGATTTAAATATTCCTCACTCACGCACTAATCAACTACAAACTTCACTAAAAAAGACAGCCATCCATCAATAGCAGTAGCAGCAGCAGCTCCCAACTGCATGATAATAGAAAAAAGAACAACACACTTAGCAGCATCAGGATGCTCCCCAAAATCAACACCAGCAGCAGAAAAGAAGGGTTAGCTAGCAGCACCAGCAGCTCGAAAGAATAGAAAATAGCAGCAGCAAGATGAGATAATGAATATACACATCCAACATCAACAGACTACACGAGCAGCACTAGAGATAATCGTTGAGCAGCAAATAGCAACAACACAGAGTCCAGAAACAGTATCCCTGGAGAATGGACTACTTCTTCATAGGGTAGTTCCTGCTATCATGGTTAACCCCAAACACTAAGAAATTCTTGCACTGCCTCTCTCTTTTAGACTAGGCAATCTCAACTCTAGATTTAAACCTCACATTGGTCGATCTAGGTATCCCCTTAGTTTTGCAAATACTAGGGATATGGACCTTGACATCAGAAGAAGAAGTTGTATTAGAAGTTGTTACACCAGCACATGCACCAGTATCAGCGAGATCCAAGTCTAAGAGCTCCTTTCACAAAGCTAACAGTTTTTCATGGCAAAGATCTATAGCGTTGTTCATACACGCTATGTTGACAATCAAATTGCAGGCAGAAACAAGCTGAAGTGTCCTCCCAGTGGATAGATGCTTAACTGACGGTTTGCCAAAATCAAAGGGTGTTCTTTGTACCCTTTGGTCCACCTCTACAGTATGTATGGCCCGGGAATAGTGCAAAAGTCACAGCTTTTCAAATAAGATAGGATGTGCCTACAAGGGATACCTTTGAATTCCAACATGAAGCAATTGCACAAAACAATCTCACTAGATGACTCTTTCTTCAAGAAACAGGGAGATCCAAGTCCACAGACACGATACACCTCAAAGACACCTTCTTTTGAAGCTTCCTTTACATTGTAGACCATGCTTTGATGAACCATAGACTAAAAGATCTTAAAGATGGACTTGGTGTATATACCTCTCATTTGCTCCTCTAGAGACCACAGTGATGACAAAGGGAGGTTACTGTACTCGTCGTCAAAGTCTTTGAAATTTTCAATCTCCCACACATGAGAGTAAGCAGTATCCAAGGAACATACAAGTTCAAAGAGAGTCTTCCTACTATTTACATGGCTTCTAATGAACGTATTCAGGCTCTCGCTCCTTTGAGTTGTCCTCATTCCCGCAAAGAAAGAAGATTGCATATAGCATAGAACCCAATTCCAACGCATCGCATACATATCAGAAAGCCAAAACAGATCATTCTCTTGAACGACAGAATCCCACCTCTCTTAAAAAATGTAGACATCATCCACATTCCACACACAATCATTCAAGGAGCTTATGATCTGGCCCTTGTTAGGAACACCACCAAGCTTAGAGGGAAGCTTCTGTAGGATGTGCCATCTGCAGAAGCGATGCTTGTAATTCGAAAAAATAGTAATGATAGCAACATTCATTGCAGGGTCCTGATCGGTTATGATGGAAACCGGCTCTTTGCCAAAACAAAGTAAGTACTGCTTGAAAACCCAGACAAAGGAGTCGTACTTCTCATCGACCAGCAAAGCTGAAGCAAACAACATTGTCTTGCGATGGTGATCAACACCACCAAACATTCCAAAAATCATCGAATACTTGTTGGTGCGGTAGGTAGTGTCAAACACAATTGCATCGCCGAACAACCTGCAGTCTTCAACAGAGACAGGATCAACCCAAAATAGACGAGTCAAGTAGCAATCAGGAATGTTTTGGTAGGTATAGAAGACTTTTAGATCAAGGACCTTAAACCTAGCAAAGTGATCCAAAACTATGTCGACGTTGTATTTGGCCGACTCTTTCCTCTTGCTACTGATGTGTCGATGAGCTTGTCTGCTGGTAAATGTTAGATTTTCATAGCCGCCAGACTCGGATGCTATCAATGCAATGTGTCTCGATACAGGTATGTTAGCTTGGCTCATGGAAGAAAGGATCTCTTTTTGAGTTTCATCAAGATATGAGTTACACTTCAGGTAACGGAGATGAGCTTCGTTAACAAGATCGTGGTTGTGTTCCTCAACAAAGGCTGTCACAACCCACATGGATGAGGACTTATCCAGTGTGAACCGGATCATGGCTCCACAACCACACCTCTTCACAAAATGCATGCGCTTCTTGGACAGATTATCCTGTAAGTTACCCACTTCATCACAAATGGGACTCAGAAGCCCTCTTGACCTCTTAGAATGGCCGATTTTACCCTGCTTGTCACAAACCAGATCTTTGGCAACCAGAATCTTAGTTCTCCATTCATACATGTTGTCGTCATTCCTTATGTTAAAACCAATCATGCCAACATAGCTAAAATAGAAGGAGATACCTTCATCTAAACTTCCAAACTAGAGACCAATTCTAGGGACTGTAGCTGGGGTCAGAGTGGAA
Organism: Alisma plantago-aquatica; assembly: GCA_963693085.1. Lineage (NCBI taxonomy): Eukaryota > Viridiplantae > Streptophyta > Magnoliopsida > Alismatales > Alismataceae > Alisma > Alisma plantago-aquatica. The sequence goes on from OY856410.1 coordinate 1,108,178,787, forward strand.
GCACCAACAGAAGGAGAAAAATGAGGATTATCATTGTCACGGCCGAAATTTGCATCAACAACATCTGTATCAAGGTTGGGATCCATGACAGCGTGTGGGAGTAACTCTACAAGACAGAAGAGTAACCCTGGAACACGAAAGAGTAACTCTATCAATCTGAAGAGTAACCACGTATAACAAAAGAGTAACTATATAAAATATAAAAATATGTATGACAGTTACTACTTCAAAAATGAAAAATGCAGACACAAAATTGGGTTTCTTTCCCACACAAAAGACAGAGAGATGAATACACATTGTGATGATGAAAAAGCGAGAAAACAAGTATAACTGATTGAAGTGGCGAAGAGAATACAAAACTACTTGGTTGTAGCTTGGACAAACTAATACTCCTAAAATGCAGATAGATCAAGGAATTCTCTCACCCCCCTCCTCCTCAACGGCGTGAGCTTTACAACAGTAGGTCTGGAGCGTGGATTTGACCTGGTGAAGATCGATATCTTCACTGGATACTTCGACAAACGTCAAAGAAGGTTCAAATATGTGCAAATACACCTTCATCGTCCTCCTCTACAAAAACTGATAACTGGTGAAGTTGTTCTTGTTATTCGGGTATGGAGATGCAGATAGGGATTGATGACCAAGAACTATAAATGCACATAAAAAATCATCACGAAACGCGGAATCTGCGGCGGATGGATGGTAGCAGGACGTCCAGCGGCGGACGGGCAGATAAATGCGATCGAGCAGGCCGGCGCCGGAGTAGTGCGCATGGAGAAGATTGTTGAAAAATGGAATCCACTACTTTAGTTATTTTCTTGTTAACTCCCGTAGGGTTAAAGTTTCAAGTAATTACGGGTAGATGACATTGCGTCATTTGGCGGGTAGCGACAATTTTGTACCCGGCGGGCAATGAATAAATGGCCATATATATATATATATATATATATATATATATATATATATATATATATATATATATATATATATATATATATATATATATATATATGTCGGCAAGGGAATAACCCGGTTGGCGAATTCCGCTGGTCCCCAAAGAAGGGACCCAGGTTTGAAACCACATGGAGAAGCATCTCTTGATTTATCACCCTCCCGGGCGTCTGGCCTCTGCCACGGGTTATGGGAGAGGGGGGAGAAAGTTTTCTCTCTTAATCCCATATATATACATACATATACATATATATATACATACATATATATATACATATATATACATACATACATATATATACATATATACATACATATATATACATACATATATACATACATACATATATACATATATGCATATATACATATATATATATATATAAGTGCATCTGTTTTGTAATAGAAAGATACATGTTTATAACGAGATAGTCAACGTTGTAATGAGATAACTAAAGATGTAATAGAAAAGAATCATTTTATAATATTACGTAAAATGTTGTCATAAATATTATCTTACTATATTAGGAGGAACAATAAAATTTTCACAATGTATTTACAAACTAGTTTTTGTATTATAATTTTGATTGTCTAATTACAATTAGGTGACTTTCTATTACAAAATAGATCCACGGCTAACAAAAACTAGTTACCCACGTAGACAGTGAATATATATATATATATATATATATATATATATATATATATATATATATATATATATATATATATATATATATATATATATATAGATAGACACACACACACACAAAGACCTAACATGCATTTTGTTGCATTGGGCTCTTTCATAAACTGATGAAAAAATCAGTTAGTCCACCTTATTATTTCTTCTATTCAAGAAAAAGAACTGTAGGTTTTGCAAAATTATGTCTAATTTTAAATTAATATAATAGAAACAGCAACCCTAGTCGCCATCTCCAGTCAGGCTAGAATACATTCGAGTATATTCAGAGCAGAATACACTCAAGTAGTTTTTCATGATGCAATATTTTTTTAAAATCTAATCCATTGATCTTCTTAAACATCTTGTGAATAGTTCATATATAAAATTTGAGCCCATTTGGAAATTTATAGGTCATGTTATGAAGACCACAAAAATTATGCATCTAAATTAGTTTCGTGCATCGATTTTATTGCCCTCGGGTGAGTGACTTACACTCATCCAAACAGGCTCAAATTTCATATGTAGCCTAATTATAGTATGACAATGAAGATCAATGGTTTACATTTTATAAAAAAATAGTCTTCATATGCAAACATAACTTTAGTGTAGCGTGTGATCCGTACACTCGAGTGTATTCCAGTCTGACTCTCTCTCTCTCTCTCTATATATATATATATATATATATATATGTATGTATGTATCATTCAATGCTCGCGCGGGTAGCTACCTGCACTCTATTTTGATTATTTTTTTAGAGTTTCTTACTTTTAACATGTAGATGGTTACTTTACTTTGCAAATTGTTACTTTTCATGAATAGATAGTTATATTTGTAACAACTATAACAAATATACAATTAGATATGTATTTTGTTGTGTATTTTACCTGGATTTACTTTTTGAGTTGAACAGTTACTTTTTAGTCAATATAGTTACTTTTTTGTCCAACAAGTTACTTTCTGACCATATCGTAACTTTTCGGACAGAATAGGTAGTGAAATTCATACTACCCGCACAAATATTAAAGATTCATATATATATATATATATATATATATATATATATATATATATATATATATATATATATATATGTCATTCATTCGCTACACGCATGGATAACTAACTTTAGTTACCCCTGGATCTATTTTTATAATAGGAATGTACCTATTTGTAATGAGACAGACATCATTTGTAGTAAGATGACCAAATGTATAATACAAATACTCATTTTGTATTACAGTGTAAACTGTTGTCATAAATATCATTTCTACTGTAATCAGACGTGTAATATAAAATGAGTGTTTGTATTATAAATTTGGTCATCTCATTACAAATGATATATGTCTCATTACAAACAGATACATTTCTATTACAAAATAGATCTACAGGTAATTACCCATGCGGGTAGTGAATATATACCCATATATATATATATATATATATATATATATATATATATATATATATATATATGGGCCCATCTTTATTGCCCGCGCGGGTAGCTACCCGCCCACCCTTCCGATCACTTTTTTTCAAAAAAAAATTTCGAAATTGTAGAGGACTATTTTGTCTAGCTCTCCAAAAAATTTGAGCCAAAAATAATATCATTTGCCCCTCCAAAATCAAAAAACCCGTCCTTATATATATCTGTTGTATATTTTGTACAGAGTTACTTTTTTTGCCAGCAGAGTTACTTTTTTGACACCATAGTTACTTTTTTTACAGCAGAGTTACTTTCTTAGCTAGGAGAGTTACTTTTTTGGCTGCAGGGTAGCGAAAATCCATGCTACCCGCACGGACAATGAATGAACACCCTATATATATATATATATATATATATATATATATATATATATATTTATATATATATTTATATATATATATATATTCATTTTCTACATGAGTAACTAACTTTTATCATAAATGAATTTATTTTCAAACAGGAAGACACATAATTATAATCAGACGACCAAAATTATAATAAAAAGACTCATTTTAGAAATACAATGTGAAATTTTATTGTCCCTCTAAAAATAATATTTATGACAAAATTATAAATAATTTACGTGGTATTATAAAACAAGTCTTCAAGACTGTGCTTGAGAGTGGTGATACTTAACAGCAGCTCCGGCTACAAGATACTTTTTACAGGAAAAACTATCTTCATGTTGTGGTGCTTGAGATTATGGTGACGGTGGTGATACTTCACACTAGTTCCGGCTATTTATGTCAGTGTGAAATATAATCGACCTGGAATATCAAAGCATGCTAATTTCTGAAGATCACTGATGGATAAGATATCCGTTACCAAGGCTTCAGAACGGGTTTTTTTCTATAATTTTTTTCTACAGATAACTGGGCATACTTATATTATCATCGTAAGCCTATAACTTGATGCTTGCAGATATTCATAGTTATTTATCACCGTCGCTCAAGACATAGGCTGTATGCCGATGCCACAAGTAGGTTGGTATCCAGAAAAAGCAAGTGAAGCCTTTTAGAGATTCTTTGATTGTCACGTCCACACTACTCTTGATGGCATTACCCAGAACCGCGAACCATGCATACTAACTAGATGTTCAAGAATCGGCCTGCATCTAGACTCTTGTCTTGCTCTTCCTTGTAATTGTTACGTTATTCCTGAATGTACTGAAACTATCTATAGAAAATGATTGTAGCATACATTTTGACTTCCGTCTCCCTCTTTCTGACTGCGCTATTCTTAATTATAGTATATATGTTATCTTATATTAGAACATGGATCCCATGATTGTCAAATATTGGTATCCGAGTTAGCACGGCATCAATAGGAAGATTGTTACAAACATGTTGCATTATTGATTTCTTTCCCAGGAAATTTATTTTAGAATTATTATTGATTATCGTTTATATTTTTTCTAACCCCTATATGTTATAGTTTGATTTGCAAAATATCTATTTTGATAAATTACAAAACTAATTTTATTTGGTACGAACAATTAACGTGGTTACCATAAAGACGACCAAGAAGATAGGTGATCACCATAATTGTTGCCATATTACACGGCTAACATTTCTGTACATTATTGTGTGTTTTTTAGCATTCTAAGTTGCCATTTAACGTCACTTAGATGTACAACCAGTTCTAAATAGTTACACTTTATTATTAATAGCTTAACTCATCATGATAGGTCATATTTATTTTATTCTTCTTTACATATCACAAGAATAGCACTTGTATTTTATGTTTTATATTTTTTCATTAATGGTTTATAAAATTTAATTATGTTATTTTAAAATACCTCAATTTTCTCCCACTATATGTGGGGAAGTCGACATAGTGTTGTTCTTATGGTGAGCCCAATCTTCTCAACAACCCAACTTTATTATATTTTTCAGCTTGATGTAATTTTTGCACTACTAACTTGTAGAACAATCTTCTTTAACAAACAATATGTGACAATAGACATGCGTTAAGAACAAGTTTATTACATATAATTTAGAAAAATAAAAAATCCTTTTGTAACGTCCCATACAATTTAGTACGTTTGAGAAGTGAGAGAATAGGAAGTCTTTTGATTCCTGTAAGACATATTATTTAAGAAAAGTAAGCCCTTTGGAACTTATGTTCAAATATAATACTATTCATACACAACATTACATTATTTTAGATATATTACTGTAAAGAATTTTTTTTAGAAAAATATATTACAACTATTTATTTTTAATTAATTATGACATATCTAAAAAGTGTGAGTGCAACAATTTGAAACTCATGTATTCTCCTTAACTCAATTATGTACCTCATCTCACATTTTTTCCCATTTTATTTTATATATCTGACAATCACAATAATAGTGCCCATTGCCCCCATCAAAACCACTCCCAGTTTTTCCTCCACTATCTCAATTTCTCCCACAATATCTCAAACCACTCCACATTGTGGTATGTCTCTCTCTTTCTATATACAACCATTGTTGATTATTTCTCCCTAATAATTGACCTGATAATTCTCCTTCTCCATGATAGGTACAAATTGATTAATCTTTAGCTAATAAATAAACTCTTCATAGTACTATATCTCATATTTATCACCTCTCCATAGTAATTATATCATCTCATGTTCTTTTATTAAGAGAAGTCGTGTCTCTCTTTTATTCCTCAACTTGACTAGCAAAATTTGCCTTTATACTTAACAACACAAAATGCATCCCACCGCATATTTTGCTCTCATAGTCTTTTATTACAAGAAAAGTTTATAAGTTTAGTGCATATTTCTTGGTGTCTTCCATCATGAAACAAATATGTAGTTAATAATCACACTATATTTATTAACCAACTATAGTTATTCTAAGACTAATAATTTCAGTTTCCAGTAATTCTTGTGCTAGAGATATAATTTCATTATAAAGAAATTGGTATTTGTTTTGATTTATTTATAAATGATGAAAATTAAAAAATATATATGCATGTGCATTTTGCACATAGATTTACTGTCTATAATATACTATATTGAATTGAGAAAAAAAAATGCAGTCTTTCTAATTTTAACGTCATAGAGAATTAGTTTTTAGTAGTTTCTAAATGTACCCCACTTTTTTTTGAGAAAGGGCGCCCGCCATTTTATTAAGTAATCAAATCGTTTGCAGCAAATACAAGGATCTGATCCTCAAAATCCTCTCCCACAAGGTGAGGATTAACGAAATGACCGGCAGAGACGGCCAAGGCGTGTGCTACTCTATTTCCTTGTCGTTTAATAAAAAAAATAAAAGATAGGAAACTATAAGAAAGATCGACAATCTCCCAGGTAATGTTGTCTTCATAGACACGTCCACTGTAGCCCTTATTGACAGCCTCCACCAGCAGCAAACAGTCAGTCTCCACCACAATATCTGTATAGCCTTCCCTAAGAGCCAGCCGTATATCGTGTAGGACAGTCATACCCTCCGCACTAAGCACTGAGTACGGCTTAACCGGCATTGGAAGGTCCACAATAGCTGACCGTTGTCATCCCGAATAGCTGCCCCACATTCGTTCTCCTCCGCTGTGATAAGCGACGCATCTGTATTGATCTTTACGCTACCCCTTGGTGGGCAGCGCCATGAAGCTTGCCCCAACGGCATGGGAGAAGAAGTAGCTCGTCCCACAGCCCCGTGGTAACGTGCATGGTCGGAAACTAAGATGATGTAAGTAGCCAGAAGACCCCAAAGATAGGGAGGGTGATCATCAAAAAGAGTTTTATTCCTCACCGTCCATGAAATCCACAGAAGAGTAGCGCCCTCATCTTTTCTCCTGTTGTCCGCATCCTCAAGTAGACCCCTTACAAAGGTCCCCACATCATGAGTACCCAATCGTCCACCCCAGTCAAACTCACCCACAGCCCAAACCTGTCTGGCGACTTTACAGTGCATCAGTGCATGAGAAGAATCCTCCCGTAGGCCGCAGCGATGGCAGCTATCATTACAGGGGCGGAACCAGAGGGGGGGCTGCCCAGGCTGAAGCCCCCCCTCAAAAAAATATTTTTGTTATTACAATGATACCATGTGCAAATTTGTATTTTGTAAAAATACTATATTATATCACACAAAATGTAAATTTTAATGTTATGATTTTAATCAATCCTATCATCTTTCTTTTTATAGATTTCTTAGAGGTTAAATTTAATATATTATAGATCATGTGTCTTATCCCCTCACAAATCATAAAATTTATAGTTCTAATATAGATGTCATCAATTATCGGCTTAATAAATTATATCTTTGATTTCTCTCTTATTAAAATTTGTTTAATAATTTCATATTAATTGTGTTAAAACTTATAAATATTGTATCCCCTACCATACTTGAAAGCAGAGCACTATAAAGACCGGGTTCGTCTACCCTTAAATATGGAAATTAATTACATAATATTAAATTTATAAAAATATAGCATGCATCAAGATGATGTATTTTTTAGAATCTAGTGTAATAGAATTGACTCATTAATTGGTAAACATTATTAGTTATAATTTGAATAAGTTCACTCAATTATAATTATACACCATTGAAAAAAGTGATAACCATACATGCACAACTAATCACCTTCAATTATATATTTTTCTTTTATATTTTTATTAGTAAATCACTCTCAAATTAAGAAAATATACATACTACTATATAGAAATAGATCCAAATAATATTTATTTTTACATGGTATTTCATAAACTTTTAATTACATAATATTTAGATATTATCAATTTAATCTTTACAATAATAATTACAAATTTACGAGAACTGGGGGAATAATGATAATATTTCTATCTATAAAACAAAAAAACAATTGAATTGACATAAGGTAAAAGAAGAGTAGGGAAAATACATGTAAAATTTGAGATAAGGAGAAGAAAGGGTAGAAAAAGCCATCTTACAGATATAATTTTAATCAAACGGAGAAAGAAAACTAAAGATGCCATGTGAAATGAAATTCCATAAAAATATATAAGTGTTTTCTCTTCTTCAACTTTTAAATAAAAAATTAAGAGATATTTTTAGATCTTTCCTCTTCATTCTCTCCAGTTTTGATTCCTCAATTTCCTCCATTATGCACTATTTATACAACTAGATTAAATATTTTCCTTTCTTTCTTTCTCAGGTTTCCTTAATACAGATCATTGTGTTATGATCTTAAAATAAATTGATATTACCTAATACATTATACTTATATCATTTATAGTATAATATTTGACTGGTACAATTTTTTGGGATCTTTCATCCTGACGCAATCCACTAAATAGTGTCATATTATATTTTGATGCTTGTTCTCCACTTAAAAGATGAGTATATTCTCATTTTTAATATAACTGGTACTTTTCTTATGTGTTATCAATTTTGTGCACATTGCACTGATCATGTGACCATGAATTATGATTATATTGTTTATTATCTAGTCATTGAATCTGAAAGACATGGTTAAATAATGTGTTCATTACTTTGATATAGTGAATTATATCATGTCATTTATGTACAAATAGATTGTTTTTCATTTTGGAGACATTGAGACATTCTGTTAGATAAAGAAAATTTCTTCATTTTTTTCTAAATAAATATTATTTTTTCATCTATATCTGTAGTCAATATTTGTCACTACTCATACTAATTCAGCCCCCCTGTGGTAGATTTCTGGATCCGCCACTGATCATTAGGTGTCACGTGCTTCCTTTGTTGCTCTGACTTGGTGGGAAGGATATTCCTGAGTGCTCTCTAGATGAAGTGCTTCAGTTTCAGTGGTCATCCATGTTTCCATAACCTCTTCCACAGCTCCATATCTGCTCCATCTACTAAGTCCTCTCCTGCCTAGATAAAGAAATAAGAGCTCCGGACTGTAAACCTCCTATTGCTCTCCTTCTCCCAATATAGGGTGTCCTCCTCATTCCGCTGTGATAGTGGGATGTTAAGGACTCTCCTGGCTATATTTATAGGGAAGCAAGTCTCCACCGCCTCTCTATTCCACCTCTTCGGCCCCCAATTGATCAGTCACTCACCCATATGTACTCCACTGGACCATGAACCAAATATATGTTGGTTGTGCCCCCCAAATGTGGTATCCACCTCTCCTTGTAGATATGTATAGCTTTCCCATCCCCCACCCTCCACTTGAAGTCACTCTTCACTGCTTGCAACGCCCCCCAAATACCCCTCGAAGTATAGCTTGGGTTCCCCCTAACTCCACATGTAGAATAGATGAGGAGTTGTAGTATTTTGCCTTAAGTATCCGAGCAGCAAGAGACCCCCCGTAAACTGCCAACCTCCATCCTTGCTTAGAGAGAAGTGCTTGGTTGAAAGCTTTCAGATCCCTGAACCCCATACCCCCACACTCCTTGGGCTTACACAACCTTTCCCAGCTCATCCAATGGATTTTCCTCTCCCCCTCCTTTAAACCCCACCAGAATTGGGGTATCATCGAGTGGATATCATCAATAAGTCCCTCTGGAAGCTTAAAGATGCTCATGATATACGTGGGAATTTCTTGGATTACCGCCTTAATCAAGACCTCCTTCCCCGATCTGGATAAGAGATGCTCCTTCCACCCCTGTAATTTTTTCCACCCTCTGTCCTTTATAGCTGCAAACACCTGCTTCTTGGACCTCCCTACCACCGTGGGAAGGCCAAGGTACTTCTCATGCCTATCCACCTCTCTCACCTGCAAATGGTTCTTGATCAACTCCCTTCTTTCACTTGTGACGTTTGTACTAAAGGAAACCGCCATCTTCTCATAGTTGATTTTCTGCCTGGATGCCCTCTCGTATTGGTTGAAAATTTCAGCTAAAGCGAAGCATTCTTCTGAGGTAGCCCTTGTGAAAATAATGCTATCATTGACCTGTGGCGCTCGTCTGCAAATTCTTTTGTCATGTGTATTTTATTAACTTGTGCGGCTTTAGACAGAGAAAAAGAAAGTGCTTCAGTGCAAAAAAGAAAAAGATATGGGGAGATAGGATCACCTTGGCGAAGTCCTCTGGATGGTTTTGCAAATCCTCTCCTACTTCCATTGATGATCAACTTATGGGATATGTTAGTCACACACTCCATAACCTTCATCCTCCATGTAACCGGCAGCCCCAGCCTCCCCATGACCCCCTCCAGAAAAGACCACTCGACCCTATCATACGTCTTGCTCATGTCCAACTTTAGCGCCATAAGACCTTCTCTTCCCCTCTTCCGGTGTTTCATAGTGTTAAACAACTCATAAGCCACCAAGGCATTGTCTGTGATCATCCTCCCTCCTATAAAAGCACTTTGATTCTCCGAGATAATCCCATTCATCAGCGATTTGATTCTATTGGCCAAGACCTTTGTAATTAGCTTGTAGGAAACATTACACAAGCTAATAGGCCTATATTCAGAAAGGCAGACCGGGCTGTCTGTCTTTGAAATGAGGATTATATCGGTATCATTGATATCTGCAAGACCAATCTCCCCTCTCTACCATTTAGAAATAATAGACAACAAGCTACTTTTAATAACCTCCCAGAATTTTTGGTAGAAAATTGCCTTCATTCCATCCGGTTCAGGCACTTTATTCGGGTGCATTTGTTGGAGAGCTTTCCATACTTCTGCCTTCGTGGGAACCTTTTCCAGGTCTGAAAAAAGAACCTCATCGACCACCCTTGGCATGCCTTCTAGGAACTCATCCATCCCATATGGGTTTGAGCTGGAAAAGAAAAAATTAAAGTATGAAGAGATAATTTCTGCAATGGAATTTGCCTCTGTATGCCAACTCCCATCCTCCTTAAAGAGACCTTCTATGGTATTGTGTTGCTTCCTCTAGTTAGCTTTATGATGAAAATACTTTGTGTTCCTGTCTCTGTCTTTCTTCTCATTAGTCCTAGCTCTAGTCAACCAATAGCTCTCTTCCAGCCGTTAGAGGTCCTGTAGTTCTCTCGCTAAAGACTCACATTCCTGCAACATATCATTAGATGGTGGCCTATCCTGAGCACGACCAAGCTTCTTTTCCAGCTTCTGTATTCTCCTCTTAATGTTCTCAAATTTATCTACCCTCCACCCAGCAAGCTTCACCGCACAATTATCTGTCTGCCCTTTAAGGCCCAAAGTGTGGTTGTTGTCCCATGCCTGTGTGACGACCTCCTTACATTCTGGTAAAGATAGCCAGAATGTTTTAAATCTGAACCTCTTCTCCAACTGTCTCCCTTCCTGATTTCTTCGCTCTGCCCATAAAAGGATCTGCCCATGGTCCGAATTGACAATAGGGAAATTTTTGACCTTCCTTATTTTGTAAAAATCACACCATTTCATGTCCGCCAAAAACATGTCAAGTCTTTCCAGTATCATAGTACTCACATGTTGTCCTCTCTTCCACATGAATTTATTACCAGTGGAACCCAAATCAATCAGCTGGCATCCATCAATGGCCTCTCTAAAGTCTCGCATCTGCCACTCATTTCTTGGCTGCCCTCCCTACTTTTCAGAATGAGCAAGGATCTCATTGAAGTCCGCTCTGAGAACAATAGGCAAATTTGTCTGAGCACAAAGTTCCTACATCATTCTCCATGTGTTATGTCGCTCATGTGTGGTTTCCCATCCATAGATCCCCACAAAACAAAATCACTATTGGTTGTCCTCTCTCCCCACCACAACTGTGATGTGATGGTCTGAGAAAGATTTCACTGAAACATACTCCCCTCTCCACCACAACCCCAACCCTCCGGCCCTTACCCTACTATCCACACCAAAACCCACATTGTACTCACATTTCCTCCTCACAATCTCCTGGTCTCTTCCTCTACACATAGTCTCCATCACAAAGACTATGTCAGGCATCTCTCTCCAACACCTCCTCCTGAGAGACTCAACCATCCTAGGGCTGCCCAGACCCTAGATGTTCCAGCATAGAGTTTTCATGGCTCTTCATGGTCCTGGACCACTCCAGTGCCCACTATTGTTGTGTGATTTGGTTCACACTGCACCACCACTCTCATCCATTTTCCCCCCAATCCAATCTCACCTTCCATGACCCCATGGGTTTCCTCCTCCCCCACTCTCCTCCTCTTGCCCCCTTCATGTATTCTCTGCCTCAACCTATCTTCCCCAACCAAGCCTACCTGGCGTGACCCAAGCCTTGTAAACCTTCGACTTTTACTTCCTTTATCCCTTCCCCCACTAGCCTTCCTACTATAGTGTGTCCTCCTCATAGAGAGTGCCCCTGCCACTTTGTCTCCCCCCCCCTTCCCCCAAACACCCTTCTTTTTTATTTGCAACCTTGTAGACCTGGAACAACTGCGATGCATGGGAGTCGATGTTCCTTTTAGAAGCGTGAGAGTCTGTGTCCCCAACCATCTGACCTGCATCATTGGATGGCATCACAATGGATTTCCCCAGATCTGGATTCCCTCTCAAAACATGCATCTTCGTGTTGCACTCCCTCTCTGCCTGCGTTGCTGCAGTCTCCATCAGTGGCGCCCCCGGCTCCATGTCGTCTCGGTAGCCATTGCACTGATCAACATCAATCGTCTTCAACCTGGCATCGATTACTGGCTGCCTTGGCCCGGTTTCTTCACCCCCCACACGCTGGACAAAGACCTCCTGTAAGTATGTCATCGCCACCGAGTCAGTGGACTCGTCTTCCACCTTCGCCCCCTGTGGGCACGCCTTGGCGCAGGGGTGAGAACTGCCCTCTTCCTCATGAGATTTATGTTCCCCCGACCTGGTTCGTGAAGCAGTAGGTTTGGAAAAGAACCTCAACTCCTTGGTAGAGAACTCCCTACCCAGACGCTCCTCCTTGATCAGAATGTTCCAGCACTTCATTGGTGATGCTTTTATCCATGGGCCCCATCTCCTTGGTGTCGCACCTTCCTCTTCCCCCTCCTCTTCTTCTCTACATTCCTTCTTGAGGTGGCCCATAACACCACAAAGATAGTAGAAGGCTGGTAGCCTTTCATATCTGATCTCCACAGATACTATCTTGCCTTCTCTATCCCTTATCTTTTGCTTTTGGCATATAGGATTCGTGATGTCGATCTCCACGCGAGCCCTGCACGACGCCCCCCATCTGAGGTCATGCATGTCGACAGCGACGACCTTGCCGATCTTACTGGTGACAGCCATAATCGCCTCCTCGGATCTTTAGCCTAGGGGCATATTGTACAAGCGAACCCAAAATAGGCATAGGTTCAAGACCATCTCTGATGGTGTGTCCTCTGGATTAATATCCCTAATGACGAGAAGGTGGTTGTCGAAGTTCCACAGACCATCAGCGACAACCTTCTCCTTGTCCTTCCAATGGAGAAACTGGATCACGAAGAGGTTGTTGAATATCTATCTAAAGCTAACATCCTTCCTCAACGCCCAAGCATTGGTCATCGTTTGTTTGAAAGCTGGGAAGTTGTAAGGTCTGTTCGTCGTCAACCTCCCGACCAGCGCTAGGGTGATATGCTCGCTGCCCTCCCCCTCTGCCGCACGCTGAAGATCAAGCACGTCATTCTCCTCCTCCTCATGTACCCTCAGTGCCGTATATATGTCCACGAGTTCATCCGCCATGGCGTGGAGAAGACCTGCAAAGCGCAAGACAGACAACGCCTTGGTGGCGAGAGGTCTTGGATGCGTTGTCGCCTAGAGGAACCCTAGGTTACGTGTGACCAGGAGCAATGGAACTTTTTATGTTAAAATGTACCCCACTCTATGCATGGATCACACCACTTTATATTATTTTGAAAAAACCAGGTGTTTAGTCATTTAAATAGTTAATGAATATGATTTTTTTCTTATTATTTTATTAATATATTGAACTTTATAATATGGGTTCAACATTTTGTAATGTGGTACTTGGATGTGCACGTGTGTGTTTAGTAGTATATATATATATATATATATATATATATATATATATATATATATATATATATATATATATATATATATATATATGGCTACCACATTAATAGCGTATTAATGGACTTTCCGTTTGAACATGGCAACAAAACTCCTAATGGGAGTTTGATTGTTTTCCACAAATATTGTTTCAACGTGGCATATAAATGAAAATAATTTATGGACTTAACCGTAAGTCATATAAGATTACTTCATTAAGTGATATAGTAGATTATTGAATGTTTCATGACCCATTGGAGTATTTTCACCCAAAAATATTATTAGAAATGTGGGCTCTATTTTAATTAATCCTAATAAATAATTCTAAAAAAGAAATATTGAAAATGATTTTACGGGCATTAATAATATATTAGTTACACAAGCCAAACAATATATCTCAAATCATACAACAAAGAACAATGAATAATATAAATCACTGATGGAGTTAATTTTATCAATAATATAAATCACCGATGGAGTTAATTTTGTCTATGACTTGATCCACTTTAATAATGTGAGTGGAAATATAAAAGATGAACATATTTATGATCCATTGGAATAAGAATAAATAAGATTTTAAAAATTGACCTTGAATAGAAAGGTACTTAAATAAGATCCTGTAAAACTTGATTAAATTTATCTACACAAACATAGTTTATGTGTAGTTAGTAGTACACAAGTGGTGTAAGGATTTGCATAAAAATACAAATAATATCATTCCTTACTTCTGATTTAGTATGTCTTTTAATATTTTGTAACCACCTCACGAAGAAGTAATTCTAATAAGAAAATTATATAAACTCACACATTGAAGTATGATAGTAAGGGTCTAGATCACGTCAGATTAACACACATAAAAGTGTTATTCCTTTCTATATCGAGAATTAATGTATCACGATATCTTGAGATAAATATACTTGTAAAAGGAAAAAGCTAACGGCAAGCTTTGATTAAGAGAGAGATGCATTGAAGACACATGTGCTCAAACATTTCACATGAAATAACCTTACGAGGCCCAACCAGGAATGACATATGTCATCCAATGATAGGTGGATAGTAGTTTGGTACATACAAGTTGTGTGTACTCAGGTACCCCATTCTTTTAGCCTATATATATATATATATATATATATATATATATATATATATATATATATAGAGAGAGAGAGAGAGAGAGAGAGAGAAAGAAATGTCAGGAGGTGTATCGTGTGTGCGGGAAGTAACTCATGATTGTTATTGAAAACCCAATGACCAATGGATGGGCCAGGTACTGCAACGTAAAAAATTGTGACTGTCAAATCGCGAGTCAATTAGGGAAGACAAGAAACCATAGGTGTGACATAACAAATAAAATGGCACTTTAGGGTGGTAACTTGATTGATTAGTTAATCCAAAAATATTTAACTTTTCCTTCAATAAATAAATTATGAGTCAACATTATCCAAGTGATATGAAAATTTCTAGGATGACTAATCAGGATGTGGGGAATCCAATTTTGACATTAAATTTATATTTTTATAATCTTTGATTACACATTTAATTACTTATATATTAAGTATTCACTTCATGCATTTATTTTTAAAATTAATCTAGTACGACATAATAATTTATTTTTATTAAATTTCTTTCATATTTTAATTTTAGATTGGTTTTAGCATGTCAAATTAGAGTTAGAACCTACTAATTGGTGTATTTTTACTTTAATTTTTATTAATAAATTTATATGGTTATTTATCCTAACAATTCATATATAAAGGATGTTATGATTCATGATATCATCTGATCCTAGCTAAACATAATATACTCTAAATTAGGAAAAAAGACACTAAGAATTGACTTCAAGTAAAATGGAATATGAATAAGGTAGTAATTAGTTGATTACCTAGATTTTGGTATGTTATAACACTCTACCCCTTAAAGTGGACTTTGTCCCCAAAATCAAACCATTCAAACACTCAGCTATTTAAATAGTCTTAACTTGTCCCATTATATCCCACTTATCTCCATCATGTTAAAATCAATGTAGTGTATTCATTTTTCCTTAGGGTAGGATTGATTATAATAGTCAAGGTAGGTATCCCATAGGTTTCTTCAATATCAAGATCACACCATCCTAAGTTAAGATATAGATACAAGGAGTACATGTCTTCAACCTTAAAAGAACAAAACTACAACCTAACTAATCACCTTGGGGTAATTGAGTATAGACCAAGAACTTATTGTTTAATATAACCGCTCAGATGTTTCATTTCTAAGCTTTTCCCCAATCAGCTTCCTCTACTGGTAATTTGAATCTGGAAAAAATAAACAAAATTAAAAACAAATTTATATAAATAGTATGATAATACTAGAAAGTAGTGTAATATAAAATTCTGGAAATAAAAATCTACATATGATGCCAAAAATCAATATGTGAACCAAGTCACCAACTTGTACACCACTACACACCATTGCATACTACTCTAGTCCTTACTTGGTTCAACTAGATGTTTCTATCTTCTTATATCATCTAGATAATTAATTGTAGGCATGCCCATAACCATAAAGGTATTGATATAATTTGTAGGTTCTAGTGTAAGTTAAACAACTACTTATCTTCTTAAGTACTCTCATTATTCTATTAACCACTTGGGTTCACCCCAACTAGGAACTAACCATTGTATGGTTTGAATTTGTTGATCTAGTTCATACCCATTCTATCTAGTTTTGCAGGGTTTAATTGTCATAACATGGTGTAAATATTTATGATCTACATTGATGAAATTATCCAAGGGATACCCAATTTCTGATCTGTTGGCTTTAGAGTGGGCGTTTAATATAGATAAACCACTTAAGTAAAATGTGATGAAACTTCAAATTATATGGGAATTTGATTGAAAATAAAACAAGAAAAGCAAGGATGAGAGAGAATGAAATAATTCGCAATTGAATATATGTATTTATAGTGGTTTCAATCACATATGAGATATACTCCACTACCTAGAGAGGCTAACCTCTAGGATTTTGAACACTAGAGTATCACATTATATTACTTATATGAGTTACACCAAGAAGACCTTCTATTGTCAAGAGAAAAAGTAACCATCTTCCCTTTAAGGACAAGTAAGCCAACCTCACCAAGGTTTTACCTATCTACTAACAAGGGTCTTCAACTTTTTCTAATGACTTACTTACCCTTAACTTTAGATCTTCAGCCTTGAAGCTTCACCTTGATTCACCAAGGAAGCAATCTTCAATCAACAACTTAAGACTTTTGCAAATATGAAAATGAAGATAGCTCTCTCACATAATTCATAATTATTTTTTAATATTAGTAGAGCATAATCAAGCTCAATAATTATTACGAGGATCTAGGGGCTTGTCCACTCAACTGTAGAATATAAGCATGAAAGGAAAACTTGGAATGAAGTACAATGGTTCACATTCATAGCTTAGGGTACCCACTAGACAGATGATTACTTTAGTTTGAACTCAAATCACTTAGAGGTCTTTTCCTTTTACAATGGATATAAATCACTTAATATCTCTCTATAATGGCTAGTTTGAACTTTACATCCAAAGTTCCATCGATCAAAATTTGAGTGTCCTAACTCAGTCGATGACCCTAGAATACGAGTCTTTAAACCCCATTGGTCATGTTACCATGACAAATAACATCTTGATTGGTGACATTACTTGACTAATACAGATTGCCACATCGGTCGAAATAGGCTCTGTCATCTTGGCCATTGATAATCCCTATTTTGCATTATTAAACTTGATGGGAAAGTGCAAAGTTTTTTGATACAAAATATCCCAGATATCATTTTTTTTAATTACAACTCATGAAGTAACTACAGAAGACAAACGTCATAAATTTAGGTGAAAATCTATCTATTTGTCAATTCTTAATTTTTTTGTGTTTTACTTGTATTTCACTGTCTATAGTTTTAGAGTTTCCATGATTTGAGAATACATAATGATCTAAAATGGTCTCAAAATAAATGTTAGATATTATGAGTGGAATGGTGAAGTCTTCATAAAAATATGGGTGATGTATAAATCTCAAGTCAACATTGTTCCCTTTTTGAAGATGACAAACCTATCCAAAAAATATTAAAAGAAAAAAATTATTTATTTTACATTTTCTTCTTATAGGAGTTTTTATGCATAGAAAATAACAAAACCCCCCTCTAATTATGTGTGTCATGCATGTATTGTTAGTTCTCACAATGAATAACAATTTCTATCCATGTCCATCCATTTCTAACATATTATGAGAGAATATGCAATTAAGTCCATGTCAAAAAATTTCTAAGCTTCCTCATCCTTTGTCATTTCAAAAATGGAGGGGTGTATAAGATCATAAACAAGGTTTTATCCACCATAAAATAGTATTGTGCAATAGAAGTTAGAAGTATGCAATATCTCAAAAGATGGACAAATCCGTAAGTCACATTTCATTAGCTTAAGGATAACTCAAAACCATGAAGGATTCTCATTTTCAATGATGATTTGAGTACAAATAAGATAGTAATGAAAGAGTACATGTGGAATCATCCAATGACATAAATCATGCTTCCAAATAAATACAATAACAAGAAAGATGAAGAAAAAGCATGGACTTAGTATATATGTGTCTTTTTAATACATAACTAGGCTCACAAAATACATAGTAATAGGACACTCTAGACCAAAACGTAGACATATGGAGAGGGATGATAATATTCATCATCCTACTTGTTTGATGGAACAGGAGGGTAGAAATAAGGACTCTCAAGAACATATTCGATATCCTCATTCTCATCACAAATTTCACAAACATCATCATTGTTTTCATCATCCACATCACGAAGAACCTCATCCACAACCAAGTGAACATTCTTAGACTTTGAAATTTCACAATCTAACCATCGTGCATGGATGTGATCCTTGGTCATATAACCATGGTCGACAATAGTTTGAGATGTAAAAGTTTGAACATGGTGCCCCAATCATTGTGAACCACACCAACAGAGAGACAAGAGTAGGGAAACATATATAGAGATAAGCCTAGAATGGTAAGTGATGAGGTGTGTGGAGATGTGGCTGGTGCAGCAACAAGGGGAGATGATGGATAGAGGAACTAATATAAAAAACATTAGGGGCAGTGGGGGAGGGTAGAGAAGAATGGTAGAATTGATCATATGCATAAGTAGCATAGTCAATGGAATGAATTGATGTTTAATAGGTGTGATGTAGGTGAGGGTGGGATAGGTTCAAAGAGGACATTATATGTAGGATACCATCATGAAGGTGAGAATGAACCTATTGATGATAATCATTCTTGTACACACATATATCCTACAAGTTGCTCATTGCATATAGAGAATTAACCATGAGGTGTAGGTACAGGCATGGTGGAAGGATGTGAATGTGGTGGAGTAGGCTGGGTAGATGGGGTTACACGAAAGGTGGAGATGTGAGGCTAAGAACAAGATGAAGAAAAACTAGGGAACATCTTGCTACCAATAAGAGATTATTTATGGAAGTGATGTTGATCGGAATAGATCTTCTATCATATTAATATTCCTGCTTAACAAGGAGGACTTAAGTAGTGAATTTATAATAAACACCATAGATGAGGTTATGATAGAGTTGATGGGTGTTAGGGGTATTTTTGTTAGATTCAAAGTATGCCATACAATGATGATTATATCTAAAGAATTAAATTAAATGAAAGTAATAAAATAATAGATGATCAAGGTTGTGTTTCCTACAATACCTATTTGGTTTTATCAGGATTGATATTTTCTTTGGCATTGAAACCCACTAGTCTTACACGAGGTAGAAAAAAAAAAGATGAATGCATAGTCCATCTCTTGGTGTAGTCATCATTGGGGGTTTTTATGGCCATGTGGATGTCATGGATTTGAAACTTTAGATCTAAACAACTACAAGATTTTCAAGATGAAGGAGGTTGATACCTTGGTCATATCTGGAATTTTATGTGAAGATTGAGATGTACAAAGAAACAAAGTGATGAAGACTTTATTTAGTAATTTCAAATCATGGTTCTACAATCATGTACTTTAATACAATAGGTTTATCATCTCTAGAAAGGATATAAGTATAATTTCAAGTGAGATTAGCATAAAAATCATAAACGTCTTGTTTTATAGAACAAAACTTTCAAAAAAAACTATAATTGATAGGTAAAGTCTCAAGATGATGAAAACTAAAGTGCTATGTTGATGTAGAAGGGCCCTCCCAGTGTGGGATTTCCCTCCAGTGCCTTTCTGATACATAGTGACATCAACATTACGAGTTTACTAGGGAAGGATTGAAAGAAAGGGAAGCAGAGAGGGAAGATCATATTGCTCCAAACAAGCCTCAATCAATTTTAGAAAGGAAAAGGTTTGGGAGGAATAAGATATTTATATAGTTTGACAACTTGGGGATGAATAAACTTAATGCCAATAAAGGATATAGTATAGTTGGATGAAGGAGGATGACAAACCCTCTCATTCTTAGGGTTCATGGGCTTCTTCCTTTTATGGTTGAGGAATAACATTCAATAGCAAATAGAGACATGAGGAGGCTTAGGTTAGAAAAGAGAGAGGGAATGAGAGAGAGAGAGAGAGAGCAAGGTTGTAGCTAGGGAAAGGGAGACAAAAGTGGCAGAGACAACACTAACAGGGAGGTTAGTCATGTTGAACTAGTTGGGAGGGTTTCGTCTTGGCTTATAGTCCCCATACGAAAAATGTAGAACAGTTTCATCAACTGAGATGAGCTCTCAAGGAACTTGACTGGAAAACCAGTTTTAAGTGTCTTTGAAAACACCTCATTGGTTGATTTAGGCTCATGATTATCTCAATCGATGAAAATCCCTATCTAAAGGGAAAAGTTTCATCAAAACCTAATCTAAAGTCCTTTAAAAAATGTAATTGTGAGCCTAACATGTATACAGAAAACAAACTTATATTTCAATCAATCACAAGTAGCTAATAGGAAATTTAAAAATGATAGAGGCATACAAGATCACTCTAACTAGGGAATATAAAAGTATCATATATGCAAGTGATAATCAATTTTGATCTAATATAGTTGAATTACTCCCAAGAAAGGTGTTTAGTAAAAATAATCACTTATATATTTTTCATTTCCACATGAGTAATATAGATATCTTTCTTAGAAAAGTGGTGGTAAACAAAATGATGAAAGACCTCTATATGTTTAGATCTACTATGAAATACATGATTGTAAAAATATTTTATTGCATAAGTATTATCAAAAAATATATGAGAAGAATCATAGTGTATGTCAAAGTCTTAAAGTCTTTTCTTAATCCATTTTACTTAGATAAAATAACCACTAGAAACTATGTATTCAAACACAATCGTCGATAAAGACACAATAGTTTTTATTGGAGAATAAGGATACTGATCATTATCCAAGAAGGAAGCAAGTGACACCTGAGTATTTTTTCTCAATTGAAAACCCAGCATAATCCACATCATTGTAGACAGTTAAAGTCCCTTGAATTAAAGTACCATAAATCAAATATGGATCAGGGATAAGTACCTAAAAATCCTCTTTATCGCAACTATAAGATATTTCTTAGGGCTAGATTGAAAACTAGCACAGAAGCTAAGAAGAAACATAATATTTGGTCTAGATCCTATAAAATATAGTAAACTATCAATCATATCTCTATATATATTCTTATCTACATTTTCAACTTCTTCATCTCTATCAAGATTTGTGGAATTGGACATGGGAGTATCAATTGGCTTGTTATTTTCCATCCCAAAGTATTCATAAGGTATTTCCTTTTTGGTTGATGAATTTCTTATATTTAGTTTGTTTGATTTGGATTCCAAGGAAGAATTTAAGCTCCCTCATCATGCTCACTTCAAATTCTCTCTAGATTAGGGATAGAAACTCTTATAAAAGACAAAATTTTTACCTCCTAAATTAATATCATTAACATACATTTGAATAACAAGAAATGTGTTATAAGTGTATTTACAAAATATTGTGTCATCAACTTTGCCATGACATAGACAGTATTAATCAAAATGCTCTTAAACTTTTCATACCATGCTCCATGGGCTTATTGTGGTCCATAAAGAGATTTTGTAAAAGATCAACATGATCTACATGCTTATCATGTTTAAAGTTGGGAGGACGATCTTCAATGACTTTTCTCTCTAATTCACCATATATAAATGCACTTTAACAGCAATTTGATATACAAAGAATTTTTATGGCTAGAAAAGGAAAGTAGCATAGAGTCGAATTCTATTCTAGAAATGGGAGCATCCATTTCATCAAAATCAATACCTTCTTGTGGGTTATAACCTTGTCGTACTAACTTGGATTGATCCTTACTACCTTTCATTTTTAGTCAAGATTATTCTAGTAGACCCACTTGGTATCTATGATCTTTCTATATTGTTCCCAGTCTTATTTTATGGCTAGGGTTCACTCCTCATCATTAAGAGAATCTTTTACTTTCTTTAGCTTTAGTTGTGAGACTAAGCCACTATTTGCTTGTTCTTCATTGAATACATCATGTGTCTTAACTACTTTAAATATTACGTACACTGATCTATTTTGAATTATCTTTAATAAAAAGGGGACTGAGATCCTTCATTTTTAGAGAAAGTCTCTTGAACTGCCTCCCTACCTTTGCTATTGATTTTTAATTCTTTCAAGTCTAGGAATAACATCATCTAGCACATAATCACAAAAAATGTGTAGATAGGGTTAGTTCTAGAAAGTTGACATTAATATATTATTCTACTTTTGTGAGATTAGTATTATAATCTCTCTATGCTCTGCTAGAAGTGTTATAGACAACAAATAAATCCTTATAATATTTAGCATTAAACTTGTCAAGAGAATATCTTATGTTCATTAGAAAACATGGACAACCAGAAATATGAAAGAAATCAATTTTCTATTTCTACCATGCCATAACTTAGAGGGGGTTTTCTTTAATAAAGGATGAGTGAAAACTTGGTTTTGTAAGAAACAAATAGTTTTGACTTCTCTGACCCAAAATTCCTCGGTAGTGTCATACTGTAAGAGCATTATCCTAACCATATCATGTATAGATCTATTCTTAGTCTCTAAAGCCCCATCTCTTTTAGGTGTAAGGGTGAAATAAAATTTGTGGACATACCTTGATTCATCACAAAACTTTTCAAACAAATCATTTTTAGTTTTCCTCCATGATTACTACCAGTGGACTCTATTAAGAAAGAAGCTTTGTTTTCAATCCTTTTACAAAATGAATAGATAACACTAACTATATCACTCTTAACAACTAAAAATAAGATCCAAGAAAAGAGGGAAAAGTCATAGATAGTAATAAAGAAACACTATCTAACTCTAAGTATTTGTGTGCGCATTGGTTCATAGAGATCAATATGAAGAAGTTATAATGATCATTTACTACTAAGGACTCCCTTAGACTTGATGGAAGATTTGATTTTCTTTCCTAGTGTGCAATGTTTGCAATACTCATCTTTTCAATTTTGCAACTTAGGAAGCTCTTTTGCTAAATATTTTTTTTATCAATATATGACCAAAAATGCAGTGCCAGAAAGATTTATCATTTCATATATTACAAGCCAATTACCAATTATAGGATTAAGATAGATAAGGAGAATAGTGTAAAGATTTCCAATTCTAGTTCCTGAAATATAACAATGTAAGTGAAGCAATATATTAATGAGCATTCAAGATAGGTAAATAAAACAAGATAATCATTATCACAAAGATGGCTAACATTTATCAACTTATGTTGTAGGACATGTTGGCTAAATCAGACATTATTAAACCCTTTGTTTTGATGATGAAAAATATTTCATTCTTGTGGATCTAACTAGTTATTTGAGTGTTTTAGGGAAAAACAAATAAGGAAGTGGATAGCTGAAAATCTACACAAATTGAAAGATCAACATGCTTAGATTGCTTTTATTTTCATGATTGTACTCAATGTAAAAACTTGTACAATTATATAATTTACAAGTACTTAGACTTCATGTAAATCAAGCTTTAGATCTTCCCTATCCACTCACAACACTTACATAGATCCTCCCCTAAGATAGAAGTACAATTACACATTGATGCATGCACTTAGTAGATGATTTAACACATTGCAACATGGTTTTTTTCAGTCGACAAAATTCTCAACCAAGACACTCTCGGTCGACAAAGTTCTCGACTGCGAATAGATCCTCCTAGACGTTAGAATGAGTTTGCAAAGTAGTTGGAAGTTGGAATCAAACGTTACAACACATTGACCTCAATTTCCCATTCGGTCGAAGAAAAGCTTGACCGAGACAATCTCGGTCGACAAACTTCTCGATCAAGAGAAGTTCTGGACTATACTTTTTAGCAATAAACAACTAGTCATTGCAATGTAATTAGTGGACACCTAACGGCTAGTTGAGCACTAAGAACACCCTAGAAAGTGTCTAGAATGTCCCTAAGCACTAGTAGGCCATTCCTATAAATAGGACATGCCTTAGGACACCCAAAGCATCACTTGTGCATACAATTACACTTGAGATTCATTCTTAGTGAGCAACAAGCTGAGCTACACTTGCAATCTATTTCTTTGAGCTCTACATTAGTGTCCTATAGCCTAGCATCTCCTAGCCACCATGCTACCACATTCATCTATAGTGGATAGGAGATCAATACGCTTGATATAGGATCAAAGCGTTGTACTTATTGATAACATTATTTCTTTCTTCGAATCTTGTTCCTTATATTGTATTTTATTCTCCTTGACTACTCCTAGGTTGGAGGCTGTTGAAATAAGGTTTGTGGAGCTACTTCAGGTGGTAAATGTTGCTCCTGGTGACTTGGAGTTACTTCAGAAGGCTGCCTCAAGATGAAGCTACTTCAGGTGAAGGCTACTTCAAGGGTGAGCTTGGAGTTACTTCAAAAGGCTGCTTCTAAGGGGATTGAGGCTACTTCAGGTGAAGGCTACTTTAAGGGTGTGGGAAAGAAATTGTATTTTATGTAACATCCTTGTGAGGTAATAAAATAAGTTGCTTTCAAAATCCTAGTTGGAAACAATCGGGTAGTGCATTGACTACCTTAGATTTCTAAGGTAGGAACCACTCTACATCCTTGTGTCTTCCTTGTTTCCTCCTACTTATTGTCCAACTGTTTAATTATTTTTAATTAACTTTAAATACTCCAATAAGCTCTATTCACCCCCCTATAGATCTTTCAATTGGTATCAGATTAGGTCATCAAGGAGCCTTAATAGGTCTTGAAGCATGGGGGATGGTGTTCTCAACAACCTGAACTTGGAGGGAACCTACGTATCTCGTCCACCACCATTCGATGGAAGCAACAACAACTATTGGAAGAGAAGGATGCAATTTTATTTTTAAAGCATTAGTTGGGAGCTTTGGAGGATGATGTCTACTCCGTACATGCTTCTGGAAACCGAGTATGTTACATGGGATGCCAGTACGGTAAAATAGGCCCAACTAAATGCCAAGGTTATAAGTATTTTATATTGTTCTATATCTGTAAGTGAATTCAATAGAATTTCTTCATGTGAAACTACATACGACATATGGCATAGACTTTCTATTACACATGAAGGAACCATACAAATTAAAAATTCTAAGATTAGTATGCTTAAACAAAAGTTTGAACAATTTTGTAAGGAACCAAATGAGTCCATTAGTGAAATATATGTAAGACTTTCTACTATCATTATGGTTTGAGTGCATTAGGAAAATTCATAAGTGAAGAAGATCAAGTATCCAAGATTCTCAGGTGTTTTCCACCAAAATACAAACCAAAGGTGACGGCTATTGAAGAAGCTAATGATCTCACAAGATTGAGGATGGAACAACTCATTGGCAACTTAGAGACTCATGAGGTCACCCTTGAAGAAGAAGAAGGATTGGTGGCTGAACACAAAAAGGAGAAAAGAAAGGACATTGCATTCAAGGCATCAACCAAAATTAGTCATGACATAAGTGAAGAAGATAGTGAAAACTCTCATTGTAAATGTTAAGCAGTATAGAAGATTTAAAACTAATAAAACTTCTAGTGTTTCTTATTCCTCTAGGTGCTTTGAATGCGGTAAAAGGGGACATTTAAAAAGTGATTGTCCCAAACTCAAGAAAGGAAAGAAATCATCTCACAAGAAGAAGGAAAATGCCTACAAAGCTGCATGGGATGACTCAAGTGATGATAGTGAGGATGGAGAAGAAGAGGTGGAGAGCCTTTTTGCTACAACAAATGAAGAAGAAGATGAGGTAAGTCTTTTTTATTTATCTAAAGAAGAGTTAATTGATAGCATTAATGAATTGCATGATAAATATATTGATTGTAAAAAGAAACTAAAAAGAGTTACTAAAACTAATGATGAGTTGTATGCTCAATTAAATGATCTTGCTTTTGAAAAAGAAAGTATTATTTCTGAAAATTCTACCTTGAAATCATCTCTTAATGACTGCAAGATGAAGTTTCTTACTCTAGAAACAAAATATGATTTTCTTTCTCAAGAAAAGGTTGAACTACTTGCAAAATTGAATGATCTTCAAAGTCAACCTATCTTGTGTACTCATTTAGATTATGATGTTGTTATCAAAGAAAGAGATAGTTTGTTATCTAATCTAGAGCAAGCAAAGTTAGATGTTAAATGGAGAATGGATGAAATTGCTAAGTTACAAAAGGAAACTAGTATCTTGAAAAATAATGGTATTCTTGGTAAGATCCTAAAAGATTCTTCTGGTCAGATTGGAAGGAGAGGACTAGGTTATAAGCCCAAAGGAAAATCATATCCTAAAGTGAGAAGGACACAAGTACCCAAGACTAAAGTTATGTATGTGCCTAAAAACAATCTAGCTAAGAAGAGAAATGAAATTGATTCTAAATGTTGTCATTACTGTTTACATCTTGGACATTATTCATTCTCTTTTCCATACAAGAAAAAGGATGTTGATCTAGTTTGGATTCCTAAACCTCAAACCTAGAGATTTGAATATGAGTAGTTGAGATTTGATCTAAAACTTTACTTTGATACTCAAAATATCTTATCTCAACTAAAATGAGCTTTAATTTGCATATTTCTGTAAAATTATATTGGAAGTACCTTATGTTTTACTTGCCAATAATTACTGAAAACAAAATAGAAATAATCTCGGTCAAGAACAAGTTCGACTGAGACATTATTCGGCCGAGAAAATTGTCGACCAAAGAAGTTTCTGACTCAAACCTACATCTTCTGGAGATATAGTAAAATTATCGATCGAGAAAAAAGTTGACCGAGAACATCTCGGTCGAGAAAATAGTCGACCGAGTAAGTCACTGTATTAAGCCTACAGAAAATTGAAAAACACTCGTATGATAAATACTTCGACTAAGCTACACTCGGTCGAGAACTTTGTCGACTGGTGATAGAATTCTTCAATAAAAAACAAGATACTTCAATTGCAATTAACTTAAGTATGTGATGAACCTTATATATTACATTTCTTTAAATATTTGCATGATCCTAATCAAAAGGAAGAGTATATGGGCATCAAAAATTTATACTTTGCATGATTATAAGAAAAGATTGGTTTTATTCAAGAAAAGTATTAATGGAAAATCTATTGGAAAGTTTGTTAGAAAATTTAAGGTTTCTAAGAATTTATGACAAGATATCTTCTCAAAAATCTTGCTTACATGGATTAAGTTCATAAAGGAAAACTTAAGTTATAAAAAGGTCTTATATTAGTCTATTCAACATTCAAACAATCATATATGAGCAAAATCAAGAATTAATAATCATACACAAAAAGATCAGGTGGCCCATTGGACAACCTATAAAAATGAACACAAAAATGCCTCTCGGTTGAGAAATAATTCAATCGATGGGCACCAAGGTTGAAGTCATGGTCGACCTAAAATAATCCTGACATAATGCTTATTTATAAATCATTCATCTGCACTCAACCTTAGTATATTAGCTTAAGCATGAAAAATTGATTCATTATTCAATTGAACTTCAAAGATAGTTATGACCTTAGTATCCTTAAAGTAATTTATAAGCTTACAATATTTTTGAATATGATGTATATCTTGCTTTTAAATGAATTCTCTAAACAAATTAGGGCTCAACACCCCTTGTATTTGGTTAGAGATACATTTATTGATTCCACTATGAGCCTAAAGGAATCTCATATCATTTCAGGGCTTAACATCCCTTATATTTGATTAGAGATACATTTATTGATTCCACTATGAGCCTAAAGGAATCTCATATCATTTTAGGGCTTAACATCCCTTGTAAATGGTTGAGAAACT
Source organism: Alisma plantago-aquatica (assembly GCA_963693085.1). NCBI lineage: Eukaryota > Viridiplantae > Streptophyta > Magnoliopsida > Alismatales > Alismataceae > Alisma > Alisma plantago-aquatica. The sequence continues at coordinate 1,108,207,059 of OY856410.1, forward strand.
ATTAAAATATATTCATGAGCCTAAAGGAATCTCATATCATTTTAGGGCTTAACATCCCTTGTAAATGGTTGAGAAACTATTAAAATATATTCATGAGCCTAATGGATTCTCATGTCATTTTAGGGCTTAACATCCATGGCAAATGATTCAGAAATAAATTATTATTTTTGAATTGTGGCTAAATTTGACATTCTTGTTATAGTATATGATTAAGGGGGAGTATCTCATTTAGGGGGAGCAAATTGGTTATATGGCTATCTTTTTGAAATGACAAAGGGGGAGAAATAATATAAATTAAAATAATTTGAGTTTAATAATCTCATGGCTTTACATAAATTGTTGTTATATTCCCTAAGAGTTGGATATTATGTTCTATACCTTTTTGAGAATAACTAGCACACACTCCATGAATAAACAAGAGAATGTCTACATAAGGCAAATCTCAGGTATGAAACTCATATTATTTTAATTCCCTTTATTTATGTTTTCAAAATGCTTGTCATCTTCAAAAAGGGGGAGATTGTTGGCTAAATCGGACATTATTAAACCCTTTGTTTTGATGATGATAAACATTTCATTCTTGTGGATCTAACTTGTTATTTGAGTGTTTCAGGGAAAAACAAATAAGGAAGTGTATAGCTGAAAATCTACACAAATTGTAAGATCAACATGCTTAGATTGCTTTTATTTTCATGATTGTACTCAATGTAAAAACGTGTATAATTATATAATGCACAAGTACTTAGACATCATATAATTCAAGCATTAGATCTTCCCTTTCCACTCACAAAACTTAGATATATCCTCCCCTAAGATAGAAGCACAATTACATATTGATACATGCACTTAGTAGATGATTTAACACATTGCAACAAGGTTATTTTCGGTCGACAAAATCCTCAATCGAGACACTCTCGGTCGACAAAGTTCTCGACCGAGAATAGATCCTCCTAGCCATTAGAATGAGTTAGCAAAGTAGTTGGGAGTTAGAATAGAGCGTTACAACACATTGACCTCAATCTCCCATTCGGTCGAAGAAAAGTTCGACCGAGACACTCTCGGTTGACAAACTTCTCGACCGAGAGAAGTTCTGGACTGCACTTTTCAGCAATAAATAACTAGTCATTGCAATGTAATTAGTAGACACCTAACGGCTAGTTGAGCATTAAGAACACCCTCGAAAGTGTCTAGAATGTCCAAAGCACTAGTAGACCATTCCTATAAATAGGACATGCCTTAGGATACCCAAAGCATCACTTGTGCGTACAATTACACTTGAGATTCATTCTTAGTGAGCAACAAGCTGAGCTACACTTGCAATCTATTTCTTTGATCTCTACATTAGTGTCCTATAGCCTAGCATCTCCTAGCCACCACACTACCATGTTCATCTATAGTGGATAGGAGATCAATACTCTTGATATAGGATCAAAGAGCTTTACTTATTGGTAACATTGTTTCTTTCTTCCAATCTTGTTCCTTCTATTGTATTTTGTTCTCCTTGACTACTCCTAGGTTGGAGGCTGTTGAAAGGATGTTGGTGGAGCTACTTCAGGTGGTGAAGGCTGCTCTTAGTGACTTGGAGTTACTTCAGAAGGCTGCCTCAAGGTGAATCTACTTCAGGTGAAGGCTACTTCAAGGGTGAGCTTGGAGTTACTTCAGAAGGCTGCTTCTAGGGGGATTGAGGCTACTTCAAGGGTGTGGGAAAGTAGTTGTATTTTATGTAACATCCTTGCGAGTTAATAAAATAAGTTGCTTTCAAAATCCCGGTTGGAAACAATTGGGTAGTGGACTGACTACCTTATATTTCTAAGGTAGGAACCACTCTACATCCTTGTGTCTTCTTTGTTTCCTCCTACTTCTTGTCCAAGTGTTTAATTGTTTTTAATTAACTTTAAATATTCCAAAAAGCTCTATTCACCCTCACTCTAGATCTTTTAGGACATCCACAATAAGAACATTCTTGATGAATAGGGAATCACCTAGATCACCCTCACCTAAAACCTTACCCTTCTTGTTGTCACCAAGAATCACTGATGCACCTATATTCTTATTTGAAGTGTTGAAGTGTCTCTTTTATCTTGTCATATTATTGGAGAATTCATTATCAACTTCTACTTTTAATTTACCTACAAAATATGAAAGGCTTGTGCCCAATTCAAACATTTGTGTCCAAAATTATCTTGGGAACCCAACTCATCTTTCCTTTGGTGGCCTTATCATCACACGCACAGAAGTAAGAAAAATGGTCATTTTTCTTTCAATAGGAACAATTCATGTTTTACTTGGAGATAGAGTATTATCCATGAAATATTGGAGGTCCCTTTCCCTTATTTCTATTATTCCCATGGGTACTACTATATTCATTCCCATTTCTCCCATCTTGTTGAGTAGAATGGTCTAGAATTTCATTCAATGTCTTCTTTCTCTTAAGGAACCTCTTCAATTTTTTTGTAATAAGATACTTACCATCGACAAGAGTAGTAATAGTAGTAGACAAATGAGAAAGATCATCTTGAGCATGCACAAGTTCTGCCTCCAAAAAATGTCCTTTATTCAAGTAAGAATATTTCTCAAATAGTAATGCTAGCTACTTCTCTTCGTGGAAAATTTGGTCTACATTCAAGATCATTTAACTTTGAAAGAAATTTAGCATTTTCAGTCCTATACATGGCAATATCTTCATGATATATCTGATTTTTGTCATTGAATACATTTATTTGCTTATGATAAATGTTAATTTTAGTTTCAGCACCATTATATTGTATCTCAAGATCATGGCTAAGATCTTGTAGTGTATCTATTCTACCCTTCAAAACTTATTAATTTTTATCAAGAGTTTCTATTCTAGCGTAATGATTTTTATAACCTTTTCTTCTTTGACTTGAATTTAGAATAAGAAGAGTCAGAAGCATGAATAATATCAATCAGATCTTCTTGAGTGAGTTAATGAAAGTTTACCTCTCCTACCTCAGTTACCTCTTCACATGTGCTTGCCATGAGTTCCATGTTGCAATCATCTTCACATGAAAAAGAGGCTCCAGAAGAGGAGAAGGAACACCAAGCAACATGGGTTGTTTTGTTTTTCTTATTCTCCTTCATGTCTGTTTTTGTGTGACTTCCCTCCTTGTGTTTATAATACCACTTCCTATGATTCTTTTTCTTTGGAAATTCATTATTGAAATGTCCCTTTTGACCACACTCGTAGCACCTAAGAGTAGATGAGGAGGTTTTTTCTTTGAATTGTTTACTTTAGTGAGCTTCTTAGTCACTTTGGGACCCATGTTCTCTAGAGGAGGAGTGACGATGGTTCAAGTATTAAGCTTGTACAAGGGATTCAACTTGATATTTAAATTCAGCCTCTGTTTTCTTCTTGGAAGACACCTCTTTATCCTCTTATTCTCTTGATTTGAGTTTCACTTCATAGGTCTGAAGGTTTCCTAGAAGTTTCTCAATGGGGAAAAGGGAAAGCACGGTGGTTTCTTCTATGATTGTCACCTTCTTGTCCTTTTATAAAGGGAGAGAGTAGATAAGTTTGGAGTTAACCTTACCATTGTCCATAGTGTGTCCTAAGGAAACAAGACCATTGTCAAGGGTGTTGTTCGTTGACTACATTTTAGCAACACTCTCTGACTTGCCCATGCAAAAAATTTTTAATGATAGAGTGAGAATGTAGACATTGTGCTCTTTTAATGGCTCTATATGTTCGTATGTGATGCATAGCTTATCTCATATATATTGTAACCTCTTCTAAGAGGACATGTAGTTGAACACCATTAGTGTAAGTGTAAAGTAGAGGATGCTTATGGCTCTAGAATTTAGTCAAGCTTTCCTCAAGCTTGCCCATTTGAAGTGCTCATCTCACCTTCTAGATGTATGTAGCGAAGACCTACAACTTTCCACATGTCAAACATGATACCTTGTATGTAGAATTGCATCCTTCTCATGAAGTTGGTTCCATCAAAGATTAGTGGTCATATGCAAAAGCCACCCTCAAGATTGAGTGACCCTAGCATGTCTTTTCTTATTTCTCTTACTTGTGTGAGTAATAGGTAAAAGAAGAGCTTACTTTGATACCAATTGTTGGATCTATGGGCTCTAAAAGGGGGTAAATAGAATTAAAACCAATTTAGACCTTCAAATTATATGGAAATTTGTGTTCAGGTAAAATAAGCAAAGCAAGGATGAGATTAAATGAAACAAGCCATAATTAATCATAAGTATGTACAGAGGTTCCAATATTAAATGAGATATAATCCACTACCTTGTTAGATCAATGTCAAGAATTTTTGAGCACTTGAATATCACATTATATTACTTAAGAGAGTTATAACAAAAAGGATTCTTTTTTAAGAACAAATAGTGTATAATTATCATTTCAAACCAAGGGAAACAATAACCTTACTATGGTCCTACCTATTCAATGACCAAGGGTCTTCAGCCATTGTCAAGGAATTACTTACACTTGAATTTAGATCTCTAGCCTTGAACCTTCACCTTCCTTCACTAAGGAATCAATCTTCAGTCAATAAGATCTAAGAGAAGATTGGAGAAATGTTGAGAGCTTTACAAATATGAAAATGAAGATGTCTCTCTCACTTAATTCCTGATTCACTGTTATTTCAAGTGAAAAATAATCAAGCTTAAGAATCATTAGGAGGCTCTAGGTTTTTTTTACTCAACTATAGCAAATAAGCATGAAAGGAAAGTTTGTAATGAAATACAAAGGTTCAAATTTTTTTTTGAGGGTGACCACTAGCCAACAGAGTACTTTGGTTCAAATTCAAGACATTTTTGTTGAGTGTAACAACTAGCCAATAGAGTACTTTAATGCAAATCACTTCTTCTTTATCTCTAATGGCTAGATTGCAATTTGTATTTACAATGCATCGATTAGGTTTTAAGTGTCATAACTTGGTCGATGACACTAGAAGACAAGGATATAAGCCTCATTAGCCAAGATACCATGACAGGTAACATGTCGGTCTATGGCATTGCTTGGATAATACTAAGTGGATCATCAGACAAGATAGGCTCAGCGAAATCTTAACATATGAAAATACATGTTTTGCAATATGTTTAAGTAATGCAAAAGTGCATATCTCATCAATATAAAATATCCAATCATCATTTTTTCCTAAGTACAAGTCATAAAGTCATCAAGAATTATTTACATCAAAACTCTAGGTGAAAATCTATATATTCTTAAATTCTTGATTTTGTGTTGTTTTTGCATGTATTTTATCAAAGTAGATTTGTGAATTACAATGCTTTGAGTGTACCTACTAATCTAAAATGGTATCAAAAGAAATGTTAGATACACATGAATGTAATGATGAAGCCATCATAAAAATATGGGCAATGTATAAACCTCAAATAAACACTTAAAGAATTCATTACTCGGTTCTGAAAACCCTTATGTCAAATTATTCTCCTAGACTATGAAGGTGCAAGGCTCCACCATTAAAGGACTATCCTAAATCCAACTAAAATCTTAAAAAAGTAATATAGGGTAGAACGCTAAGGCATATATATATATATATATATATATATATATATATATATATGTTTGTATATATAACCACTTCTCACTCAATTCTCCATACTTAAGTCTAGATTAGTAATTGTATACAAAACCCCTTTGGGAAGTATGTAGGTGTCTGACCTACATTGTGAAGGTGATATATATGAACTCCTATGTATCTTCATCAGGTAACCAAACTTTCCTCAACTATATCTAGTATTATAACCAAATTTTTTATATATTTATATATATAACTGAATGCAAATAATAAAATATTCATGACATATTAGAAGCTTGGTATTTTATATGTATTGTTGTAAAGTTTGGTTTTGAGAATGCAAATTATCCATTTGGAATGGATTTCGTGTGTTTTACTATTTTTAATATTTAATAAATATTGGATAAACAAAGAGAGGAAAATAAATAATAAAGAAATTACTAAATGTAATAGACAATTGGTATTTTAAATATGGAATTGTGTGAAACTTTCAAGAAAAGAATAAGTTGAAGGCAACTAGTAGTTTTGTTCGTTCTTATATTGTACTTAATGAGAAAACATATCAAAATAAATAATCTTTCCAAGTTTGGGTGAGAAAATAAGTTAATTGATGCCTTGAACAAATCAATTAAAGGTAATACTTAGAGACAAAAAAGTATCATTATCATTCATGTCTTGGCCTAAAATCTGGTCCATACTGAGATTTAAGTGTTAGAAACCTTGCTTTAAATTTTGAGATCAATTGGTTAATAGGAGATAGATATATGAATTATTTCATTTTTCCTAAAGTGAAAGTGAATATGGGAAACACATTATATGTCATGATTTAATCTGGAAAAGGAAAACCAAGTCTTGGCTAGTTAATACTATCGCATGATCTTTTGATTGTAGGATTAGGATCTGATGACTCACAAGTCTTCGTCCACCTCCAGTTTGAATAGGAAACCAGGCACGGTGTGTCGATTCCTCATTTCACACCTCTCACTCCTTGATCAATGTGAACTCCTCAAAACCCTCTCTCTAAACTAGGAAAGAGAATCTGAGTCGGCCGATCCCTAGTTTAGTCACCTTTAGGAAGCAATTAAATATTTCCCTAAATTCCAACTTTAACAGTGCCCAAATCCTTGAACCCATGACTATAAAATGGGGTAATCATCCCCTATGAGACCACCAATCTCTTCGCGAAACTCTACTTGACTCCCAAATCCTTTCTCTACCTCCAAATTTGTTTCTAGCCCTACTTTTGCCTCTCATCTCTCCTCCATACATACAAAAGATCCACTGTTGCCATTGTAGCTGCTTCAAGTGCCTACTGTCCAATTGAGATCATCAGTGACTTTGATGAGGCAAGGCAAAGGTAGTTACTAGCTCTCCTACTTCTCAAAGGTCATAAAGCCCTGAGTCAACTCCCAAGTTTTGTCACACAAGGTAGTTGTATGCAAGATAGAGGAAGGAGATGACCCAGGGAGAGAGGTCTATGCTACCCTCAACCCTTCTTCTATGAGATAAGGGCATTATTTCCTTTTTCCTTCCTCATTCCTCTCTTGGCCATGCGAGCGCGTGTGTCAACATGGCATGAGATGATTGGCTCAGCCATGGCCCCACAACATGCTATCTTTATCTAGTTAGTTGTCGAGGTGGCAAAGGTTGATTGGACCAAAAAGAATTCAATTCTAAAAATTGTAGAAAATTTTAGGATGACCCAACTATAACAAAAGTATATATGATTTTGATCATAAAATCAAACGCATCCAATGAACTTGGTTCAATGACCTAGATCTATCTCAAATTCCAAAAGTGTATAAAGATGCAACCTTTAAAGTGATAAATGCACAAAAACCCTAACTGGAACCCAAGTTAGTCTTAATGATATTTTGTCAACACATTACTTATACTTGGGTGTTATTCATTAATTACAGTGTGACTACTTGTTTGATTGCATCAGCTTCTAAATTCTTGAGCATTAAGTCATATCTATGAAAGGTATGTGACCACATCTGTGATTACTTGTCGTATCAACTTTCGTGCTTTCTAAAGTTTCCTGTTTGGATTGCAATTAAAATACTTGATTGTTTATTTTCTTACTACAATCTATAAAGTCACTATGATTATCATATTATATAAATATAACCTACTCAAACCATGATTGAGATCCAGTGAGTTAAAGAGCATGGGGAGAAGCAAGTCATTATGGGAATGATGGGTGATCAATGTTGGATAGGAAGACCACCACAGGACAAGCCAAGAAATGAAGGCATATGTATGAAACCAAGCCCAAGTTAGGGAAGGTTATGGAATGTCCACTACGGGGACCAAACCCCAAAGAGAGTCTTCCCCAAAAAGGGGCTACCTCAAAGAGAGGGCACGCCACATAGACTGAAAGATAAGGGTTGAGAAGTTAAGACAAGAAAATCTATCTTCAATTTTATAATCATAATTGTTTCTATGACTAATATGGTGTTACACCTACATGAAAATATTTTGTTTCCCCCATATACTCAGTATATCTTGATATACTAACCATGTTTCTATATCATGTCATTCTAGGTTAAACTGCAATAAATGATGAAAGATGGACATCTAGAGAACAAGACACCAAAATAAAAGATCTAAGTCATTTTGGAGGACTTCAATAGTTACATTTATTTCCTATTGTAACATTTAGATTTCCATTCCAAATAATAACCTTGAGGAGATTATATCTTCATACTATTATCAAACTCTCTTCCATTCAATGAAATTTTTAATTATTAGTGGTTAATTGCTAAAGCTTGATCCTATAAATATAATAATGGCCCTTTCCTCTTGGTCCACCTTAATTAGGGTTAGAAGGGGGGGGATCAGTACATTTGTATCAAAATCTAGGCTTACAATTTAACCTTTAATAATTAGTAAATTATAAAGAGTTTTATAGAACCCAAGGGAATTATTAGGGAATTTCTAAAGATGATGGTGTCTAGAAGGTACCATGACCCAGGGGATGGAAAAACTTCCCCTACTCTCTAGTAGACTTACAAGGATTCTCGAGCCCCTACATCCTTCCTGGAGAAAGTCAAAAGATTTTTCCTGAAATAAAATACCTCTAGGTTTCTTCTCATCTTGTAATTCATCCCTTCTATACCCCTGCTTCCCTCACAAATACCCAGGAACCAAAAACTACTTCCTACTACCCTTAAGAGAAATTAGGGTATGATTAGTAGGTTTAAGTCATTGTCTACCAATTAGTGTACATATAAGTGAGAATAATGATAAAGTTAAGAAAACAATAGGTGTTTTATTAGTTTTCCTTGTAGGGGGTGAAACCTATATGTAACTAGGGTTGGTTTATGAAAGAGCCTAATTGGGTTAAGGAATATAGAAATCCTAGGGTGCAAGATGTAGTCCCTAAACCCTACCCAAAATAAACTTAAAGAAATGGAAAGAGGAAAGACAAAACACTATCCCCATGCATGGTACATGGAGTAATGCATGCATGAGGTATGTGAGGTTTTTTTTATGTGTAAATACAAGACATAAGTAATCAAGGGTTAAATAAAAATGAATATAAGGTTCCCAATTCAATTTTTAGGGTTGGTGTACCAACCTGAAATGGATCAACCCAAAAAATAGGGAAAGGACCTATGAGGAAGCAAAACTTTGTCCCTAAGGTCAGGTTTTGTCTAGAAAACCTAACTTCCTTATGTTAGGCACCCTAACAAGAAAATGTGTCCCGACATATGTAGAAGTATGAACTTAGGTGGAAGTGAGTGACATCAGGCTAGAAGAAGATTATTTCAAGATATGATACCTAAAGACTTATTGGAAAACATAATAGGTGGAATGGATGAAATGAGTTTGGTCTTACATAATGAGATAGTCTGGTTTATGATGACCTCATTTAGAGTTGAGGATTTTTATTCTTAGTTTGGAAGGGTTGACATAAGATTTGATGATACAAGTATATATGCTTCTTCGAGATAAGATGGACTAAAATGTGAATCAGCAAGAACCTCAGTGTCTTTTACAAAGGGGGCCTCTAGTGTTAGGACCAATTATAGGGTTAACTCATAAGAGAGAGTGAATCCCATAGGGAGAAGGTCACAAACATAAAGTTCCAAATACAACAAACTGTGAGAAAATATTTGTTGTGATATGTCCTAAACTAGACTACCCTTGAGCGAATGAATTGCGTTTCTTTATGAATGATTCTTAGAGGCTTGTTGTACCCTAATTGTATTTGGGAGGACCAAACCCTAGAGACAGAGAAATTGGATGCTTCCATATAGATGTATATGATTAAGTACCTACCGTCTAGGTGAGGGAGAGTCTCAAGATCCCAAAGAGGTAAGGGAATGATAGTATGATGCAAATCCTCATGCTCAGGTTGAGGGTTTCCTAGTTAGGACTCTAATGGTTGATGATGATAAGGAGAGAGTAGGGTAAGAATATTTCAAGCGTACAAATCTATGAAGGAATTTTAGGTTCAAGAATTGTAAAGGGCTTGAATATTATTATAGAATCTTCAAAATATATGTGTACTAAAATAAAGTGATAACATTAAAATCCTTTGGAAGGGTAGAGTCCTAAGTCGTCCTTAAGATAAAGTAGTGATTATTTAAGGTACTTAAGACCTATGAGTTCAGGAGGTGATTGTGTCCTGAGTGAATAAGACTGTGAGATTAGGATATAGCCATCCATGTCTACTTAAGGCCCATGGGGTCAATAGATTGGTAGCTTTCATGAGTGGATGAGACCCAAGGGGATAGTGTGAGAGGCACTCCATAAGAGCATAAGACCCTTGGAGGTCAAGAGTAAATCATTCCCAAGGTACCTACACCTCTACAGATCTTAACAGATTGACTAAAGCTAGTGAAACATCAGATGTAGATGTACAGAATGAAGATGTCATTTAATGATATTTGGAATAGAATAAACTTAAGAATGATGATACAATCAATATCCATGGGAGTGCATGAAATTTAAGCTGAATATGGGAAATAATATGTTCATGACATACCCGAATGAAATTTAAATTAAGAACTATTGTGTGGATACACCACCTCTGCTTGTGGAATAGGATGAACTTTGTATTTGGACTACAACCAAATATTTATTTCATCTTATTGTGAAAAATATTGAGTAAACATGTGTTATGCATAAAATTGACATATGATAAAGAATACTAAATTGAAATTTAATGACATGACCAAAAAAAGAATTTTATTGACATATTGTAAGGCTTAAGTGCTATCTCACCCTTATGCAAGAAGAATGAATAATAGACAAAAAGGGTAATCACCAAGTGAAAATGAAATCACCAAGTGATAATGTCATGCAATGGTTGAGGTTGTGGATATACCCTGGAATTGAATTCGGGTTCCAACCTTAGCAATATGAGATTTGGCATGCTAATAAAGGTTGAAGTTTAGCATATCTTATCATCCCCAGACTGATGGTCAATCAGAATGTTTGATCCAAAACCTAAAAGATTTGTTAAGAGCATGTGTGCTAGATTGGGGTGGATCATGGGAGAAGTACCTACCCTTAGCTAAGTTTGCTTATAACAATAGTTACAAAACCAGTATATGAATGCCACTGTATGAAGCTCTTTATGGGAGGCTATGTCAGTCATCACTTCATTGGGATGATGCCAGTGAGAGGATCTTTCGTAGGTCTGAAGAACTATAGTTGTATGATCACATGGTTGCTTTTATCAAGAAAAGGCTAAAGAGAATTCAAGATCCATAGAAGTTGTATGTTGATGCAAAGCAGGAGGATTTTCACTTTACTATAGGTGTTCATGTGTTCCTAAAACTCTGACCCCTCTGAGATATAGCTACAAATAGAGGAAAATGGAGTCCTCGATACGTGGGTCTGTTTGATATTCTAGAACGTATTGGTGAGGCCGCTTATCACTTAGCTTTACAGCCACAATATAGTATGATACATGATGTGTTCCATGTGTCCAACTTGAAGTGTTATGTGAAGGATCATACCCATGTCTTGAACATTGAACATATATAAATCCAAGAGATATTTTCATACTATGAGTGTAACGACCCCGCCTCTCGGTAACCCCCAATTAAGGGAGACCGGAAGGTCGGAATCGTTAATCAATTACAGGATCAAAGGTTCAACGAATAATCACTTATAATTATGAAATTCTACTAAACTAAATTGAATTTTGGCAGAAAAATTTAAACTTTGTTACCTTTGGAAAACTTGGAGATTCTAAGTATCCATTGCTTTAATCTACTCTATCTAATCCTCCTGGCACTTTACTTTTTATTTTGCAATGTGTCAGTTTACTGTTTGTTCCTTTAGGGTTCATACCTAAAACGCCGACAAACAAAAACATGATCAGCACAAAGCTGGTATGTGGGGGATCACAAGAATTGGTTCAACTATATTAACAATGTAAGTAACCAATTATCATTAAACATTCAATTACATTTTAAGCAATACTGCTCAATCCCTTCCTATCCCTTATCTCTGTAGTGTCCCTGCAGTGGACATGGATACCACCATCATCACTTAGTGGATCTTCACTATACCCTACATGATCCTACCTGAAAGGTAGACCAATACCTAGGGTTGAGTTGCATGGCACTTCCCGTAAGAAGTCCAATCTCTAACTCGATATGACTTGATGGACCTACCTCCTTGGTAGCCATTTACTAAGTCATTTATGGACCTGAAGGCCTACCCCATTGGTAGCCTTTTACTAGGTTACCCATCAAACTACAGAAGGGACTGAGATCTGAGTTAGTAGGCAAAACTTATTATGTGAGAATCATATTCACTTTACCAATTGCATGAATTAAAACATCCAACAGTTTAATTCAGTTCATGATGAAATCATCGACAAAATCCCGGAAAACTACATCGGTTAGTCATAAGCGTAACCACATACCTCCTATTGCAGTTTCAGATATAGAATCAAGAATGTTGAAAGAGAATATCCAATTAAGCAAGAAAAGGCACAGAAACCCTGAAATAGAAGTATAAATTTACTTTTATTAATATTTATCCATTGTCATTATGTCCCTTAGGGTTTCTATCCAATTTTAGGGTTTTCCCAAAAATTAGGGTTTTACTTTCATTCTTGAGTATTATGAACTCTAATTTACCAAAAATCACTACCACCTCCAAATTATTTCTTTTAAACATTCCTAATAGTTTTAGGGTCCTTATTTAGCAATTTACTTAGAATAACAAGGTCCCCTTTTTCTTTAATTCTAAGTTAGGGTTTTTACGCACCTTATCTTTCCTTTTTAGACATAAACCCTAATTTAGGCACATGTGTAATTAAAACGGATCAAAACTTCATGTTATGAATAAACAGGTTAATATCCCTTTATTTAACCCATTAGGTTACAAAGAAACACCTTTTCCATGTAATTAGGGTTTCTAATTGGTTTGGAATGCTTTTTACTAACCATTAAATTACTTTTGTAAAACGAACTGGAATTGGATTCTAAAATTATTTTTAATAGATTCCTTGTAATTTTCTACCCAACTTTCATATATAACTTTTCCCTATACGAGATTCCTAGTAATTACTAGGGTTTTAACAAGAAAGAGCCATTTATTTGATTATTGGGCAGAGAGAGGAATTAACTGGAATTACCCCAACCGTTAGATCAGTGCGCCGCTGCTCCCTTCCTTGATCTGACGCTCTGCGTCAGATTCCTCCACTAGTGGCGCGCCTCCTCTATCGGCCGTCGATGACGCGTGGGCTCACGGTGGATTTCGATCCAAGGGTCCTGGTCGACGCGCTCCACTAGCTGAGTTGAATCAATGCGCTGCCCTAAGCAGCGTTGGATCATAGACTGGCGCACGGTGCTCCAGGATGCAACGATCCCTGCTCATCATCCTCCTTGTCTTCTAACAAGAAACAGCAGCGGCGCCGCACGGCCTCCTCACCAGAGCTAGAGCAATCAGGAGGGAGAGAGGGTCTCGAGGGTTAATAAGTGGCCGTCTGGATGCGTTAGGGTGAGGGAAACCACCCGAGGCCTATTTATAGGCTAGGGGAGGGTCTCTTCTAGGGTTCCAGACCTCGCCGCCAACCCTGGTTCTTGCCCAATTGGGCGTTTTGGATATACACCGCCAAAGATGGCAAAACCGGGGTCAAAGCTCTTCGTCTGGGTCTCCCAAACCTGATGGGACTATCATCCCAAGTGCTCATGCACCAAGGTGAAAGGAAAATCGAGGGGAAAAACCCCTATAGACGCGCTACAGTTCTTGTCCCTCTGGGACTCTAGGCAATAGCCGGGTTAGTTGGATCAAAATCCAACGGCTCTGATCATCCACGTTCAAACCAAAAAGGGAAAGAATTCCCAATAAAACAAGGAAAATCCTTATTTTAAAGCTAACTTGGAAATTAAATAACTCTCAATCCATAAGTCCTTTTGGCCTCAAATTTTAAAGGAAAGTCATTCTCACGTTTATCTTTCATTGTACAAAAATAGGAGTCATTATTCAAATGAAACGAGTCCTTTACTTTAGTTTCAAGTTATCCTTTAATTAATGGTATTTTCCACCTTTTCTTTATTTCCTTGGCCATTATCTAATTATTCTGAGTTCCTTGAACCCCAAGGAACCCTTATATCACGAAATTATATTTTTGGAAATTATCTTTTAACCTTTTTAACCATTCTTTCCTCTTTTCTTATATATTCTATTTTCCCATTGAAATTCTTTATTAAAAAGGAACTCCTTTTTCATTTTCTTTTTATTATTCTTTCAAATGGGCTTAATGGCCAACAAGGCCCATCAAACAACATGCAAGGCTTTCATTCACGAAATTAATCATGCAATCAAACATAATTCGTATTTATGCCTTTAATAGAGATTTACAAATCTCATTACATTTATTAGAAAATGAGGTTATAACATCCTCCCCTCCTTATAGGAATTTTGCCCTCAAAATTCAAACAATCAAGCAAACAATTCCAGGTATGTTTTCTCCATGTCTACCTTCAGCTCCCATGTGGCCTCATCCTCTCCATGGTGCTTCCAAAGAACCTTTACCATCTCTATATTCTTGCATCTGAGTTCTTTCACCTTGGTATCTAGAATCCGCAAAGGTGACTCAGGATAGGTCATCTTCCCTTGAAGCTCAATAGGCTCAATGCTCAGCACATGGCTTAGATCTTGCACATATCGCTTTAGGTTAGACACGTGAAACACATCATGCATCATACCATACTGAGGGGGTAATGCCAAACGGTATGCAGCTTCACCAATCCGTTCTAACACCTCGAATGGACCCACATATCGGGGACTCAACTTTCCTCTATTCTTAGCTATAGCTCGGAGCGGTCGGATTTTCAAAAACACATGGTCTCCCACAGTGAAATGCACATCAGTCCGCTTTGCATCAGCATACGACTTCTGTCGATCCTGGGCTCTCTTTAGCCTTTGCTTGATCAAAGCCACTTTATCAGCATACACTTGGAGCTCATCTGACCTCAACAGGGTCCTCTCACCCACATCATCCCAGTGAAGTGGTGACTGACACGGTCTCCCGTACAAAGCTTCATACGGAGGCATCCCGATACTGGCTTGGTAGCTGTTGTTATAGGCAAACTCTGCTAAAGGTAAGTATTGCTCCCATGAGCCACCCCAATCGAGCACACAAGCTCTCAACAGATCCTCTAAGGTTTGGATCATCCTTTCTGACTGACCATCTGTTTGGGGATGATATGCGGTACTAAACTTTAACCTTGTACCCAGTTCCTCTTGAACCTGCTTCCACAACTTGGAAGTAAACTTGGGATCTCTATCAGAAATGATCGATCCTGGCACGCCAAGCAAACGCACTATCTCTCTAATATACAGCTCAGCTAAGTCTGACACCTTAGTTGTGGTCTTCAAGGCAAGGAAGTGTGCTGACTTGGTAAGACGATCTACCACGACCCATATCACATCATGACCTCTCTTGGTCCGGGGTAGACCCACCAAAAAATCCATGGTGATCTGCTCCCACTTCCACTCTGGAATTTCTATTGACTGTAAAAGTCTGTCGGGTCACTGTTGTTCAGCCTTCACCATTTGGCAGGTAAGACAACTGGCCACCCATGACGCAATGTCTTTCTTCATTCCTGGCCACCAGAAGAACCGCTGTAAGTCCTTGTACATCTTAGTAGTTCTGGGGTGCACTGTGTATTTAGATCCATGAGCCTCTTACAGAATACGCTCTTTTATTGGTAAATCTGTCGGTACCCAAATGTGATTCTCAAACCTGATTCCTCCATCTACCTTCACGGATAAACGTGTATGTGGCTTCGTCATCAAAACTTTCATCTTATCAAGATCTTCACTGGTCAACTTTGCTGCTACGATCTCACTCAACAACTCAGATTGAATCTGAATATCAGCCAACCTAACTCGGTCCTCTAGAAGTTGCGGAGTCCATTCCACAAGTTCCTCCAAACTTTTCCACTGGCTGGACAGAACAGCTGCACACTTAAGCTGCTTCCAACTCAAAGCATCGGCTACGACATTCGCCTTACCAGGATGGTAGGCGATGGTGAAGTCGTAATCCTTCATGTACTCCATCCATCGTCGCTGTCGTAGGTTCAGGTCTCTCTGTGTCAGCAGGTACTTCAAGCTTTTATGGTCAGTGAAGATCTCGAAGGTAACACCGTACAAGTAGTGTCACCATATCTTCAAGGCGTGATAGCAGCTAACTCCAGGTCATGTGTCGGGTAATTCACCTCATTTGGCTTGAGCTATCGAGAAGCATATGCAACCACATGTCGATCTTGTTCCAACACACAGCCAAGTCCCATCTTAGAAGCATCGGTGAATATCATGAAACCCTCATTACCAGAAGGCAGAGTTAACACAGGAGCGGTAGTCAGCTTCTCCTTC
Source organism: Alisma plantago-aquatica (assembly GCA_963693085.1). Taxonomy (NCBI): domain Eukaryota; kingdom Viridiplantae; phylum Streptophyta; class Magnoliopsida; order Alismatales; family Alismataceae; genus Alisma; species Alisma plantago-aquatica. The sequence continues at coordinate 1,108,223,438 of OY856410.1, forward strand.
AATTCCTGGAATCGAGCTTCACATACTTCAGACCACACGAACTTCACATCCTTCCGAGTCAACATGGTCAGCGGTAGAGCTGTCTTGGAGAAATCCTTGATGAAGCGACGGTAGTATCCGGCCAACCCCAAGAAGTTGTGAATCTCGGAGGGGTTCTTCGGTGCCGGCCAGTCTCGAACGGCCGATACTTTGGCTGGATCTACAGCGATCGTTCCTCCTGAGATGATGTGTCCAAGAAACATGACTCGGTCTAGCCAAAACTCACATTTTGAGAACTTTTCAAAAAACTTATGCTTTCTCAGGATATCAAGGACTCTACCCAGGTGGTCATGGTGTTGGGCTAGGTCATCTGAATACACTAAGATGTCATCTATGAACACTATCACAAAAGAGTCAAGGAAAGGCTGGAACACACTGTTCATGAGGTTCATAAAGACACTAGGTGCATTGGACAATCCAAACGGCATGACCACAAACTCATAGTGGCCATATCGGGTTCTGAAAGCCGTTTTGGGTATATCCTCACTTCTCACTCTCACCAGGTGGTATCCTGACCTCAAATCGATTTTGGAAAAGACTCGAGCTGATTTGAGTTGATCGAACAGGTCATCTATCCTAGGCAAAGGATACTTGTTCTTGATGGTTGCTTGGTTGATCATCCGATAGTTAATACACATCCGCAGTGACCCATCCTTCTTTTTTACAAAAAGGACTGGAGCACCCCAAGGTGATGTACTGGGTCGGATAAACCCCTTATCCAACAACTCTTGCAACTAGGTTTTCAACTCAAGCAACTCTGCAGGGGCCATTCTATAGGGTGCCTTAGATATAGGGTTAGTCCCAGGAGCTAATTCAATTGAGAAGTCTACCTCCCGCTCAGGGGGAATCCCTGGTAGATCATCTGGAAAAACATCGGAATACTCCTGTACCACCTCTATGTCCTCTAAGGATTGCCCCTTGACCTCGGGTGTGGTGACTATGGCTAAGTAGGCTCGACAACCCTTGGATAGCATTCGTTCCGCTTTTAAAGAGGACACATAAAGGCTATTCGTCGCATCTTTCCTTCCTCGAATGGTGAAGTGTGGATAGCCATTTTTCCTAATAAGAATCTTCTTCCCTCTACAGTCAATCTGGGCTCTATAGGTGGAAAGCCAATCCATACCGATAATCACATCAAAATCATTCATATCGAGGAGGATAAAGTCAGTGGGAAGTTCATGGTTCAAATACTTTACTGGCAAGACCGGGGTTTTCAAAAGATAGGTATAAATACGACCACTCGGAGTTGTGACATCCAACACATAACCCAAATCCTTGATATCCAAACCAAGCATAGTTGCCAGATTTCTTGAAATAAAAGTATTAGTAGAACCAGAATCAAAGAGTGCTTTTACGTTTTGTCCCATGACTTCCAACATGCCAACATAGATATTCCATATTAGAAAGCTACTACATGGTCTATTGAACTAAAAAGGAAAACACTATGGGTTATTACCCTCGATCAACTTATTAGCATTTTCCTGAGCCTCTTCATTGTCGATGGCGAACACTCTAGCCTGTCTCCTCTCTCCAGCTGGTGGTACTCCAGCTGGGGGTGCTGCAGCTACAGGTTGTGCTGCCACGGGCTGTGCCCCTAAAGGTCCTCTCGGGTCAGGCTGCGGGCAATTGGCGATGAGGTGTCCTTCTTGCTGGCACCGGTAGCAGACTCTCTTCTTGAAGCGGCACTCACCGGTGTGCTACCTTCCGCATGTGTGGCATCGAGGCCGGTTGTTCTCTTGATGAGGTTTCCCTTTCCCTCCATGTCTTCCTTTGGCCTGGTGATGCCCGTGACCTTTCTTGTGGTTGTTCTTCTGACCTTGAGCTCCTTCAGTGAAGCCCAAGTATCCCTTGGATTGATTATGTGCAGGCATCACCGTCCTTTCCATGTCCAAGGCGGTGTTGTAAGCTTCAGCAAAGGTCTTTGGCTTGCTATCCATCACATGGGGCTTCATGGCGGGATGTAGACGCTCTATGAAATGGTCCACCCTTCTCTCTTCATCCATCATGTGCCTGAAACGTTCCAGGATACGGAATCTGCGACCAAAGTCCGCCACGGAAGAGCTTCCTTGTGTCATGTTGGTGAACTCCCTTTCCTTCTCTTTCTTAGCTGAGACGGGGATGAATCTGGCGGTGAAGATGGTCTTGAAGTCGGTCCACGCCATCGGTTCCTCGCTTAGGTCTCTCCCAGTGATATGGTTCTCCCACCATATCTTAGTTGCACCTTCCAAAAGGTGAGTAGCAAACAGAACCTTCTTGTTGGGCTGCACCTCAAGCATGCGGAACCCGTTCTCGACTGCAAGCAGCCAAGCCTCAGCCTTGTCGACCACTTCAGTCTTGTCTTCCCCCTAGAACTTCTCGACGTTCAGCTTAACGAAGTCCAGGATGGTAACTCCCAGTCGAGGGCGGATAGGGAGTGGCTCACCTTTCTCATCTTTAGCTATGTCCCTCAGAGCCAGGGCATGAATAGCCTCAGTCAGCCGCTTCTGTTGTTCCATCCATTCAGTAGTGTGGACTACCATTGTCGGTTCGGAACTACCAAACTGATCCTCCTCCATCTGAGCTACTTCCTCGTACTCATGTTGCTCTTCATATTCTGGTCCACCCTCTTGCTCAAGGTTGTTTAAAGGTATGGGCTCGAGATTGGGTATCTCACGCACAGTCTCTTCAGGTCTTTTCCTCTTCTTGGAGGTCTCGCCCCCATGGTTCCGCTTCCGCTTCTCGGAGGATTCACTCTCCTTGCGGGGAAGTCCCCCTCCACTTGTAGCAATCGGAATCGCCACGGTCTTAGTACGAGCCATCTACATAAGCATAATCAAACAACCACTTAGTTTATCATTAAACTAATTATACTTATTCCGATGATGTCTCATTACGTATCTTTTATTTATTTGATGGAGGATTCCTTAAATTCCTAACTTACTTGCCCAAACCACATGAGGGTGAGGAAGAGAGAGAAACCCTAATCCGGAAGACCTTAAAAAATTTTGAGTTGAGAAGGGATGAACAAGATGAGAGAGTCCTAAAGGTATCTTATTTCGAGTCTTAACCTAAGACATCGGCCAGGCAGTCACACGATCCGGGAGTCCTCGTATTCCGACTAGCAGTGCGGAGGAAAATCTTGCCAGCCCCCGGATGTGATCCTTTTCTAGTCACCTCAGTCTTTCGGAAAATCCTCTAATAACTCCCTCGGTTCTATGGAATTTGTAAAATTTAATAATTATTAATGATTAGATGAAGAACCTATGCTCTGATACCAATTGTAACGACCCCGCCTCTCGGTAACCCCCAATTAAGGGAGACCGGAAGGTCAGAATCGTTAATCAATTACAGGATCAAAGGTTCAACGAATAATCACTTATAATTATGAAATTCTACTAAACTAAACTGAATTTTGGCAGAAAAATTTAAACTTTGTTACCTTTGGAAAACTTGGAGATTCTAAGTATCCATTGCTTTAATCTACTCTATATAATCCTCCTGGCACTTTACTTTTTATTTTGCAATGTGTCAGTTTACTGTTTGTTCCTTTAGGGTTCATACCTAAAATGTCGACAAACAAAAACACGATCAGCACAAAGCTGGTATGTGGGGGATCACAAGAATTGGTTCAACTATATTAACAATGTAAGTAACCAATTATCATTAAACATTCAATTACATTTTAAGCAATACTACTCAATCCCTTCCTATCCCTTATCTCTGTAGTATCCCTGTAGTGGACATAGATACCACCATCATCACTTAGTGGATCTTCACTATACCCTGCATGATCCTACCTGACAGGTAGACCAATACCTAGGGTTGAGTTGCATGGCACTTCCCGTAGGAAGTCCAATCTCTAACTCGATATGACTTGATGGACCTACCTCCTTGGTAGCCATTTACTAAGTCATTTACGGACCTGAAGGCCTAACCCATTGGTAGCCTTTTACTAGGTCACCCATCAAACTACAGAAGGGACTGAGATCTGAGTTAGTAGGCAAAACTTATTATGTGATAATCATATTCACTTTACCAATTGCATGAATTAAAACATCCAACAGTTTAATTCAGTTCATGATGAAATCATCGACAAAATCCCGGAAAACTACATCGGTTAGTCATAAGCGTAACCACATACCTCCTATTGCAGTTTCAGATATAGAATCAAGAATGTTGAAAGAGAATATCCAATTAAGCAAGCAAAGGCACAAAAACCCTGAAATAGAAGTACAAATTTACTTTTATTAATATATATCCAGTGTCATTATGTCCCTTGGGGTTTCTATCCAATTTTAGGGTTTTCCCAAAAATTAGGGTTTTAATTTCATTCTTGAGTATTATGAACTCTAATTTACCAAAAATCACTACCACCTCCAAATTATTTCTTTTAAACATTCCTAATAGTTTTAGGGTCCTTATTTAGCAATTTAGTTAGAATAACAAGGTCCCCTTTTTCTTTAATTCTAAGTTAGGGTTTTTACGCACCTTATCTTTCCTTTTTAGACATAAACCCTAATTTAGGCACATGTGTAATTAAAACGAATCAAAACTTCATGTTATGAATAAACAGGTTAATATCCCTTTATTTAACCCATTAGGTTACAAAGAAACACCTTTTCCATGTAATTAGGGTTTCTAATTGATTTGGAATGCTTTTTACTAACCATTAAATTACTTTTGTAAAACGAACTGGAATTGGATGCCACAATTATTTTTAACAGATTCCTTGTAATTTTCTACCCAACTTTCATATATAACTTTTCCCTATACGAGATTCCTAGTAATTACTAGGGTTTTAACAAGAAAGAGCCATTTATTTTATTATTGGGCAGAGAGAGGAATTAACTCGAATTACCCCAACCGTTAGATCAGTGCGCCGCTGCTCCCTTCCTTGATCTGACGCTCCGCGTCAGATTCCTCCACTTAGTGGCGCACCTCCTCTATCGGTCGTCGATGACGTGTGGGCTCACGGTGGATTTTGATCCAAGGGTCATGGTCGACGCGCTCCACTAGCTGAGTTGAATCAACGCGCTGCCCTAAGCAGCGTTGGATCGTAGACTGGCGCACGATTCTCTAGGATCCAACGATCCCTGCTCATCATCCTCCTTGTCTTCTAACAAGAAACAGCAGCGGCGCCGCACGGCCTCCTCGCCGGAGCTAGAGCAATCAGGAGGGAGAGAGGGTCTCGAGGGTTAATAAGTGGTCGTCTGGATGCGTTAGGGTGAGGGAAACCACCCGAGGCCTATTTATAGGCTAGGGGAGGGTCTCTTCTAGGGTTCCAGACCTCGCCGCCAACCCTGGTTCTTGCCCAATTGGGCGTTTTGGATATACACCGCCAAAGATGGCAAAACCGGGGTCAAAGCTCTTCGTCTGGGTCTCCCAAACCTGATGGGACTATCATCCCAAGTGCTCATGCACCAAGGTGAAAGGAAAATCGAGGGGAAAAACCCTTGTAGACGCGCTACAGTTCTTGTCCCTATGGGACTCTAGGCAATAGCCGGGTTAGTTGGATCAAAATCCAACAGCTCTGATCATCCACGTTCAAACCAAAAAGGGAAAGAATTCCCAATAAAACAAGGAAAATCCTTATTTTAAAGCTAACTTGGAAATTAAATAATTCTCAATCCATAAGTCCTTTTGGCCTCAAATTTTAAAGGAAAGTCATTCTCACGTTTATCTTTCATTGTGCAAAAATAGGAGTCATTATTCAAATGAAACGAGTCCTTTACTTTAGTTTCAAGTTATCCTTTAATTAATGGTATTTTCCACCTTTTCTTTATTTCCTTGGCCATTATCTAATTATTCTGAGTTCCTTGAACCCCAAGGAACCCTTATATCACGAAATTATATTTTTGGAAATTATCTTTTAGCCTTTTTAACCATTCTTTCCTCTTTTCTTATATATTCTATTTTCCCATTGAAATTCTTTATTAAAAAGGAACTCCTTTTTCATTTTCTTTTTATTATTCTTTCAAATGGGCTTAATGGCCAACAAGGCCCATCAAACAACATGCAAGGCTTTCATTCACGAAATTAATCATTCAATCAAACATAATTCTTATTTATGCCTTTAATAGAGATTTACAAATCTCATTACATTTATTAGAAAATGAGGTTATAACAATGAGTCACATGTGAGGATAATATACTACAAGGTGAAAGAGCTCGGGAATAAAAAGATTGAGATGGTAAAGGTTCTTTGGGAGTACCATAGTGAGAATGAAGACACATGAGAGTTAAAGATGGACATGGAAAAGTGTCATCCGGAACTTTTTGGATGACTAGTTGAATTTTGAGGGAAAAATTCCTATAAGAGGTAAAGGATCTTATGACATATATATATATATATATATATATATATATATATATATGGGTAGCGATCCAGTGAGAGCATAAGAGGCATTTGAATAACTACAAATTAGTAACTATTTTTTAAAATCCAACCATATAGATGGAAAAAGCATCATTTCATTTACCTTGTCACAAAAAATCATTGCAATCAGACATTGTTTACATGTCCATATGTACAATATACACTTTTTACATCCAACGGTCAGCCTAAAATTCAATATAGAGTGTCGAAAAATATATGGTTGTTGTGAATGATCTACAAATTGTATGATGATAAAATTTTATAGGAAAGTAGATATTAAGGTATACTTGTAATCTGTACGGTTGTATTATGAAAAATTGATCTATGTGGAGAGTTATTTAAATGCCTCTCATGCTCTCACCAGATATGTTTCTCACTGGATCATTACCCTATATATATATATATATGTTATTGATTGCAAATAATGAAATAATAAGGATATATTAGAAAGCTTGATATTTTATATTCCTTTTTGAAAGTTTTGGTTTAAGAATATAAGTTCTCCATTTCAAAATGGATTCCATGTGCTTTACTTTTTTCAATAATCCATCAATAGATATTAGATAAAGAAAGAGAGGAAAATCTAATAATAAAGGAATTACTAAAAGTAATGTACAATTGGTATTTTAAATATGGAATTGTTTGGAAATTTATAGAAAAAAATAAGTTGAAGGCAACTAGTAGCTTTTTTGACCTTATATTGTACTTAATGAAAAACAAATCAAAATATGGGTGAGAAAATAAGTTAATTGATGCCTTAAATAAATCAATTAAAAGGAATAATTAAGTACAAAGAAAAGTATCATTAACTTACGTATCTTGGCCTCAAATATTTCCTACATGGTAATTTAAGTGTTAAAAACCATCCTTTAAAATTTGAGATCAATTGATTAAACAGAGAAAGAGATATGAATTATTTAGTTTTTCCAAACGTGAAAGGGAATCAGGGAAATACATTAAATATCCGAATTTAATCTAGAAAAGGAAAACCAAGTCTCAGCTAGTTAATATTGAGACGTATATTTTTAATGTAGGATTGATATCTTATGACTCACAAGTTGTCATCCACCTCCACTTAGAATAGGAATACAAGAAAAGTGTATTGAATCCTCGTTTGACACCTATCTCATTCCTCAATCAATGTGAACTCGTCAAAACCCTCTCACTAAACTCAAAAAGGGAGTCCAGATCGGTTGATCCATGGTTTAGTCACCTTTGGGAAGCAATTATAGATTTCACCAATTGCCAACTTTAACAGTGCCCAACTCCTTGAACCCATGAATATAAAAGGGGGGTCGGCATCCCCTGTGAGACCACCAACCTCTTCACAAAACCCTACTTGACTTCAGACTCCTTTCTCTACCTCTAATTTTTTTTTAGCCATGCCTTTTCCCTCTATTCTCTCCTTCATACATACAAGAGATCCACATTCATCGTCCTCACTACTCCAACCACCTACTGGCCAATTTAGATCATCAATGACTTCAACAAGGCAAGGCGAAGGTACTGACATGCTCGCATGATGTTGGAAGGCCCTGAAGCCCAGAGTCAACTCCCAATTCTTCTCAGGAGAGGTAGTTTTATGCAAGACATAGGAAGGAGATGACACAGGGTGAAAGGTCCACGCTACCCTTGACCCTTCTTCTACAAGGTAAGGGCATTACTGCCTTTTTCCTTCCCCTTTCCTCGCTTGGCCACGAGAATGTGGAATCTGACATGGAATGAGACAATTGTCTCATCTATGGCCCCATGATGCACTGGCTATATCTATTCAGTTGCCTAGGTGGTGAAGGTGATTGGCCCAAAATATTTTAATTTTTTCTAAAAATTGTAGAAAATTGTAGGATGGTCCAAATATAACAAATGTATATATGATTTTGATAAGAAGAATCTAAGGAATCCAATGAACTTGGTTCCATGAACTATTTCTATCTTGAATTCTAAATGTGTATAAAGATGCAATCTATAAAGTAATAAATACATGAAAACCCTACTTGGAACCCAAGTCAATCTTAATGATATTTTGTGAACACATTAGTAATACTTGGGTGTTATGCACTAATGACAGGGTGATTGCTTGTTTTCTTGCATCTTCTCCTAATTTCTTGGACATTGAGTCATCTTTGAGAAAAGGTATGTGCTTACGCCTATGATTACTAGCCTTATCGACTTTTGTTCTTTCCAAAATTTCCCATTTGGATTGCAATTAAATGATTGATTGTTTATTTACTTCCTACAATCTATAAAGTCACTTAAGTATCATATTATATAAATTTAACTTGCTCAAACCCTGAATGATCTCCAGTGAGTTAAAGAGCATGGGTGAAAAAAGTCATTATGGAAATGATTGGTGATCAAGCCGAGAAAGGAATTCACCTCAGGCCAAGCCCGGAAAGGAAGGCCAATTATGAAATCAAGCCTAGGTGAGGAAAGGTTTAAAATATCCACTATAGGGACCAAACCCTAAATAGAGGGTTGTCCATCAAGAGACTCTCCTAAAGAGAGGGAACACCATAGAGAATGAAAGGATAAGGGTTGATAGGTTAAAACAAGAAAATGCTTGTTTGATTTTGCAATCATAATTGTTGATATGATCATATGTTGTTACACATACATGCGAATATTTTGTTTCCCCTACATACTCAGTATATCTTGATATACTATCCACATTTTTGTTTCATTCCATTTTAGATTAAGTTGTAACTAATGATGAAAGATGGACATACAGAGAGGAAGACACCAAAAGAAAAGATCTAAAGTTATTTTGGTGGATTTAGATAGTTAATTTTATTTCTTGTTGCAACATTTACATTTACATTCTTTTGTAATTCCCTTAAGGAGATTCTATCTTCGTATTGTTATCAAACTCTTTTCCATTCAATGAAATTTTTAATTATTATTAGTTAATTTCTAAACCTCCGTCTTATAAATATGATATTGGTCCTTGCCTTCTATGTTCACCTTAACTGGGGATAATAGGGGGAGGGGGTTATTACATCTAGTGTGCATTGAAAATGGAACTAATAAATGTAGCATCCAATCCCCTAGGTAGAGAACTTGTGAAAGACTATGCTAAAACAACCACGTTGAGGGAAAGGCCTATCTAACCAAAAGTGGGATGAATCATAACTCTATTAATTAAGTTGGGTTTTGGTGTTTTTTATCCATGCCTGCTCAATTGTCAACATATATGTAACCATGGAACACTTGAAATACAACAAAGAAAAGGGTTTAAGGAGGGTGTTGGGGATAAACCTAGCCATGAGCATGTCTCTACTTGAGTTTTGTTGAATTGACTTCCCATTAAAGTAAGAGATAGCTAATCACAAAAAGTTTTCACCCTTTTGTAGGGAAATTTACACCATCATATAGGAGGAGGGTGACTAGGGCTACTAAGAACTGAATATCAACCATTGAAGTTGTATGGGAATTGATAGTGAATGATAAATGCATATTTATCCATTTAGTTTATATATTTTAAATCTTTTTTAGGAGCATTTCATTATTATTCTCTAGTTTTAGAGTTATATATCTTAGTTTAGCTTTTCTCTAATCAATTCCAGTTTTTACTATATATTTTAGGGCTTTTGTTGGATAAATGACCAATCACTCTAAAGGCCAAAAGACCCAATGATTAGAGGCTTCAATTACACATTCAACCTCACAGACTTTTCAGTCAGTGGAATTGCTTGTAGATCTTACCGCAATGTGTGATATATCTTACACCAAAATGGTCATATCTCTTGCACCCAAAGTGAAAACTAATGATCAAATATGATTTGAAAATAGAATTTTGTCACCTACAAGAAAAATGTACTTTTGGGTAGATCTATCAGTCGAACAACTGGCTTTCTAGGCAATCGACTCAGATATAGATTTTACCACAGTGCCAAATATACTCGACACTAAAATGACCACATATATTGCATTTCAAAATGAAATTTAATGTTTAAATATTATTTAGAATGTGAATTTTACCACCTATAGGAAAAGTATATTTTCAGACGACTTTGGCAATAGGTTGAATGGATTTCTAGCTGACCAAATTGCCTATAGCGGAAATCTTCAAAGAGAGTCAAAGAAGTTGAATGGTCAAAATATTAAAGAAAGACAATTCAATGGATTTCTTCATTTGAGGCAAGTAATAAATGTTGTCGAAGTTACTTCATGTGTCCAATGTCACATGTTTTTGTGTAGATGAAAAAATGTAATTATAGACCTTTGATCAAACATAAAGCTATGAAGGTGGTCAAATCAAATATTAGGCATCGTACTATAAATACAAGACAGACCACTCTTTGATGATATATATTTTAGATATTATATTTCGTATTCTAGACTTGTTTCTTGTTCATTTCATTATGTCTGACTACTTCCCTTACTGGAGCATGGGGAGTAGCGCTATTAGAATGTTCTTTACTTTATTGTAGTTGACTCTAATGTTTTTGTGAATGAATGTTTCCCAGCAATTTTGCACTTGATCTTTGATTAATTAGATTATGTTCTTGTAGGGTGATGGGACTCTGAACCCATAATTTTATGAAAAGAACTATGATTGAAATTATGATGCTTTTACCTATCTGATCTTACACTTGTTCTGGTTAGTTAGATTATGTTCTTGTAGGAAATGAAACCTTGGATCTCAACAAGAATGAATCCATTTTTTCCCGATGAGAGATTTGATGGGAATTATGGTCTTTCTACCTAGTTTATCTTATTTTTTATAGTTTATGATGATGTGACCATTTGGCCCATGCGTTTGAACACTAGAATGGAAATCACATGTTTCCTGGTGAGACCTCCGATAGAAACTTGTTGGTCAGTTGGACAAAGATCCTCAAAACACCAAGACCTCATATTTTAGAGGAGTCTGGATCTTGTGAGATGTGTGCTCCAAATAACACAAATCCACATGGTCCTATTCTAATCATTAAAAAATAGGAGTTGAATTCGGTAAGTAAAAATATAGTATATGTTGGTGAACCTACAGACCCCCAATATGTTTTATCATTTGATCTAAAACCCAACTAATTAGTTTTAGTTCTTCTCATATGTTTTAGTTTTTTTAAACCTCTCTCAATTGGATTTATAAAAAAAATCATTGCATCTTGTTCAAATTTGACACTGAATAAGACGTTCATTGGTTCAATACCTTTCTATACATATATCAGCTCGCTTGTGAGTTGTTAATAATAAAAAGGTTAAACTCTAAGGAAGTTTTCCTAGTGGATTTATTGTATTCGTGAGAACACATAAAATCTTGGTTTCATTGACGAGTACAACAAAAGTGCTATGTTCAAACTCAATAGCTTCAGATAAATAATATTTTCTATCTTTTAGTTTATATTCGTAATTTGAGTTGGTTTTGTAATTTTTCTTTTGTTTTATAATTCCTTAATTTAATTTTCTCATTATTTTTTGTTCCATAATTTTGTTTTTGTCAGTTTCTATTTTCTTTAGATTTTTTGCTAACCTTTATTCTCTTTTCAAAGAAAAATGGAGTGTTTAGAACCACAAATTGTGCATTGTGAGAGATGTAGAGATGTGGGTCCTCCTATCATCACATACTGGAGTGCCCCAAGATTTCTCCACATAAAGAAAACATGCATATACTCTACCTCACACACAATATTAGACCCTCCAAGGAGAAATATGAAATATCACACCTTGTACATGAGGAAAAATCAAACCATCAAAGAGAACATGTCGTTTCCAATCAAAGAGAGGTGTGACGGTTGAGGCAAGATAAATTGAGGCCATTGCACAAGAAGCATACATGCAATGCAGGGTAGATCAGGTTGTTAGAGTAGAGATAGAAAAATTTCTCATAGAATCCAACACTCCAGATAAGAGGAATTCTTGGCATCTAGGGCAACATCTATATGGGGCCCTGATCAACAATATAAGTTTCTAAGAGTGAGTGGATGAATGCCTATGAAAGGAAACATTTAAGCAAAGAGGACTTGAAAAAAGGGTTGATAATTGGTGGGCTCAAAGACTATCCTAGAAACCTAAGACTCCACCATCCTTTCTTATTGTAGACACAAATCCATATGTTTAATATGATCAACCTACCTTAATTGAGCCTATTGTAGATAATGTACCATCACTCTCCCATGATGAATTAGTGGACTCTCTTGAATAAAGGCTTCCTCATCAAGATCCCTGCACTCCACCTTAGCCATCATCTATTCCATATCTGGTTGAATCTGATGAGGTGATTCCACCTCCACAAGAGCTTTACATGCCTCTGTTAGATTGTGAAGTGATCTCTTCTGAGTCTATTGAGTTGGGCACATGTTCCATGAAAGAATCCGATCTCCCTTCGAGCATATTTAAGAACCTCGATGCCTCCATTAACATTAATTTGATGGGAGGATATATGAAAAAAGCACACACGTGCATACAAAGTTGTACCAAGATGATAAGATAGTTCCTCCAATGTCAGTATCATGTCAACTATATGTAGATCCCGATCACTAGGAGAAACTCGAGCTAGACCTCTGCTTGATCTACCACATCTGGTACTACACAAAGTGGATTCATATTTTACCACCTAATCCTTTGAAAAATATGATCCACCTCAGGTCTTTGGGGAAGAATTAACCCCGAAGACAACCAATACGTGTTATGATCGATATACATCAACCACACTTCCTCCACTGATGAATGAAGATCTGTATAACCTATTGGAAGAGTTGTAAGGTGAAAGAAAATGTTATTTCAAGCATCCAGACAATCCCTTTGAACTTTCGTGATCACTCAATCATTGGGTGCACCATGAAGATCCATTATTCAAGGCTCCAACCCTTGTCAACATCCCCTTCAACTGCATATTCTTTTGAGCTACAAGAACCACCTGGTGATCTCGTATAAATTCTTCCCTTCATTCTAAATTTAAGTTTTTATTGTGATGAGAAATATTATAAGTCCACAGTAGGGGGTGGTATCTATCCACTCCACCCACTATATCTTATTTTTCTAGAATTTTTCATTATATTATGTCATTTTAATTTATTTTTTCCAAAATTATCCTTTCTTACTTTAGTTTTGGCCTTTATCTAGTCAACCACTTTCTTTCATATGCATGTAATCCATATATCCCCTTGATTGAAGTGAGTTTCTTGCAAGAATTTCATTGCATTGCCTCTATTAGAAATCATATGTTGCCTAAGACCTTAATTAGCACTATATCCTTGAGAAAGTTGGTAAGCCTTTTTGGATAGATAGGAACCAAACACATAGTGTCTTCATCTTTATTGGAATAGCTTGTAAAGATTCTAGATTTTGTTTGTTATAGAATAGTTTGAACTGCTATTATAGTACTCTCAAAGTATTAAAACTTATAAATAATGAGAATACACAAGATCAATCTCTTCAGCGCTTCTTCAACCACCTTCTTAACTCTCCATACACCAAAAAAAAGAAATCAAAACTCAAAAAATGGTCCAAGCTCCATGTTCAGGGTGGAACACCCTGAACATGTAATCACAAAAATACAAATCCAAGAAAATATGTTAAAGTGGACACCAAAAAAATAGAGAAAATGTAATCGCAAAAAATAAGTAAAAGATCTCGAATCAAATGGAGAAGAGATTGCATTCCTTCATATGTCCCTTAACTCCATTTTCTACTCACGGGAATCTTCCATACCCCCAATTAACCAATAAACAAACTCTTAACTTGTGAAAAACCTCATAAGAATATGCAGGATTACTAATAGCAGAAGGGATATAGCATCTATTTCTTTGCAATATTAAAATGAAAGCAAAGTTTTGAAGAAATGTCAAGTGGAGAATGTGCAAAAAATGTGTTATGTGGTTCCTAAAAATTTGGTCGCTTGTCCATGCAAGGTGGTAATGAATGCAAATAGTACTATGAAAGTGAGGAGAATAAGATGTGAGTATTCATTGGCATGTATCTATAATTTTGCATTGCTCGAGGACAAGCAACATTCATGTTTGGGGTATTTTATAAATGTAGATTGATCATTTTATTTACATATTTTAGATCTCTCTTCAGGAGAATTTCATCATTATTCTCTATTTGGAGGTAATTATCTTAGTTTATCTTTTCACTAATTAATTGGAGTTTTTACTATATTTTCTGGGTTTTTTAGGATAAATTACCAATCACTCTAAAACCCTAAAGACCCATTGTTTAGATGCTTCAATTGCACATTCAGAATCCCAAACTTTCCAGTCGGTGGAATCACATGTAGATTCTCGCTCAGTGATTGATATAACTCGCACCAAAATGGTCATATACATGCTAAAGAGGATATTAATGTTCAAATATGATCTGCAAAGGGAATTTCATCACCTACACAAAAGATTATTTTCTGATGGCTTTGCCATTCAGTCAATGATCTTTCTAGTTGATCAACATGACTACATAATTTACCACGGTGCCTAATATACCCCACACCAAAATGACCATCTCATTTACATCCCAAAGTGAAAAATAATGTTCAAATATATTTTGGAAAGTGAATTTCATCATATACAAGAAATATATATTTTATGACGTCTTTACCAGTCGATTGACTAGCTTTCCAGCTGATGCACTCACCTATAGCGGAAATCTGCAAAAAGAGTCAAAGAAGTTGAATGGTCAAAACATTAAATGAAGACAATTCAATAAATTTCTTCATTTGGGGAAAGTAATCAATGTTGTCAAATTTACTCTCTTGATTAGGAATACAGGAATGTTGGCCAATGCCATATGATTTTATGTGTAAGAAAGAATGTAATTAAAGACCTTTGACCAAGCATAAAGCTATGAAGGCGGTCAAATTGAACATTGGGCATCATTCACTATAAATGCAAGGAAGCCTCCCCTCTTCAATGATCCATCCATTACATCATATATTTCATATTCTAGGATTTTTTATTGTTTATATATCTATGTAATTTGCTTACAAGTGTATGGAAAGTAGCCCCATAGCATGTTTTTACTTAATTGTATTGGGCTCCAATGTTTTAGTGAATGAATATTTTCCAACTACTTTGCACTCAATCTTTGGTTAATTAGATTATGTTCTTGTGGGGTGGTAAGACCTTGGATCCTAACAAGAACGAATACATAATTTCCTAATGATACCTCTGATCAAAATTATGATCCTTTTACTCATCAAATCTTGCACTTGTTTTCTAATTAGTTATATTATGTTCTTGTGGGGTGATGAAACCTCAGATCCCAAAAAAATGAACCTATAATTTCCTTACAAGACCTATGATGGGAATTATGATCTTTCTATCTATTTTATCTTGTTTGTTATAAATTATAGTGACATGACTATCTGGCCCATGAGTTCGAACACCTGAATGGAAATCAACATTTCTTGATGAGACCTCAGATAGAAACTTGTTGGGAGGTTGAATGAGTATTATCAAAATGTCAAGACCTCAACTTTGAGACAAGTTTGTAACTTATGATATTTTTGCTCCAAAAGGACACAAATCCAAATGGTCCTATTTTAATCATGAAAACTTAGGAGTTGAATCGATGAGTAAAATCATGATTTATGGTGATGATCCTGCAAGCCCGCAATATCTTTTATCGTTTGATCTAAAACACATTAAGTAGTTTTACTTCTGCTCATTTGCTTTTGTTTTAATAAACCACTCAACTAGAATTTAAATATTATTCATCATAATTGGTTTGAATTTGACTCGCCCTTTGGGACCGATACCTCTCTATACTCATATCATCTCACTTGTGAGTTGTTAACCGTTTAAACTCCATGGAAGATTTTCCTAGTGGATTTGTTGTATTCGCGAAAGCACATTAGTGACCTAGTTAGATAGGGATAGAAACCCCAATGGTAATCTACAACTCAATATTACGTACATCAACAATTGTATAGGGTGACCTAACTACCTAATTAAGGCATATACCTAGGAATTATAGAGGATAACTTGGAATATTTAGAGTGACTTACTGCTCAACATCTCATATCATATTGGCAAGATTTGGACCCGAGTGGGGATCTACTCCTTGTTTAACCCATCCCGCTTCCAAACATACTAAAATATATGAAGGGGGGAATTCGTAAAAATTTAACGAATAGTATGATACATAAATTTAGTATGAGAATATATAAGAAGAATGATATGTTAAATTATTACATTATCATAAAACTTTATAACGTTCCTTGTTGTGATGGATATCACATATATAAGGAAAGGGTACAACAACTTCTACTAAGGATGAGCTGTGGAGAAAAGTCTGGCTATCCAAGCTAAACTTAAAAGTCCATATCTCCTGAGTCATCATCCTCTAAGGCACATACATCTTTCTAGTTTGGGAACAACACCCAGAAGTTGAGGAACAAAATTAAAGGTGCATGTTAAAAGTACTATGGTATGTGCATAAATTAGATATACTTGGCCATTATACATATTTTGAGTACAAAGAGGGTGCTCCCATACTTGAGAGGCTATAAGAAAATGGGTTAATTTCAAAAGGGAGAAAATCAACAACATAATTGTAAGATAATGATCATCAATTGTTTGAGTAACAAATAATTGAAAATTTTAACTCATAGAATTAAGTCACAAATATAGCATTTGTAGCATGTTATCATTTTTAAATTAACAACATATTAAAGATCATGAAAACTATAATAAAGACTATAATCATCTAAAGTAGGTATAGGGTACCAAAAGCCCAAAGCCATGGAAGTAGGAACAAAAACCCAGTGCCCAATATATAAAACAAGGAAGGGTAAATAAAACCCCAGTGTCTAGAAAAAGGAATAAATCCTTGGGTCCTAAATAGATCACATGTGGTGATCGAAATAAACCCCAATTCTTGGGAGGAATAATATCTCAATGCTGACAATATGGTTAAAATACTAATTCATATTAATAATATAAGTCTAACATGAATAATAGAGGTAATTTATGAGCCAATCTAGAATATACTTGAGTACAAGAGAGATGGATACATCCAACAATCGAAGTTGGGTCAAAGGGCCCATAAATAAGGAATCCACAATTCTCAAGAACCAAAAAGAGAGTAAAAAGTTTGTAATGAAGGATCTTTGAAAAAGAATTATCAAATAGATGCATTACAATATTTAATGTAGGGTTTTTTCTCAAAGAAGGATATTAATGTTTTGAATCATTAATGCCCATTTAAAAGGATAGATGCATGTGCCTCAAAAGTGACCTAGATGTACAAAAATACTTCTAACATCAGGGATCATGGACTTCCACACCTAACTAGTATATATATACATGAGAGCTATTAGATATTCCATTAAAGAATTAAACCATTAAATTTCACTTACTAGAAAAATCATACTTGGACACTAAAACCTAACCTATTAACAAGGTGTATTTTTCTTATTTTACTTTCCTTTTTCAGAAACTACCAAATCTAGTGTTACATTCTAATTACATGAGATGTCGCAATCCTTACATGGACAAAATCCTTGTTAATTTCACCAAAATAATTAGTACCTCTACTTTTTTCAATCAAATAGACATCAGAAAGGAAGAAAGGGCATTACTCCACTGACCCCAAAGATATGATTGTTTGAGACAATGTTTAGCTAGTTGGTCTTCCAGGTGGTTTTGATTTATTTTTTTGTGCACTATCATCTGAATGTTTGTATCTCTTCAAATTTCTTTGATTTCCTTGACAAGTAACCTATATTTCTCTGGACATTTCCTTGTTAAGTTCACTAGCTTGACAAACTTGCTAAAATCATTGGAAAGGATATGTGGTGAAGTTATGTGGACTTCAGTGTAGATTTACCATCTAGCATATAGTTCTCCCGTGAGATGTTCTTATCCTTCCATCAACTTGGAATTACCAGATATCCATTTACCAAGGCATATTTTTATTATTTATAACACAAATGTATTATTGGCTTTAAATAAACTAATTACAATTTTATGATTTTTATAATTTACATCATCTAATAGTATTTTCAAAAAATTCCAAAATTACTAACATGCCTTTGCATGTTGTTTTACAAACCAATTTGTGTGGTGGGTTAAAATTGACTTTCATTACTCAAAATCTTGTGGGAAAAAATGAAGGCAAGGGAGAAAGATAAAAATATCCCTAAAGCTCGAGGAAACCAAAAGACAAAACTAAGGGTAGATTTGTAGAATAGGTCCAAGATTGTTATCACTGCTACATGAAGGATCAAGGCTCCTGAAGCTTGGATATGATGTTCCATCTTGTGACTTCTAGATTCACATAACCAATAAGTTATCCCATCATCTTCCCCATGATCAAATGGACCTGGGAAACCCAAAGGAGGTTAGTGGGGTGAAACAAGTTTCAAATAGCATGACCACCATAGACAAATGAGCAAGGAGAATGAGAGGTCTAGTTAGAGCTCATCACTATATAGAGAAGAATGTGAACCAGATTGTTAAGACCAGTAAATATCTAGAGGGAGAGCATTTGAAAAATGGCATCAAACATTTGAGGAATGCATCAAAGATCACAAATCATAAAGGGAGGAACTAAAATTATTAATATTAGGTATTGTTATGTGTTGATGACATTGGATAATGAATTAAGCTCTATATTGGACTTAGTGCTCCTTGTGTGCAGTTTATGGGTTGAGTGTAGGTCAAGATGACAACATTGATGAAGCTCGAATGAGCTACCCATATGGAAGTTGGGTAAAAGATTCACAAAAATTTTGAGGAAAAGCATACATGGTGTAGTGTTCTTGGAGGTGTGAGGGTGGTATGGTTGAAAAGAATTGGAATATCTCAATGGTAGTACAAAATTCCTAAATATTGTATATCCTAACAAATATGAAGTTTTTCAAATAGGTAGAAGGTAGTTTTCTTGAAATTGGTGGAAGGAATGGGTTTGTGGATCCTATGAGTACTCTGAGAGGGTGTCATGTCGTATAAGGTCTAGGTTCTGGTTCTCTACAAGATGAGGTCCAGAGGGTAGTTTTATGGGTTTTCAGTTGGATAATTATAGGTATGGAAACTATGGATTAAAATATTCAAGACTAGAAGTAGAAACTAAACTTGGAAAATAGATGGAGTTATTGTGTTGAGTGAGAGAGAGATAGTTATTGGAAGGAAGTTGGGAAGTGTATCATGCATATCAGTAGTAACTCTTGATCATAGTTTGAAGAAGACCCTATGGACATTGTATGTGTTGGGAACAACATAGCGATAAATTGTGATTGTTAATTTATGAGCTTTCCTAGGAAGAGGGGAACTGACGGCATGGAAGAAAAATAAAATGGGGCTTTAGGTAATTATATGTGATGAGTTTATTGGATCAATTAATCCTAAAATAGATAATGTTTTTCTTCCCCTAATTGATTGGTTGAGTAATATGAAATTTTCTAAGTTGACTAATCAGGATGTGAGGAATCCAATTTTAACATGAACTTTACATATTGAAAATGTTATATTTTGTTACTTGTGTATTAAGTATCCATTAAATGTATATATTTATCTTAGTTAATATATTATGACATAATATTTCATATTAATTCAGTTTATTCCATCGTATAATACTAGGAAGATTCTAGGGTGTCAAAATAGAGTCAAAATAAACTAATTGGTCTATTTGAATATTAGACCCTCCCACTAAATTTACTACTTAGTATATACTAATATCATATACAAAGGATATTTATGAACTCATTATATATTTACCTCAATCGAAGTAACATATTCTAAATCACAAGAAAAGACATTAAATATTATTTTTAAAGGTAAAAGGTAAATGCATAAGGGAAGGATAAGTTTTCTACCTAGTTTTTTGTATGTTATAGGATACCACTCAAACATATATGGACAAGTTCCATATACATGACTCATAATAAGCTACATGTCTAACAATACACCAAAGTACTACTTCTATGTAAACCCTAATTCAAGGTCATGTTGAGTAGTATTAAAGTACATTGAACAATATGTGATCATTCAAGGGAAACATAAGAACTTACAAAGTTAGATTTCTATCTCTATTTCATACCAGATTCATTAAGAAAAGAGAACAATAAATAAAGTTTCTACTAGACCTTTGGTTCATGTCACATAGGATTTACCATTTTTTATTAGTTTTCCATTGTTCTTCTTATATCTTTGTGAAAAATCTCTCACAATTGACATAGAAAGGTCATACGGTTTTGAATTCATCTTTAGTGAAATTATGTAAATTCAATTCTATACTCAACTTTATTTTATATTTCAAAATATTTTCATTATTGTAGTTGGATAAATATTACTGTTGGAAACCCCTTTGGACGGCTAGACAAGCCCTTAGTTGGTTGACTGATGGGTAGTTTCCCTACATCCTATTAGAAGCTAGATAGTTAGATTCGATGGGGTTGTTTATTGGTAGACCAAAAACCCTTAATCAATTTTAATAGCCTTTATTGTTTTAGATAATTTGTCTTATTTCTTCATCCCTCTAGTGGTTCTCACCTCACCAATACCCTAATGTTGGCCTCTCTATAAATCTTAATAAGCCCAACTTATACTTAGTCAAACAATGAATATATTACTTGGATGCACCTCAATACTAAAATAATTAAATGTATTAATCAGATAGGACACATAAAAATCTTCTTATTACTTTAAGACTAATATTATGGCTTCTTCACTATAATATTACCAGCTAAGAAATAATTGATTGTAACAATATCCCCCTATAATTGAAAATTTGTCCCATAGTTCTTAGAGGAGAAGAGGATAACTTTAAACATCTGTATCTACAACTTCCATGATGTGTCTTGAAAACCATGATTCAACCATAAATTGTACCAATAATATATCTATTTTTTCATGAATTTATATCCCATATCTATAATATAAGATGGACCTTCAATATATAAAAGGTACTCCGCAACCTAGATCTTCTTTGTACCCAGATGGCATTTTGTTAACATGGGGCCATGGAACACGTGTAAATTAGCTAAATCTGGGGAAGCTAAAGCTATTATGCCTTTAGTCCATCCCCAGGATAATTGCATAGAATTCCAAATATCTTAAGGTTATCTGAATTTTATTTCTAAGTACAAAATATATTTCCATGGTGTTTCATTTTCTACGCTTCATTCCCAACATCTAATAAACAATTTGTGCACTTTGTCTGCATGTTTTTTTTCTAATTGTGCTTATGTAAATTATTTTTTGACCACATATATCTTCTTATTTGACACTTCTACTAGTTATACACCTAAAAAAATCATTTCTTTCACCTCATACCAACAAATAGAGTATTTTCATTTTCTTCATAATAGTGTCTTGCATGTATCCGTACCTAATTTTGTGGAAAATCCATGACATTAAGATACTAATCCTATCTACCACAAAATTTTAATGCATATCCTCAATATGTATTAAGTGTTTGAATGACTCTCTATCTAGCTTAGGGTGAAAGTTGAGTAGAATTCCAATCTTGTTCGCAAGGCATGACACAATTCATTATAGAGTCTTGATGTACACTCACAATCTCTATCTAATATGAGGGACAATTAAATGTTGTGTAGTCTAACAACTTCACATATATATTTTTTTTCAAATTTTAGTGCATCCAATGTTAAATTAATCAGGAGAAAATAAGTATATTTTGTAAGTATATCCACAATTACCTATATTGAGTCAAAAGTATGATATGACCAAAGCAAGGCTACCACAAAATCCATAGTGATATGTTCCCACTTCTACTTTGATCATGATTTGTTGAAAAGTTACTATTGTATTTTAATGCTCAACTTTGAATTGCTAGTACAAACAACAGCTAGATACATGCTCAACCATGTCTCATTTCATACATAACCCCCATTGCTCCATCATATTTTCACATTTTAGAAATATTTCGGTGCATTATATATATCAAAGAGTGAGACTCATCCAAAATCTTCTTTTTCAACACACCATCATTGGGTAACCAAAAGTTTTGCTATTTGTAATCAAATGTGTATTTTGAATATTTGAAATTAGGATTCTTTATAATAGTCAAATCATGCATGAACTGTATAATTCTCTATCACCATTTTGAATCACTACAAATCAATCTTAAATTATTGGTTTGACTTTATTTTTTGTAATTAAACCACCTTATGCAAGGTCGCCTTATTGTAGATTCATCTCTATCATTTGTAGTTACACATTTCTTTCTTTAATAGCCATAGAAAACACTTATGAAGGGGATGAAGAATTTTTTCACAAGGCATTTTGCACCACTTTTTATTTTTAAGGGTGATTGATGATAATTTTATAATTCAAGATTAATTTCATCCACCTCGTCTATTCAGGAAGATATCCTTCTAAATAGAGATGAAATTTAAGATGTTGTAGTATGTAAAGATATGATATAGCTAGTTGTATAGGTAATAATGCCTAGTCTTTAAACCATGTACTACTACTACCAACTCAAAATCATATGCTAGATATTTTTTTGCATTCTTATTAAATTATCTAGATGAATCTACTATCACCTTGCCATGAAGCAACAAACCCAATCTTTTTGTGGATGCATCAAAATATAAATCTTAACCTTCATCACTTTCATGAAATGTTTGAACATGTGTCAATGTCACCCTATCTTACAACTTTTGATAACATTACTAATCCATGTGTGGCCAAACAATAGGTATATCATTTCTTGTAAGAACAATAAGAGGCATTTCTATCATAGTGGAGTTTATGATGAATTTCTTATAGTATCTAAATAAATTTAGAATTCTTTTGACGTGCAATGTGAGTCTTAGGTTGTACTCGTTGAAGTATATAAACTACTATCTTTAGATCCACACTAACTTTTTACCTGATACCATGGTCCAAGGAAATAGACTTTGACTAATCATAATTTGCACTTATTGAACTCTACACTTAAATACTTTGTCTCGTGATTAGTAAAATTGTTCTCATATGCATCTCATTCTTATATGTATCACATGTGTGAACCAAAATCTCATCAATGACTACTATTAATGGTCTAGATAGTATAGAAAACTTTGTTAATCATATACATGAAAGTTATACGAAAATTTTTCAATCCAACTGGTATAACCACAATTTCATAAAGTGTGTATTGAGTTCTAAGGGATGAGTTAGAGACATATATTTCTTGTATCCCAAATAAAATATATCCTTACGTTATATTCTTAAAGATGATAGAAAAAGTTATATATTCTTGGCAAAGGGAAAATATTCTCAATCGTGATCTTATTTACCTTTCAATAATGTATACAAAGTCACAATATGTCATCCTTCATGTAGGAAAAAGAGTATTGTATCTACCTAAGGGGTAGGATAAATAAGCCCTTTATCAAATAACTCTTGTAACTAGTTCTTCAACACTTTTAACTTTATGTGTGCCATCTTATATGGTATATGTTTCTATGAGAGTAAAATAGGCATAATTTTTATCTCAAACTCCACGTTCCTCTCATCAGGTACACCTAGAAGATCATCTGGGAAAACAATTGATAACTCATTTACGAATGGAACATTATATATATATATCAATATTCCATGTATAATCTTTCAATCAGCCACTTCATCAGTGTAGGATTCACATCTTTTTCTAAATATCTTATCAGGTACAAAAACTAATATCATAGTAATAGGTAAATACTTCTTGTCTCAAGAGAAGACACATGAAAAAAAAAACTTGTGGGAAGACATAAAAGTCAACTACATTGAATATGTTTAATTAAATACATATCCAAGATAATATCAAAGAAATTAGTATACAAGGCATGAGATGAACCAGTAATGTGTACTCACTAAAACTCAAAAGACTATTAATATACACTACCATTAGAACTTTTGGTTCTCCTAGTGTTATTCTTTATAACAAGTCGTTGAAAGATTATTACACTACTAGTAAATTCACGTTCCTTGCATGTAAAATTTGTTAGTTCAAAGTTAAAAATATAAGGATAATAGAAAAGAAATGCATTGGGAACAAATATGGAAATCTTTGAAATCTATTATAACATGATGAAAACATGCTTTATTAGAAAATTATAGTTGTCTTAGCAAATCTACATTGGGGTGGTATCGAATTATCTTTACATCATCCAACTTTTGATATATTACTAATTCTTACTTTGAATCTTTTTGGTTGCATTTTTGACTTGTCTCTAATTATATTGACCTCTTTTATTGTTGGGAAAAATGGGCATAGAGTATAGCAACGGAAACAAAAAGTTTATCTATTTGTATTGCCGAAATAGCAAGATCGTGTCAACTACTATGAAATAGGAAGGATGGTTTAATGACTTATACCTGGTCTTAGAGCAAGTCCAGTGACAACAACTAAATTTCATGCAATTGTCAACTAGTTTATCTTGGATGGTGGTTGTGCAGCTCCTGGTCTTCACCACGAACAACAAATAAAACAATTTTTGTAGTGACTCTTATGATCTCACCATGGACTGTTGGTTGATTTTGCTCTCCGAACAACATCGAAAGGAATCATGCCTCTAGAATAGTCCACACGGACCAACTAGAACTCTTGTTGTTCAACTAGAATGGATAAGAAGGATTTATCCCTCCCGTTGGTGTACTAGTCACCAAGTTTCTCTCCCACAACGACGATTCTCAATTATTCTATCTTGTCGTTATCCCTCCCTTGTCGGGTAGGACTTACGTGGGCTCTCTTGGTTACCACAACCCGAGAGGACAATAATTTTTAGAATAACTAATTCTCAGTTGTGTTGTTGTATTTTTTTGCACTGGGAAGCCACCAATACCCCTCTATTTATAGGAGGGGTTAGGATCAGGGTTCCCAGTCTGTATGGGATTGTACAAGAGTGGAAGGGACTGAAAAATCTTAAATTTTCATAACATGTGAACCACGAACGGTCGTTTGGTCACACGAGAGGGTTGACTAACACTATGAGACAGTCGTCTCGTAGTTTCCCAATCACAAATGAATTGGCAATTTGATTCTCGTTATGGTTAGATATGAATTCCTTGTACCACAAGTATTGTGCAATTATTAAAGTTCAGAAAACTTCCAGAACATTTGTTCGGCCCCAACCAATCCATATTCCACATGTGAGATGCCCATCTCGCTCACCTGGATGATCGTCTAGTGAATTGAGTTGAGCCGACAAGTTCAACAGATTGAACCGGTCAGTTCACACCTTAGTTTGGGCCTAATTTAGCCAATTTGATCTCTAATCAACCTGACAGTCCAAATGGCCATCTCAACACTTGAGATGCCCGTCTGACGTGTCCAAACGACTGTCTCAACACTTGAGATGGTCGTTTGGAAGTTCAGTCAGCCAATTTGTTGCATGAATTGAATACTGAAATACTTTAGTAATCAATCCAATCATCATTCAAGATAAACTCTACTTCTATATGAGTACCTTTTTGTGTGACCCTATTGGTTCTATATCACATTGGAAGTGAATGTCCATAACTAACTTATGACATCACAAGCAAGGAGTGGTTCCGAGTCACACATTAGTGCTACCCAAGTAAACAGAAAGTTGGAGAACAACTTCAACCTACAATCTATGTAAGGTGTTGCAGCGATTGTATAATTCCTTTGTCTCTGATATCCAAGATGAAATTGAGACATGGAATCATCATCCTCTCAACATTCATCAATGTTCCTTGAACTAGAGTAGATTTTTTGAGTAATGTGACCTCAATATCATATATAGATTCACATGTGCATGTGCATGCATTTCTCCGTCTCGCTTATTAGGTGGCCATGATATCAATCTCTAGTAGGATGGATAAATCCCATATCTATCACTCATAGCCTATCCTCATGTTTCAAAGTCACCCAATCGTCACCTTTATGGCAACCAATGTTTCAGTGCTACGTTTGATGATGTCAAAGCGTACCCAATGATGTGTGATGAGTGCAGTGATTTCAGGTCTAAGAATCACAATCACCACATTCACTGTGAGAGATGACTATGACCACCAATGATGTTTTCCATCATATATTGTTCCCTAACATGTATCTGTGTAATTGGTTTGATATTTCCATATCATGACTAATGAGATGATATCATCAACCAACCCAAACTATAGTCTTTAGTGTTATTGGTGTCTATCTACCTTCTATAGTAACAACCGACAAGGGACATTATGAGAAAATGTATATATACTCTTAACATTCATATGATCTCAATTCCCCAAGTCTTATACTTGAAGACATATGTCATTGAGTAGTATTATTCTCTAGGCATTCATAATGTTTCCTCATTATCTCATAACTGACTGTAACAGAATGAATTGGAAGCTTACCTTTATAAGTAATAATAAAATCATTTATGGTTTATGCCATGTCAATCATCACATCATTGGCTCTTAGGGCATACCTTATCAACAGAGTCCCACTTGCACTAGAGACAATCACCAATGAATCTCATTCTTAGTGATTAAAAAATGTCCACCATGTTTCTGCTGCACAAGTGCTTAATCCAGTAGGTTAGGAACATTTTGCTATTTAGTCGGTATATTGCATGTTTCTTGTAACATCCCTGACCTGGGTTATAACCTAACCCTAGGAGTTTTGCCTAAATATGTAATTATATACTTGTGAATACTCCCTGGCATGTAATTAAGTTCCTCAGGAACATTTACTTTCAATTTTGCTCCTTTATATGTAAAGTTGTAGCATTGTTTTGTAGTGCAGGGACCTATGTGCATATTACCCAGTTAAATGGGTTAACTTGCAATGTTCACAGGTTAAGATGTTCTTATGATAATAAGACATCATATGAGTAAATATGATGAAGTAAGAAGGATTTTCCAAGCTTGGGCATCAAGATGCAGCTTGTGGAATGATCCTTGTGCTTAAAAACCCTAATTTGAAATAAAGTGCAATTTACCCAAATTGAGGGGTGTAATTTGTAAAATTCACCCTCTAGAACATCTTTCATAATTATTGCCATCATTTAGAGTAGAAATGATGAAAAGGGGACATCAATGAATAATCAGATAAGAAAAATGATCCTTGTGGTAAAAATCACCTAATAGGGGTATGGAAACCTTTCATATATGAACCTTAGTTGAAAGTTGGCTTTCTTTACCCTTAGATCTTGAGATTTCTTGAGATTTGCATAAGTTTAGACGAGTTTGGACGTGCCTTGAGCAAGGGGGTACTTAGATGTAAATTCCATACTTTAGAGGTCCTTATGGTATAAAAAGGCCTGAAGTATATAAGCCCTTTCATTGTAACAAGTGAATGAACCTTTCATTCCTTCACTTCTTCTCTTCTTTATCAACCGACCCAAGGCTATCTCTGGAGAAGAGAGGGACGACCAAGGGTTCTAGGTACGTTTAGATCATTCCTTTTGCTTGAATTCATGGAGGAAACTCGTTTTCAAGGTTAGATTCATGGCTAGCTCACCTAGCTCTATCTTTCTAGCCTTTCCCTTCCAACGTTTCCTTGGAGAATTCACCTTGGCCGAACCTGTGGAGCTCAAAGACGCCATTAAATCTTGGAGCTTGAAAGCTTGGAGCTAAAGGAACGACCTTTAGGTGGGTTTTATAACTCTAAACTCTTGCTTTATATGCATACTTTGTTCTTACAATCTAGCATGTTAGTTCTTCTTCTATCTCCCTTCTTCCTTGCACTTTTGCAAGCAAAACGGTGGAAGAACCAACCTTGACAGAGGTTGAAGATGAGGGGCGTGAATCCCTATGTTACTTTATCAAACGACCTTGTACCCTTTTGGTCCAAACGGTTGCAAACCGTTTAAGGTCAAACGGTTTCAAACCGTTTGCTCTCAAACGGTCTTGCAAGACCGTTTGGATTGAAACGGTCTCAAGACCGTTTCATAGGGTTGACCAAGGGACGACCATTTGAGGGTCTGTTGGTAATATGTTGAATTTCATTCCTGCAAAGAATCGAAGATTAATTCTTAACTAATTGAGAGTTGAAGGCACTTCAACATCCTAAACCCTAATTGGGTTGAAATTACTGTTTTAAAGCATAGATCTTGTTGAGTTTTGGGTTGAAGGACCCAAACGGTCTCAAGACCATTTAGGGGTCCTTCCAAATGGTCTCAAGACCGTTTGGGCACAACTCAAGACCGTTTGAAGGTCTAGGATTGAGATAATCTAATGGTTTGAAGGTCCAATTGCAACAAGTTGATGAATTGATAAAAATGCTGATTTTTGACCTAATTGGAGTTCAACCCTAATCTAACCGACTTGGTTTTTGGTCAAACTTTGGGCAAACGGTCTCAAGACCGTTTGGATGATGTCCAAACGACCTCAAGACCGTTTGGGCCAAGTTTGGGCCCAATTGGAGGTCAATTGATAGGTTCAACCTTGAATTGATTCACATTGTTGAATATTGATGACCATCTGATTTGAAACCCTAATTGAGATGGATTTAACCCTAATTGACTTTCAATTGAGGGTTAATTTGGTGTCCAAGTGATTGAGGTTCATCCTAATTGACTCAATTTATAAGTGGTTAATATGGCCTTGGCCAATTGAGGGCTTCAACATACTTAACCATGATTAATTGTAACTTTTGAACCGCTTTGGAGGTCCAAACGGTTTGAGCCCATTTGGACCAAACGGTCTCAAGACCGTTTGGTTCCAAATGGTCTCAAGACCGTTTGAGGCCAAACGGTCTCAAGACCGTTTGGGCTCAAACGATCTCAAGGTCGTTTGGTCCAATCGATCTCAAGTTGATTTGATCAAACGGTTTCAAACCGCATGAGCTTCAAACGGTTTGAAAGTCAAAACGGTCAACGCACCCAAACGGTCTCAAGACCGTTTGAAACCAAACGGTCTCAAGACCGTTTGGTGGTTGAATGTTGAAACTGTTTGAAGATGTTCAAGGTGGTTTGTACTTAATCAATTAATGGTGTAATTGGTTCAATGGTGATCTAATCTAAACCCTAATGGTAACCTAGGTCATTAAGGGATTAAGTGATTAATGAATTGACCCATGAAGGTGATCATGAGGTCAAATTACCAAAATACCCTTGAGGGGTTTAATTGAGCAATACCTTGTTCTAATCAAACCCTAATCACATGATAGTGATGATTTGGATTATGCTAGTCAATGAGGACTTAACCCAACCTGATCTAGAGTGGTGTTATCACCATCTACTAGTAAGAGGAGAGAGAAAGTATCCTAAGAGAGAGAAAGTACCCTTTTATTGTGGAAACTTAAGTAAGATACTTTCAATACACATGAAAGTACATGAGTAGGGAATGATCCACCTATGTGAGATCATGGAAACCCTAATTATGATAACTAGTGAATCTTAATCTTACTTAAGAGCTCTAATGATGATGTTTCTCATACATGATGATGTAATGAGTACAATTCACCATGGAGTGAATAGTAAACCCTATTTCTAGGGTGGTGACATGAAAGATGAATAAGTAAACCCTGATTGATGAATTGTTTACTATTACCAGTTGAATTAACCTTGCAGGTTGTTATGAGATGATGATCATATCCAGGTATGGATTATAATACTATATTCATTGAAAGCATGTCTTAAGCTTTATGAATAAGTGAAATATCTTGATGCACTGCTAGTGACATCTATTGAGATTTATGGGCTATAAGAGCCATAAATACCATCAAGGTCATGCTTAATAGATGACTTGTGGTGAAATGATTGAGAACTGATGATTGAAAAGAGTTAGGCTTGCTACATTTTAGTATTCTCATTTATAGCTGTTATGCTAATGTTATTGTTTGAAGAACCATGTATGATGTAAAAGAATACTGAATGTACCTAACTAATCAAGTGTAATGTAGAGCCCTGATCATAGATCCATCATTGTCAGAGTCTAAATGATGGTGAAACAGGTTTTCCCAAGGGAACTCTTGGATCACATACTTTTGAGTATGTGGGGTATATGGATGTGTAGAACCTTACATCCTAGTGTAGGAATTGATGTAGATTTTTATAGTTCGTCAAACCTTCACTACAAACCCCAAAGGTGAGATGTATCACTATTCTCACAAAGTAAACACAAACACCACATCGGTGAAAGATAATCAAGAAATCTTCCGATGACGAAGAGAGTACAGAACGCCACTGTAACTCTAAAAACATAGCGAAGGTCCAGTTTACCCTGGTGAGCTATAAATAGCAGACGTCCTGCCAGATGTCCTGCAAACAATCCTCTAACTGACTGAGGAAGATGAGGTCATAAGAATCCGGCTCTTTTGATGACCTATGTATGATACTGATGTGACTTCTCAGCGATCAGTTGGAGTATGAGTGGTATGCCTCATCTCCACAGGGCATAATAATGTTTGAAAAACATAATCAATAGCGTAGTATTACTTGATTGATGTTACACTGGATAAAGTATATGTTCTTCATGTTTCATAAATGTTGAACTCTTACTTATCATCAAAACTGCTCATGAATGCTTTGAAAGCTTTTACTGCTTAAGTTATTCTTTGTTTGCTTATAAAGCTTCTAGTGGAGAGTTATAACTCTCGCTGGGGCAATTATGTATAATTGTCTCACCCCGTAGACTTCAACTTTTTAGGTGGTCGTCAAAGACGGAGGAACCGGTCTAAAGGTGACCAATCCCAGCAGCAGCAGCACCAGGAGCAGCAGTAAATCTCAGGTGGAGATTCAGCCTGCTATGTGGTGTAGTTAGAGTCAATCCTATGTGTCCTCTGTACTCTCAGGTCTTGGAGTGTTTTGGTCATGAGTTCTTGAGATTTTGTATCATGTTGTATATAATTACTCAAGAAGTAATTTGATAGAGATGTATACAGTTTAAATCCTTTTTCTATGGAAAAGGCTTGTGGTTTCAAGCTCTTATCTTGAAAAGTTTTAATTTCCCGTGATTTTTGTCTTCCGCTGATTATCAATTGCTTCCGCTCAAGTTTAAATCGTGATTATTTCGTGGTTTGGAGATCAGAGCCCACATTTCTTATCTCTTCGCTTTGAGATGAAACCACTGTAATAAGGCATCTGATATTCCTTGCCTAACAAGTAGCTCCATTGTTGTCACAATATCACTACTGAGTCATCAATGGTTGGAACATCTATAAATTCATCATATGAACTTCTAGATCCATTTAGTATCACTCTTTGTTTGAAACACAAGTATACTCAGCTTCTATTGTAGAATAGAACTAATGGCTATTAGTTTAAAACCCTTTAAACTAATAACACTTTTCTTTGTAACCAAACATATTTTTATTTCAATCACTTTGTCATTATGGAAGCTTGCATCTATGTAACTCCTTAAATCCAACTCTTCCTTTTATTGCTATCCTTATTGTCTAACAATCTATCCTTAATTATTTCACATGTACTAATGGATATCTTTAATGACATTCCAATAACCCTTATTGGAATTTAGTATCACTTGTCATGTCCAATACATATAAGATTATATGGTGTAAGTACTCTTATATCATTCATGATAGATCCATCATATGGCATCTAATTCATGAAATTCCATTCTTTACAAGAACTAGAATATAAGGTTCATGAGAGACTGATCTAGATTCTCTCTCATTGAATCTTTTCGTGTTGAACTCTTTCTACACATTGCTATTGTATGTACTCAAACTCCCATTATGAAACATTCAAGGACTATCTCATAGGTCTTGATCCTCATCTCATAAGATGTTTCATTTAATCCTTCATTACTGAAGGAGTTTTTCCATGCCAGATCTCAATATTCACAATATTGAGTTTTTATTCTTCATCATATGTGGAATATTTATATATGCTCCCACAAAATCTTTTGTAATCACAAATTTCATATTTTATCTTGATTCAAGTCAAGATCTTTGATGATCTTTTCAATTTAAAATATCTATCCTTTGAGATGCTTGTTTCAATCCCAGATTGAACTTTGTAGTTCATTAACTTTATTTTCATTCTTGAAGTTATAAAACCTTGTAGGTTGTGTCGCGTACACATCCTCTGACGTTTTCCTTTTATGGAATCTGGTTTTATCTTGATTTGCCAAATCTCTTAGTTTGTTTTAACTACAACAACCAGCTTGACAATTGGTAAAGGAATTTCTATCATGTTCAACAACATGAATTAATTTGTAAACATATTCAACCAATCTACCATTTTATGTTGTCCATGTAGATCTTTGCCACAAGACCTTATTGCACCCTCCAGGTATTACCCCTTTTGGTGGTGATATCAAGGTCCTACCTTGTTATCTTATATGAACCCCATAATGGCCTTGAGCCATTACTCAGATTATGGTATTTAATAGCTTCTAGTTGATTAGTTGGCTCATCCTGTTATGACCAACCTATGTGAGTTGTTGTATTCACAATCCTCCAATCACAAACATGTTCTACTAGAACTATTTTGTTCTGTGTTATATGATGAACTTGAGATTTCACAACAAGTTCTCATTGTACCTCTTTGTTGACCTTGAACATTTTGAGTTCTACTTTTACTCCCATTGATCCTCTAGGAACTCAATTATCCTATCAAAAAAACAATTTTGTTATTGGATCGGTATTAATAGTAACATTCAACAATTATGGTTTGTGGATAAACCTCTTCAAGAAACTACTTTCTCAATGTAGGTTTCAATCCTTAAGACAAATTGGGAAATTCCCATATCATATCATATATGATGTCTAACCAACCATTCAGATGGTACATAATTTCGTGATTATATATTTAGGATGATAAGAAGATTAGATTAATTGATAATCATATCATGACTCATCATGGTATAATTCCTTCAATCTGACACATTATCATGTTTAAATGGATTTGACTTGTGATACATTATCACAGTCCTTTCTTTGAAAGTACTCAAGGTATCAATCCAAAGTATTTCAACATTTGATATCATCAAAGTTTCTTATACTTTTATCAAATTCATACTTCATTTATAATCCTCTTGAATATTTCAAGAGATTTTCATTTTACTAAGTACATATCATCATATTACCAGTAAATGAATATGAGCTATAAGTAATTATCTATAGCATTCATTCTATAAGATCTTCATGCATCACATGTATGAGGGCTAATGGAAACATTATCCCC
Organism: Alisma plantago-aquatica; assembly: GCA_963693085.1. Classification (NCBI taxonomy): domain Eukaryota; kingdom Viridiplantae; phylum Streptophyta; class Magnoliopsida; order Alismatales; family Alismataceae; genus Alisma; species Alisma plantago-aquatica. The sequence goes on from OY856410.1 coordinate 1,108,256,803, forward strand.
CATTACATCTAGGGAAGGATGTCATGTCACATTGTGCGTAAATAAGGCTTTTCATGTTTCCATAGGTTCTATAACCAAGGGAATTTAGATTAACATCAATATTTATTCTAGACATGCATTTCTTATATGTACATCCAAGATGACTATTTCTAATGATAATCTTGAGTTATCGATTATAATCCTTTAGCGTTAATATCATAAACATTCATCTTAAAATCTTTTGTACAATGATCATTGAGCATTGCCATGCAAGATCATATCTTTTGAAACAGAAGCAATAATATCTTACTTTATTAATATATCATCCTTGTCATACAATACTCTTTAAAGTAAATGTTTCTATTTGTTGGCATAATGATATAGCAATTCAACTAATTCTATTACATGCCCATTGGGCTAAGATAAATTTAAATATGTAGACCAAAGCTTCCGCAACTCATGCTCCACCTTGACCATCATTGTCCTTCTATGAGGGCCTTTACTTCTTGTCAGATCTTGCACATCAAGTATGTCAGATCTCTATTTGGTATCACATACCAAAATGAAGAAGTAATCAAATTTATGTTATAACATTTATACTTGAAGTGGAGGCCTCAGTGCTTTCCTTCTACTTCTTTAGTTCCTCTAACCAAAGTGGGCAATTTATTTTCCAATGTTCAGGCTGGTGAACAATGGTAATAATCGCCTCTTATTCTCTTCACACCTCCCTTTTCTTTTAGATATGAAGACTTGGGCTTCTAGCTAGTTTTAGAACCCTTTTTAGCTTTGCATTAGCCTTAGACTTCCCCTTTGTCTTGTTTATCATCATCACACACTTGGGCTTGTCTTTCTTCATACAACTATGCCAATGACTCGTCAAAGTCGTTCATGTTGTAGTTCATGATAAATTGACTATAAGACTCTAGTTGAGACTGTAGAATCACATCAGTGGACAACTCTTGACCCAAGGGGAATTCCAGTCTAGCTAGATTCTCCACATACCCAATGAGCTTGAGCACATGAGGACCTAATGGGTCACCTTCTGTCATTTTACCTTTGAATAACGCTTTGGAGACATCATATCTCTCTTGTCTTGCTTGATCTTAGAACATATTCTTGAGATGTGTGACCATCTCAATTACATCAATGTTCTCATGTTGTCTCTGCAACTCATAGTTCATAGAGCATAGCATCAAATACTTGACATTTGTACATCTTCAATATGATTGTTATCAACATCATTGTTAGTCCTGGGTGCATTTGGAGGTGGTTCTTCTAGTTTTGGCACTTCCAGGACATAGATTGTGCGCTCCTACGTGAGAACTATTCTTAACATCCTAAACTAATCGTAGAAGTTGTTCCCAATAAGTTTGTCCTTTTCAAGGACTGATCGCAGAGAAATGTGATTGGTGTTTGTTGCATTTGTTTCTACAAAAAAATTTGCAATTTTGTCTAAAACTGTGATGGAATGAATTTTGGACTTAATTTCGAGGACGAAATTTCTTTTAAGATGTGTAGGATGTGATGGAGTGAACTTTTGATATTCTTGAATACCCAATCGGATAATCAATTGGATCCTTGAAGTTGATATTGAAATGTTTTTCCTAAGAGTTTATGCATATGTGTTAGTTTGATGTAGTTTGGAAATCGATTGGTGTTAATCATATGTTTTATGCCCCTAAGTATGCACCGTTTTAGATTAAACGGTTGATTGGTCAAGTAGTTGCCTCTTGGCACCACAATTTGATGGGATGTATATTGCATTACAATATAACTATAGCTAGAGTTGCATAATGTTAGCTTTTTCCTAGAGGAAGATATAACAGTTTGATATTAAGGAACCGTGTGTAGGTTGGGGAAAATTAGCCTATGGTTTATAGGACTCGATGTCACGCATCTTGAGTAAGTGAGCCACGCTTCATTCTTACCAACAGTTGGTCTCATACTCTTGGATGCCATCTGATGGCAGGTAACTCACCCCCTACCTCCAACTGAACTGGAGACGTGGGGAGGTCCCGCCAGCGAGCAACCTCATGTCACCACGACCTCAATCGTGGGACATTAGTCACATTACACGAGCTCAATCAAATGGAACCGTCCGCATCGTCCCTGGCTGCCAATTGACCCTTCACTTTAGAAAAACGGTGGAGGCTAGAGAGAGAGTTCTAGCTCTCAGACCCTGCCTAGTCTCCCTTGTTGAAGGCATACCAGATGAAGAAGGGGTATAGGAAATAGAAGGCATTCTCGAGTTCCTCCTACCCACGCACTCCTCACAGAGGTCTTCCCTGCCAAATACGACGTGAAGGGAGAGGATTCCCCCCTTGCACTCTGCCGAGACATTGCTGCTGGAGGCGAGCTTGTGGACGGAAGGGCCTGGAGCCTCTGTCAAGTGAGGAGGTCCTGGACGATCTCTCACCCGCACTTTGGCCTAGCAGTGGCGTTGGCGTCGCAGCAGCACAAGGGGATCGTCTCCAGTTCTCACCAATGCGGGCGGCGGTGACCTTGAATTGGGGGGGGGGGGGGGGGGGGGGGGGGGGGGCGGGGGCTGGGAATCTCAGCGGCGACCCAGGAGGATTGGAAGTGGTTGATTCCTCACTAGGGGAAGGTTGGGTGGTGATGGCTGTGGCGGTGAGATCCCCCATCCCGCAAGGAGAAGCTATCAGCACTAGGGCTAACCCCACGGCGGCGGCCTACTCGAGCCGCAAGCAGGTACCACCAGAGGAGATCCTAAGAGGCCGGCGCGTAGAGGGATGAAGCTCGAAGCTGTTTAGGGCATCACGAGCTACGGAGAAAGACTTGGAGGTGGCCGATTCATAGCCGAAGCAACCCCTCGCATGCGACGGCGTTCTCTTTTGGTGGAGAAACGGGGTCTCGCAGACGGGAACGCAACACGGGAGACTCAGACTCGCGAATCGCGTGAACCGCGAGGAGAGGAAGGGAAAGGGAATCCTGAACCGGCCGATACAAAATCACACCGGGTCCAGGTGCCCAGACAGAACCGGCCGCAGCAGGATGCGCGCCAGCCCTAGGGTCACGTGGCGGCCCCTGATTGGCCGAAAAAGTTAAAAACCTCAGAAAACACTTATATCTTATATAATTCATAGCAATTAGAATGCTTATCCGAAAAATACAAATAAGGAACTAAAATGTTTAAACAAATGAGTAGAACACAGTAGAATGATAATATCATGCTTTTGATGCACTAATAATAGTGATGTAATGTAAGATGTGAAATGCTCATATGATGGATAATTAATATCAAACGATGGCCTAAAATTATGATAAAATCTCATTAAATCCTAAATCATGTTTATAATCTAAATAAGGTCAGTGATTATGACGTTGATACACGAAATCATATAATTTGCTATATATGGTTAATTAGGACTAATAATCCTAAATAAAATACAATAAATACATACATGCTCGATAAATGATGAAATTCACAGAACACCCTCAGATCAGTAACTGAAAGATAATATGTAATTATGAGATCATGATGATGCATATAATTCATGTTGTATGAAGATGACCCTTAATGCATGGGTTGTAACCCTAATTTGAATAATGTATATAAACTAGGGTTAATATGTGCACAAAAAGAATATGGAACCTAATATTCAGATAATGAATTATAATATAAAAAATGACATCAGTAAGATAATTCTAAGACAAGAATGCAAGTAATGATGCACACATCCTAATGAACTAAGCAAACCCTGCACAAAAAGAATATGGAACCTAATATTCAGATAATGAATTATAATATAAAAAATGACATCAGTAAGATAATTCTAAGACAAGAATGCAAGTAATGATGCACACATCCTAATGAACTAAGCAAACCCTAATGAACACGATTAGGGTTAAGATGAGATGTAAGATGATGTGAAACTGATGATAGTATGTGATCTTGTCTTAATCAGGGGTTGACCAAGATTTAGATGACATCAAGAATATGTGGTTTAGATTATCTCTTGGAAGGTATGCCATTACCTCTTACTTGGCTTATTATACAATATGCTTGTGTTATATATGTAGTAAAATACTTGACATATGGTATTGGTTGAAATGATTGTTCTTGTATGATATGTTGCTTGATTTTCCATACTTACTGCTATGAACACATCAAACATAATATATATATTCCATTATATGAAAGCACCAACTCTTTGGCAGTGTGCTTGGAAGTGACCTAACTATTTGGTAGTGGTCACATTGTACATATGACCCAACTCTTTGGTAGTGGTCTGACCCAACTCTTTGGTAATGGTAACATTATACATATGATCTAACTCTTTGGTAGTGATCATAAAGGCCTTAATACATTCAACCTTCGGCGGTCAATGCATGGATGATATAATGGAAAATGAGCCTAAAATATGTGTTCTCTTTGTTAATGAATATCTTTGTGCAAGTATACACTTTGCTTATATTTCTTTGTAACTGCCAAGTTCTAGTTTTACCTTATTGCCAAGATATTATGAGATGTATATAAAAGACACGTAGGCATACTCAGTACAATATTCTTGAATATTGTGTTGACGTGTACCACATATAATCTTTTGTTTAGGTTGTGGTTATGCTCTTGAAGATCTAAGATAGTTGAGAGTTGTGTGGCGAGCTGATGTACATGTGGATCTATTATCTTTAGATCATGTAGTTTAGTGGTAGTACATGCATATGTAAAAGTTTGTTGTTCAATATGTAATATCAAATATTATAACAATTCATGTTGTAATTATATGTTGACTGGTGAACATATGTTGTATGGTTTGTTTATTGTTCATGTGCATGTGCTACTATTGTTTCCTTATGATTTCCTTTGATTTTCTTCTTCTTATCCTAGTATGGGGTGTTTAAATTGGGATTCTCATTGAGGTGAGGGTTTCAATTTGGACGTCACACATCAGATTAAGTTTTAGAAAATCTGGGGACGTCACAGTTGGTATCAGAGCATGAACAATAGCAAAGCCTGGCATTTTCTCACTATGCAACTGAAAACTAAAGAACATTGAACTTTAAAAATCTTTAGGGTGAGATTTGTCATTTTTTAGAGACTAGATCTGACCTAGCCTCTAGGTTAGCACCTAGATGTCCGAGAACTAGGTCTAGACTGGTACTTGTTGTATAGCAAGTCCTTAGATGTCGTTCTTTCCTTATAGTGCAGCGATATGGGACGTTGCATTATTTGGAACATCACGGGAAGAGAAACCCTTGACAAATGATGCATCTATATTTTGGGTAGCTACACCAGTCTACACCCTGTTCTCATCCTTTTCACTATTTTTCATGACACTATACTCTCTACTATGTGTAGGACACTCGTTTTATGGATTTGGTTTTTTATTCCAATTGAATTGAACCTTGATAGTTTTCTCTGATGCTTGTTTCATCAGAGGAAAAGTATATAATATTTTATTATATATGTAAGTATTACAAAAATGTGTCCCCACACATGTACGAGTAGGAGGTGGTCATGTAACCTAAGTGAAAGTGAATGACATCAGTCTAGAAGAGAGACTAGTTCTAGATTAGATGTCTAGAGCCTTGTTTGGAATATATGATAGATGGAATAGATGAAATATGTTTAGATGATGATCTAAGTGTTATATAGATGATATAAGATGGTTTATGATGATATATGTTTATATTTGACGACTTAAGTTCAGTTTTGAGGATTTGAGATAAGTTTTGATGATGCAAGTAACTCAGCTTTTATGAGATAAGATATGTTAAGTTAAGACAAGGTTGTGAGTCAGTATGAGCCTCAATCTCTTTTACAAAGGAGGACCTCTAGTGTTGGCACTACTACAGAAATGACTTATAACGTCACATTTACAGGCGTTGGTGTATACAAAAATCGACACCTAATACATCCAGCGTCGGTTAAATAAAATAACCGACATCTATCTCTCTACTACAGAAACAACGTTTAGTGTCGCTTTTCTGGGCGTCGGTTATTGAGGAAAATCGACGCCTATACTATTCAGCGTCGGTTATTTCAACAAACTGACATATATATTCGAAGACCAGTCAGACACGGGTATCGCTTTGTATTCAGCGTCGGTTGCGTATAACAGACCGACGCCTAAAATCGCCCGCGAAATCCAATTTTCGAGCGAAAACATTTTAGGTCACCTACATCGTCGGTGTTTTAACAATTCACCGACGCCTGTTTAAAATGAAAATTTGTGCGAAAAGTCCCACTTTCAGTGTCGGTTATCCTTAGATAACCGACGTTGATAATGGTTCCCACCAAATAATTTAGGGCAAAGGTTGTCTAGTTGAGTGTCGGTTGTTTACTATCAACCGACACTAAAGCAGAATAGGCGTCAGTGTTGTAGATAACCGACGTCGTTGACCAACTTAATAGAGGCCCGATCACCCGACTCTTCCCCCTGTCTTCCTGTTTCATGATTCTCCTATGCGTTGCTCGTCGCCGCTCTCCCAAAATCGCCGCCTGGTGCCTGCTGCTTCTCGCTCGCCGCCGACGATCCCTGCTGCTGCTTTGCGTCGTCGCCACCGCCCGCCGCCTTCCTCCTTGCGTCGCCGCTGCGCCGCCTTTCCTCATTGCTCATGCCCTACTGCGGCGCTGTCTTCTTCCTTGCCTCTGCCCGCTGCTTGCTGCTCTGCTCTCTAGGTATTAGCCGTAGCACCTTCTTCCTTGTCTTCTTCCTTGCCGCCCACTGCTCTGCTCTGCTTGCTGCTTTGATTTCAAAACCTAAGCACCTTAGCCACTTGGCTACAGTTACCTGGAAATTCAGTGAGATACCTTCTAGTTATAGAAGTCCTTACTTCATTTTTTTCCCGACTAAATAATCAATCAATTTCGTTAAAGACTAGTTAGTGTTCTACTTCTTTCACTGAGAACTGAGAAGAATGGCCTACCACGGCCGTGTTGGGCAGCACGGCCGTGGTAGGCCAACACAGCCACGGCCGTGTTTGCTGTTGGTAAGGATATGAACAAATCTATATGTAATGCTTTATGTAAATTTTAGGATACGAAAAAATCTTTTGCTTGCATATATTTGTGCTTCTAATATATTTGTGCTTCTAATCCTAATTCAATTGTGATGAAACCCTAACATGTACATATCTATTATTGTGTTTGTTGGCCTAGAAACCCATACAAGATTTACTCATTAGGAGTAAATCTTGGATAGTCCCCTGTTTGGGACTGTTCTTGAACACCTAATCTCACTTAGGATGTAAGTGTATAATTTGTATTGGGTTTTGAGAAAATTTCAGTAGCATTTCCTCGTTTGTTCTCTAAGTACATATGTACTTAGAGAACAACGGGGAAATGCTGCCGAAATTTTCTTGAAAACCCAATACACATTATACACTTACTAGTGAGATTAGGTGTTCAAGGATGGGATAGGTGGTACACATTTATTATATATAAATGACATCACATGTGTTTGTTGGCCTAGATAATAGGAGTAAATCTTGGATAGGATGTAAGTGTATACCCTAATCTTGTCCTAATATATACTTGTTTTCTCTTTGATCATAGAATGGATAGATCATGGATGTCCATTCGCAATCGCTGCACCCCAAAGTTTATATCTGGTCTTGATCATTTTATTAGATTTGTCGAGGAACATAGGAAAAAACCTACAGATAGGTTCTACTATCCATGTAGGCATTACGGTAACAACTTGAAAGTCAACACTGGTGAGGAAATCAAAAGTCATGTCATGTGCAACGGGATTATACAAGGCTATACAGAATGGCACTGGCATGGAGAGATTTCAAACTTGAAACCAGTAGATGTCGATAGCAGTGCTTGGGTGCACTACAAAAAATAGTTGATTTAGCTACATTTATACTAGCTACATATACTATATTTATAGCCAAAACCTCTTTTCTTTATATATTATATAAATGTAAATAAAGTAAATGTAGTTAATTCTAATAACTACAAACTTAACTACATATATCCATCAAATACAAATTTGTCTTCCAAATCCTTTCTCCTCCCTCCCCTACCAATCCGAAATAACCCATACGCTCAAAAATTTTAAGTTTACCGTGCTTTACTCCCTCCTCCCCCTATTGGCACGATTGGTACCCCCTCCTACCCAATCAACGCCGCATGGCATCTGTACCCAATATCCCCCTTCCCCGACCCCCACCCCATCGTCTCACAGTCACCCCTCTAAAACAACCCTAGATCTAATCACTCTCTTCACTTGTCACCCTATTCTCCTCCCTCCCATTCTGACCTATGATTTCGGTGGGTAGGAGGAGTGAGGTAGGGGCGACGGCCTAATTCCTGCAATGTGTAGTGCCTCGTCTAGTCGTCTATCATCCTCGCCATAGGCGGTGTCGGTGGAGCAGGTGTGGACCTCGCAGACTAATAGAGAGGACATCCCAACATGACGGAGCCCTACAAGGAAACGGCCATGCCTGTAGATTCGCAACAACTTCCTCAACGACATTCATGGGAAGGTAAGCCGAATTCATGGTCTAAGGGGAATGCCACACCCGCAAGTCACAACTCCTATGTCAATGATCATTTAAGAGTAGAATATTGATTTTGCCCAAAATCAACTATGTCAAGAGCAGCATTGTTCTTTTTCAACTTTTTGTCAATAGTCTCTAGGGATGATGGAAAACCCAAAAAGCCCTAGGCACTATTTTCCGCTGTAAACAATAATGACAACAGTCGCATAGTTCATGTACCCCCTAGCGCTAGTGCACTTTCTGATGTGCTCATCAGTACTCCGATTTTCATGATTGATGGTGATGGAGGTAGCAGATTTGCTGCTACGGCTGTCGCGGCTCCCGCAGGTGGCTTTGATTTTGGTGTCGATCCTAACTTAGATCCAGAACTAGCACTTGCACTTAGAGTTTTACTAGAGGAAGAGAGAGCCAGGCAAGAGGCTACTGCCAAAAAGTCTGCAGAGGAGACTGCTAAAAAGGACAAGGGTGAGGTTCCAAGTTCTGATGAAGCAATGACAGAAGCAGTGTCCTCCGTACAAGATAATGAGCCAAAAGCGAAAGCAATGGATGATGAAAATGCTCTGTTACAAGAGGCACTTGCTATGTCAATGGATGATGTAGTAGCCAGCCAACCTCAATTTGGAGATGTTGATATGGCAGATGTTGCTACTGATGACCCAGACCTAGCCATGGCTCTCCAAATGTCAGTACTAGATAGCCCCAATGAGCCATCGACTCAAACAAACATGAGTAAAGTTCTTGCGTAGTGATAGTAGGGTTTGGAACCGGCGCACTACAGAGCATGATGCTGACCCCAGTAGAGCTCCTAAAGATCCGACTCCAGCTCCAGTCATAGAATAGAGCTTCTTCTTTCCAACCCCACAGATCAGCACACAGCGACAGCGGCGCCGGGCCCATGTTCTTTCCAACCCCACAGATCAGCACATAGTGGCAGCGGCACCGGGCCCATGGCGTTGGCCCGGACCATATTCCGGAGAGAAGGCATATGGGGCCTCTACATGGGCCTGTCCATCACAGTGCTCCGCGACGCTCCGGCACACGACGTCTACTTCTGGATGTATGAGTACACGAGGAAGCAGCTCCACCCGGGTTGCCGGAGGACTGGTCAGGAGAGCCTCGGGACAATCCTTTATGTCATCTATTCTGGCATCACTCCCTGGTGTTGATCCGAACGACTGTTAAGATGTATACTGTTTGTTTATTATGTTTTTTGTTGTCTCTGTTCAGTCCCATAGCTGGTAGTTAGGAGATAGGTGTTATCACTGCCTACTCCTATAGGTAGTGAACCAGGGGCAGTTCATATTGCGTGTGAGATGGAAGTGACAAAAACATGATCATAATCAATCCCTGAGGTATCAACTACACATTTGTCTTCAACATGGAAAATGTACCTGTTGGGGGATCTTGTTTGGTTTGCTATGAAATTGTTCAATAGATACTTCACTTTTTTTAGGTGTTCTTGCTCTTGGCTTCCTCTATGCCCCAGTAAGGCCAATCATGATCTCATTTTCCAGAAATTATTAGCAATGCATACAAGGCTCGTTTAAATGGTAAAGAGTAGAACCCGAAGAACATCAGAAACAAATAAGGGGAAGTTAGAGAAGTTGTACATAGATAATTAGAGTCATTTGGACAAAATTTCGTACTTAGTTCTTGGATAGAAAAGGCATTCGAAGTGCGGGTATATAAATTTTACATTTGGTGGCCAACATATGTTACCATACTGTGAGTTTGGCGTTTTTTTCTGTTTGTTCTTATATTTCTTGCTACAGCAACACTGCCTTGGGATTTTCCTATTCTTCCTCTACCTTGAGATAGTTGATTGCGCTCACTTCTAATTGCTCATGTTGACTATCAAATCTGTATATTTTGAGTTGATGAACATTAGGTCCTGCTCAGGCATGGTCGAGATACAGTCTTCCCTTAGATGGTTCCCACAATCTTCCCTAATTCATTGCCTGCCACGACTCCCTTTCCTTCACACTACCCAACATAAATCATGGAGTCATAGTACATTTTCATCATTCATTCTTATGGATGTTGCTAATGGTCAGTGTCTGGAAGTAAATTAGGTAGTGCGAAAAGTGAACTATCCTAAGTGGATATTCAGTTAATTGCAGTGGCTAACATTTTCCCTCAGTACCTAGATAGAAATGAGCTAGTCTTCACATCTAAGAACTCACATCCAACATTAATGTACATGAATTCAATGTGTTGGGTTCTCTCTCATGGTTATGTAGTTAAATTAAATATGTTCCAAACTAGAAACCAACTACTGTCCAACAAAAATAGAACAACAATTGGTTAATACCTCCTCTAGGTCTCATCTAGATGATCGTTGGTGCAACTTGTTTTGCTGGTTTGATGGTGTCCCTATCGACTATTTTCAGATGTTCTATAGGCAAGATTATAAGTGTTGCTTCTCACATGATGATGGCCAACTGGTCCCGCATGTGGTTGAATGTTGAGCCTCTTTTCTTGGGTTGAAAATGGTACTTAGAGCGAACATCAAAGCAAGAACTGTCAATATTATTTTCAAAGTTGTGATCTGGAATGAAACTTAATATATCTAGCCGATCAAAAATTAAATCATCTACTACCTTTATCTTGTCTTATTTGGTTTGTAAGACACACACAAGGCTAGTGTTTATACGTATCGTAACCAAATTTGTGTGAGTTGGCACTCATATGGCAACTAATGCAACTGTATCCAATTTCAGAATTGAATGTTCTGATTCATTATGAAAATTTATACTTCTGAATGGAGTGAAGAATTTGGGTTCTAATAGAGTCAATTTTCATAATTACAAACTTCATATGATTATATCATTTTGGCACATCTGTGATTACTACTACTCATTTTAACAGAGTCAATTCTACTTGTTAGCTATCATGTCAAATTCTTATAAGAGAAACATTATGTAGATTCCATTTAGAAGACAATGATGAATGACATTTGTATTATAAATATACAATTTATGGACGATCTGTTGTTTTGAAATGTCAGATTCTATTTTTTCTTGTCAGTTTAATTTTGGGAACTGTAATTTTATCTGATTGATCTAATATTTTATATTGATACTCTGCTACACAATCTCTGAATCCCGCTACCCCCAATATTGAGATATTGTGATTGACATGGAAATCTTTTTGCAAAATGAGTCAAGAAAGGCCAACCAATTCCTTAGAGTCTGTCAACCTTATCTTATGAAGATTTTCTAAGAGCTACTAATGCCTTATAATCTTTCATTTGGCTACTACCAACTATTTTTCAGGTTTAGAAAACTGCTCAACTATGGGTAGTGCAAATAGGGTGCGGTTTTGGTGCATAGTGGATGATTTTCCATCCTTACATAGACACCAAAATCCAATATCCATGCTGAGTCAAAAGTAGAAGCATGTATGCAAATCGAACTGCATGCTTGTTGATGAGAAACATTAATTTTTTCTGGGGTATGTAACAGATAAAATCCTATTTCAAAGTATTTAATCACGATTACAACCCAGCTGGGAGGGAAAATAGAGAATTTGAACAGAGTGTGGCCATAGGGGAAAACAGAGTTGGCAATAGTATGAACAAGGAATTTCTTCACAAGTGCCTGCTTGAAAATGCTGAAAATTTGGGAACATTTGAGTATCTAAAAAACTACCTTATCAAGATAAGTGAGGCCTCCTTGTTTAACGTTAGCATTCTAGATAGCCAACCTTTTCATTTGAAATGTAAATCGGATCTTACCTTTGTTGTCCAATATGATTGCTTTCCTATTTGTTATACAATAATGTAGTGCTCTGTAAAATTGCATGTTATTCCCTTCTTGAGAGGAACTGCATGGGAGCAACCACCACTAGACATTATTTGTATGTGGAGTTAAATAAGTAGATATTTTCCTATATTCTAACATTTCATTTGAATTATGAAGATACTATCATGTAGATGCGCAAGTGCAACTATTTTTATATACAAGGATATGGCTAGACCAAGTGTTGAATCTATACAAAGGTTAGTTGTTGCAAGTCGAGAATCATAGATGTGGAGATCGAATCTGCTCAGATGATAAGTTCTTGAAAAAATAAAATATGTTTTGAGATCACTTGAGATCTGATATGAAATTTATAAGTACGTATGAGAGCCCCATCTTCATGGCCCCTTTATTAGGTCTGGTCCTCATACTCCACTGATGAATCAGAGCGGTAAGTGTTATGGTCACACATTATATGTTGTATCCATCCCCCTCCCATATTTTCCTTTCATATCAAGTTTTTTTAAAATTTATTGGAGCTTTTCCTTTTTGCTGAATAAGGTGACAATTTTCTGCCACCTTTGAAATGTGTTTTGACTATTGAGCTAGATGTTTTCCTGAATCTGTGTAGCATGTTTCATGAAGTTATTTGTTCCTGGTCCTTGTTGATTAAATATTATGGCATTTCAGTGTTTGTTTTATCTTGATTCATGTTTTTTATATCCTCATCAATATGTTATATGATAAGTATCATTCTGAAAGTTTATTATTAGTATATCGCAGGCTGACCCTTAATTTTTTTATCAACATTATATTTCTATTTCGGTACATTTTACTTTAGTTGAATTCATCATGCAGTAGAATAAATACCATAGATGATGTATATGTATAGTTAGAAATGTCTATTGCATATGGCTTAACTTTTAAAACATATTTTCCTACTGTGCTAGTACAGTCAGTTGCCTTATATTCATATATGTATTTTGTTGCACTTATAAGATACTTATTAGCTTTGCAACAGTCTAACTTGACCCATTGCTCCCAAGAAATGAGGTAGTCTTCCAACATCTTGAGTATTCATTAGCATCTCAACTGCTAGTCGGCTATCTGTCTCAATTGTGTAGCTTCCATACTCCAATTTCTTGGAAAAGTTTAGTGTCATATCAATGACCATCCTCACTAGGTTGAATTAATTAATTAAGAATTGAGAACCAGTGGCCTTATTGGTTATATAGTAATATCTAAAAAACTTTGATGATTACCTAACACAATTTCACTTCTCTTGTGCTTAAAGGTAGAAACTAATGGTATGTTTAAATATAGTACACAATTTTGATACCAAAATTACCCCACTAATTTCTTAACGTAGTACAATCGGAAATTGCAATGAAGGAAGGTCAAGCCTGCTTCCTGTTCTGGTGGACCGGGGGTTTTAAATGGAAGCTTTTGGTAGCTAAATGCAATCTTATAGGGTAGAGTGTTATAGTTAAATTTTACTTTTACATTTAAATACCAAGAATAAGTTTTCTTCACTATTATCACCCAAGCCAGAAATTTAATCTTGAAATCAAAATCAAAGTCTAAGATTCTAGGAATGTCAGATTTCCATTTGTAATCATAATGTTGGTGGAAAAAGACACACTAATCAATGCCATGTTCAAGCCCAAGTATATCTCATTAACATTAGTTATGTTGAACCTAGGAAGCACGGACACTTCTAGGAAGCCCCCGTGTCCGTGTCGGACATGTTTTGGACACGGACACTTCTCGGACACAACCCAAAACGTTTTGGACACAACCAAGATGAGTCTTGACCATTTTGGTCATTTTTTGCAGTCCAGACACAGTTGGACACTGCCCAGACACTCGTTGGACACCTCCGCGCAGCAGCAGCTACTGCCCATTTTTGAGTGCAGATTCTGAATATACAGCCACTGTGTTTTCCCTATGCTAGTCATTCTTTATGTCTTGTCATTGAGGAAATGTAACCATAAGCTGAGATCTGATTAGAGATGCAAATAGATTTGTTTGAAAGAATCAAAATGTGAAACCTTTGCTGAATTGTATATCAGGAAACATATTCAAGCCTAATAAATTGGTTAGTTGAGTAATGAGAACTCATGTATATACTCTATAATCTACTGTAATTACTGTAAAAAAGCATGGTGTTTCATTTTTTTACTTCGTACTGTTTCCATTACACTCACAGACACATACTTTGATATTCATATGATATTATACTTTTGCACATAAATATATAATTCCGTTCCATTTTTTAGAAAATTTTAATTCATCCAGTATATCTACATATATGTATATATTAAAAAATCCTCTCATCCAATGCCGTGTCTGTGTCCTATATTTTAAAAAATTGTTGTGTCATGTGTCCGTATCCGTATCCGTGTCCGTGTCTAGAAACATGTACATGCTTCCTCATGTTGAACATGGTATAATACAATTTTACCCAGTTCTTTATGAAATAGAGACCTAGGTTCTGGATTGCATGTGATCTATTTTCACATGTGCATACCTTGCTTTGACATAAAAAGTTGGTCCTTTTGATGTTGGGTTCATACCTTTTTGGAAAATTTTAATATTTCATATGTAGATTGGTGTGCCATTTCTCCATTATTTTAATTATGGTTTCCATTTCCATTACTATATTAATATACTTTATATTCTAACCAAACTTATTACATTAAATATTCTTATCTAGCTTATATACCACTCTATTACCCATCATCATTGAAACAAAATTTTTGTATATTTATTTTTGATCTGCAAGCACATCACTCCTATATAGCAATGGTAGGTATAAGCTTGGCAGCTTCTTTTGTAAGAGCATAATCTCAGGTTTCTATAACTTATGTTGGCCTAGGTTGGATTAATCTTTAATGCCATATCCTCCATCCACTCAATGAAACGATCAATGATTTTAGGTAAGAAAATCCAACCTCCTATTTCTAACACTGGTAGCTACAAGCATTGTTGTGGTTGGCTTCAACAAAGTCTACTCAAGCTACCAAGCCCTTCTACACATTGTAAGGTGGCTCAAGGAGATGGTTCCTAGGTCAAATATTTAGGGTCAAGAGAAGATGTGAAAGAAGGAAGAAATACATTACTTAAGTCTATTTGTAGATTCAGAGACACTCACACGATTTACAAGAAGCTTTACCACGTCAAATTGTGGTTTGAGGTGGTTTTTGTGGGCTCTGATCTCCAAACCATGACATAAACACGATTAAAACTTAGCGGAAGCGAATCGGTAATCAGCGGAAGACAAAAATCACGGAAAATTAAAACTTTTCGAGATAAGAACTTGTATCCATAAAAACTCCTTTCATAAAGAGAGGTAACTGTTTACATCTCAGGATAATTACTTCTTGAGTAATTATATACATTCAAGATACAAAATCTCAAGATCACATAACACAAGACTCCAAGACCTGAGAGTACAGAGGACACATAGGACTGACTCTAACTACACCACATGGCAGGACAAATCTCCACCTGAGATTACTGCTGCCCCTGGTGCTGCTGCTGAGATTGATCACTTGTAGGCTGGTTTCTTCGTCTCCGACGTCCACCTAAAAAGTTGAAGTCTACGGGGTGAGACAATTATACATAATTGTCCCAGCGAGAGTTATAACTCTTCGCCAGAAGCTTTATTATAACATCAAAGATTATTTTAAACAGTAAAGCCTTCAAAGCATTCTATAACAGTTGCAGATATAACAAGATCTCTACAAATTAGGAGATATGGAGAATATCAACATTATTGCAATGTAACATCAATCAACTAACTTGGAGTCATCTCTAACAAGTTATACTACATGGTTGATTATGTTTTACAAACAACATTATGCCCTGTGGAGATGAGGCTTACCACTCATACTCCAACTGATCGCTGAGAAGCCGCATCAGTATCATACATAGGTCATTAAGAGAGCCGGATTCTCATGACCTTCATCTTCCTCAGTCAGTAAGAGGATCACTTGTAGGACATCTTGTGTCTCTACTACTATAGCTCACCAGGGTAAACTGGTCCTTCGCTATTCTAGAGTCACAGTGGCGTTCTGTACTCTCTTCGTCATCAGGAGGTTTCATATTTACCTACCACTGATACGGATATCTGTGCTTTCTTCGTCATCAGGAGGTTTCATGTTTACCTACCACTGATACGGTATGGAACTATAGTGAAGGATGGATGGATTCCACATCTACATCACTTTCCTACACTAGGATGTAAGGTTCTACACATCCATGTACCCCACATACTCAAAAGTATGTGCTCCAGGAGTTCCCTATGGAAAACCTGTTTCACCATCACTTAATTTCTGACAATGATGGATCTATGATCAGGGCTCTACATTATACTTGATTAGTTAGGTACATTCAGTATTCTTTAACAGCATACATTGTTCTTCAAACAATAACAGTAGCATAGCAGCTATAAAAGAAGAATACTAAATGTAACAGGCCTAACTCATATCAATCATCATTTCTCATTATCCTCATCACAAGTCATCTCTAAAGCATGACCTTGATGGTATTCATGGCTCTCATAGCCCATTATCAGCATAGGATGCCACTAGCAAGGCATCAGATTACATTACTTATTCATAAGGCTACAACATGCCTTCAATGAATATAACATCAACATCCATACCTGGATATAATTACCTTCATATCAGAACCTGCATGATTAATACATCTGATAAAGGTAATATAACAATAAGGAATGTACTTCCTACTCTTGTCATAAGAGTTAAATCTTTAATTTAAATCAAATAGAGTTTATTGCTCAAAAGCATGCCATTACCCTTGAATTAGGGTTTACTATTCATATTACATGTCATCACCCTTGAATTAGGGTTTACTTATTCACATTACAGGTGAATTAAACTCATAACATCATCATGTATGAGTAACACCTTCATTGATGCTCTTGGATTAGTTAAAGGTTCATCATTTATCATAATTAGGGTTTCTATGATCTCACACAGGTGGATCATACCCTAATTATGCTCATTTCTGTGTATTGGGGATGCTTCAATTGAGTTTCCATTTAAAAGAGGTACTTTCTCTCTCTAGAAGTACTTTCTCTCTCTAGAAGTACTTTCTCTCTCATCATAAGGTTAGGTGATATCAACATCACTCTAAAACAGGTTGGGTTGAGTCATCATAGGCTATCATAGCCAAAAACATCACCATTAAGTGATTAGAGTTACTTTCTCTCTCTAGGGTACTTTCTCTCTCTAGAGTACTCTCTCTTTCATCATACTAATGGTTGATGATAACATTAGACTAGATCAGGTTAGATAGAGTCATTATAACTAAAAACATCATTCTCATGTAATTAGGGTTTGAATTGAGTAAAGTATAACTCAATTGACCCTTCAGGGGTATCTTGGTAATTCACCCCATTGATCATCATCATAGTCAAAAACCTTAATCAAATAACTCCTTACTATCTTAGATTATCATTAGTGTTTGATTTGAGCAACATTGAACCATCACATGATTGAATTCGGTTGAAAGTGTTGACCGATTGCTCACTTTGACCTTTCAAGTCCATGAGCCCCTTTCTAGCTCCAAGACCGTGAGCCTCCTCATGGGCTTGAGATCGTGAGCCCCCTCACGATCATGAGGTCGTGAGCCACCTCACGGTCTTGAGGTCGTGAGCCACCTCACGGTCTTGAGGTCGTGAGCCACCTCATGGTCTTGAGGTCGTGAGCTACCTCACGGTCTTGAGGTCGTGAGCCACCTCACGGTCTTGAGGTCGTGAGCCACCTCACGGTCTTGAGGTCGTGAGCCACCTCACGGTCTTGAGGTCGTGAGCTACCTCACGGTCTTGAGGTCGTGAGCCACCTCACGGTCTTGAGGTCGTGAGCCCCCTCACGGTCTTGAGGTCGTGAGCCTCTCATGGTCTCAACCGCAAGGTCCTTCAACAAAGGTTCAACAAATCAAACGATGATGTCAACCGATGTTGAAGCCTTCAAAAGGTCCAATAACTGTTGACCACCTATGGATTGAGTTAATTAAGGTTATGCTTAACCAAATGGTCATTCAATTGACCCTCAATTGTTGACCAATTAGGATTGAAATCGATTCAATTAAGGTCTATCAATGTTCACCCATCAACACTCAACAATGTGTATCAACACAAGGTTGAACCCTTCAATTGAGCTCCAATTGGGCCCAAACTTGGCTCAAACGGTCTTGAGGTCATGTGGGTGGACCCCACATGGTCTTGAGATCGTTTGCCCAAGATTTCATAAAAATCTAAGGTGATTTGATAGAGGTTGAACCCTGATTGGTCACAAAATCAGAATTTTGATTAAATTGATAACTTATTTGCAATTGGTGTTCAATTGGTCAAATTACTCAACCCTAGACCTTCAAATGGTCTTGGGTGATTGTCCTCACGGTCTTGAGGTCATGTGGGTGGACCCCACATGGTCTTGAGACCGTTTAGGTCAATCAACCCTAAAAACCCTAATTAGATCACCATAATTTCAGTACTGATTTTATCTAGGGTTAGCCCTAGTATTCACCCTTCAACTCTTAGCCCGTTTGGAATTAGACCATCAAACTTGGTGAGTTGTTAATTAACATAATTTTGAACAGTAATCTCATGGGGTCAACGCTTAGTCAACGACCTTTCACGGTCTTGAGACCGTTTGCCCAAAAAGGCAATTTCAGACCGTTTGAAAATCAGCAATTAATTCATTTAAAGTTGTGACTTAAAAAGGTCATATCTCCCGATTCCTTTGGAGTTAGTCTCCCAAATTTTGAGGGTATTTAGCCTATATAATTAGGAACAAGTTTCTTATATGGTCCACGCTCGGTCAACAGGGCCAATCGGTCTTGAGACCGCGAGCCCTCTCACGGTCTCGAGACCGCGAGGCTCTCTCACGGTCTTGAGGTCGTGAGAGCAAACTGTTAGGACCGTTTAGGGAAAAGAAAAGCGGTGGGTTTTTCTTGGAAAACACGCCTTCATCATCTAGCTCAAGAACAGTACAGATATCCCACGGGTTTGTTTGCAAAATAGCAGGGAAAAGTAGGGAAATACTAGGAGCTATCATTAACTCGCATATAAAGATGAACATAGTAAAGCATAGGTTTAGAGTTATAAAACCCGCCTAAAGCTTGTTTCTTGAGCTCCAAGCTTTCAAGCTCCAAGCTCTAATGGCGTCCTTGAGTTCCCACAGGTTGGCCAAGGTGAAAACTCCAAGGAAGGATGAAAAGAGACGGCTAGAAAGATAGGGTTTCGAGAATTAGCCATGAAGATGACCTTGAATTCGAATTCTAACCATGGAATTAGGCAAGAAGAGGGGTTTAAACCTACCTTGCACCCCTTGTTCGTCCTCCTTAGCTCCAAGGCAGTCCTTGGTCGTCTTTGGTGAAATGAAATAGTAAGGGAACGAAGGTTAAGTTCCCTTGCAACTAAGGAAAGGAGGGCTTATATACTTGGGGTAGGATTTTCAACATTAGCTCATAAGTTTCCCTTAATTCCAACTAAGTCCTTCCTTCATTACTTGCTCGTCCCTTCCTCTTTATTCTAAGGACAAACCTTATCTTAAGTTATAGAAAAGAAGGCAAGGAAGGACAATCTAATAATAAAGTTCATACTTAAAGGGATATTGCACATATACCCTGATTATTCAATCACAGAGCCTATTTCTTAACTTGATAACTCAATTGAGGTGAATTCCTCATCATTTCTTCTCTAAATGATGGCAAGAGTCTAACAAGATACTTTAGATAACATTCTTTACAAATTGCTTCCCATTATTTGGGTAAATTGCATTTTACCCCAAATTAGGGTTTCAAGTACCGGGATTGCTTCCACAGCTGCACCTTGGTGCTCAAGCTTGGGAAATCCCTCAAACTTTACCAAAATGTTTCTCATGATGTCTCAACATCAGAGGAACACCTCATCATGTGCAAATTGCAGGTTAACCCTTCTAAATGGGTAAATTGCACATAGGTCCCTGTATTACAAAACAGTGCTACAATTTTATATAAAAAGGAGCAAAAACTGAAATATACATTTCTGAGAAGCTTAATTACATGCTCAGAGTTAATCACAAAGATTTAATTACATATTTAGGCAAAACACCTAGGGTTAGCTCATAACCCAGGTCAGGGATGTTACAAATTATCCACCCCTTACAAGGATTTCGTCCCCGAAATCGATAAAACATATTACGAGAAAAGGGTAGGATACTTCCTTCTCATCTCATCCTCTAACTCCCAAGTGGCTTCTTCAATACCACGATGATTCCAGAGGACTTTCACAAGACTTATATCTTTCTTCTTTAACTTTTTAATTCGTTTATCAAGGATTGACACTGGTCCCTCTTCATAGGATATGTCATCATTCAATTCTACTTCCATAGGTTGTAGAACTGACTCGGTGTCTGGGTGACATTTCTTCAACATAGAAATGTGAAACACAGGATGTAACCTTTGTAACTCTGGGGGCAGCTCTAGTTTATATGCTACCTTTCCAATCCGTTCAATGATTGGATAAGGCCCCATATATCTAGGAGCTAACTTCCCCTTCCTTCCAAAACGAAGGACCCCTTTCCAAGGTGAGACCTTAAGATACACTTTGTCTCCAATCTGGAACTCTAAAGGTCTACGACGTTTGTCAGCATAAGATTTCTGCCTATCTTGAGCAGTCTTAATCTTATGTTGTATTACTTTAATCTTTTCCGTGGTTTGCTGCACCAGGTCAGGACCTAACAACTGGTGCTCACCAGTCTCAAACCAACACAAGGGTGATCTACAACGTCTACCATATAAGGCTTCATAAGGTGCCATATCAATACTATGCTGATAGCTATTGTTATAGGCAAACTCTATCAAGCTTAGGTGTAGATCCCAACTTCCGGTGAACTGGAGAACACATGCTCGCAACAGGTCTTCTAAGGTTTGTATGGTCCTTTCTGACTGTCCATCAGTCTGTGGATGAAAGGCCGTACTAAACCTCAGCTTAGTGCCTAAGGCACTGTGCAACTGTTCCCAAAAACGACTTGTAAATTGAGGACCTCTGTCCGAAACTATTGTGACAGGAACTCCGTGCAAACGCACTATCTCTTGCACATATAACTCTGATAACCTTTCAGCATAATAGGTTGTTTTAAAAGGTAAGAAATGTGCTGTCTTAGTCAACCTATCAACAATTACCCAAATGGAATCATGTCCTTTGCTTGTCCTGGGTAGGCCAACAACAAAGTCCATGGTCACATGGTCCCACTTCCACTGTGATATGGGTAAAGGTTGCATTGTCCCTGCAGGCTTCTGGTGTTCAGCTTTAACTTGCTGACACACAGGGCACCTCAGAACAAACTCTGCAACGTCCTTCTTCATCCCAGGCCACCAATATAGATCCTTCAAATTCCGATACATCTTGGTGCTCCCTGGATGCATAGCATACATGGAAGAATGGGCTTCTTCCAGGACTAACTTCCTTAAGTTGTCCACATCCGGCACTATCATTTTTCCATTATAACAAGCTACTTGATCTTTTGAGTCATGAAACCCATCTTGCTTCTCATTTCCATACTCAGATCTTATATGTTGAACTACAGCATCATCTAGCCGTGCTTCTTTAATCTGCTCTCTTAGGGTAGGTTTAATATGCATCTCAGCTAACAAACCGGCTAGCAATGATACCTTCAACTGTACATTGTCTTGCCTTAAAGAGATAAGCATATCTCTTCTAGAGCATACTAAAGAGTTTAGTTGTTCTCTATTCATGGTTGATGTTGCTGATTTCCTACTCAAGGCATCTGCAACAACATTGGCCTTACCTGGATGGTAATCAATTGTACAGTCGTAGTCCTTGATTAACTCCATCCAGCGACGTTGCCTCATGTTGAGCTCATGCTGAGAGAAGATATACTTAAGGTTTTTGTGGTCTGTGAAAATCTGGAATGTCTCTCCGTAGAGATAATGTCTCCAGATCTTCAAAGCATGAACCACAGCTGCTAACTCCAGATCGTGTGTTGGATAATTCTCCTCGTGTTTCTTAAGCTGTCGGGAAGCAAAAGAAATCACTTGTTTATCCTGCATCAACACACATCCTAGTCCATTCTTGGAAGCGTCACAGAAAACTATATAACCTTTTCCTTGTTCAGGTAGCACTAATACAGGTGCACTTGTCAACCTCTCCTTCAGTAACTGGAAAGATTGTTGACACTTATCACTCCAAGAAAAAGGAACATCCTTCCGGGTTAACTTGGTCAAGGGTAAAGCTATGGAACTAAAGTTCTTAATGAACCTTCGATAATAGCCAGCTAACCCCAAGAAACTTCGAATCTCCGTCGGTGTTTTCGGTTGTTCCCATTGTAGAACAGATTCTACCTTTGTAGGGTCAACACGAATTCCCGAGGCGGATATTATATGTCCAAGAAAAGATACCTCCGGCAGCCAGAACTCACACTTGCTAAACTTAGCATACAACTTATGTTCTCTTAGCAAGGTCAAAGCTTGGCGAAGATGCTGCTCATGCTGCTGAGCATCTTTACTATAAATCAGTATGTCATCTATGAAGACGACAACACACTGATCAAGGAAAGGTCGAAAAACTCTATTCATGAGTTCCATAAATGCAGCTGGTGCATTGGTTAGTCCAAACGACATAACCGTGAACTCATAGTGACCATATCTTGTCCTAAAGGCAGACTTGGATATGTCACTATCCTTAATACGAAGTTGGTGATATCCAGACCTCAAGTCTATCTTTGAAAAGACTGTTGCACCACGCAACTGGTCAAAGAGATCATCAATCCTCGGCAGAGGATACCTATTCTTTATTGTCACTTTATTGAGTTGTCTATAGTCGATGCATAACCGCATTGACCCATCTTTCTTTTTAACAAACAAGACCGGAGCACCCCAAGGTGAAGTACTCGGTCAGATAAAACCTCTCTCAAGTAACTCTTGAAGCTGTTTCTTGAGTTCTGCCATCTCGGCAGGAGCCATTCTATACGGAGTTTGAGCTATGGGTTTCGTATCTGGAATCAGATTGATTTCAAAGTCAATCTCCCGAGGTGGTGGTATACCAGGAAGTTCTTCAGGAAACACATCCTCGAATTCCCTGACTATGGGAACTTCAGCAGGGTTGGAACTTTCCTTGGTAACATCTACCACATGGGCTAAGAATGCATAACATCCTTGCCTCAACAGCTTATCAGCAACCATAGCTGACACAAGACAGGTGGGCAGAATCTTTCTTTCACCTTGAAAGATCCATGTGTTGCTTTCATCAGCAAACACAGCCAACTTGGACTCACAATCCAAGACAACTCTATACCTTTCTAAGGTATCCATCCCAAGGATTATATCAAACCCCTGCATATCAAGTGGTATAAGGTCCACTTGAATGCGATGGTCAGAAAAGAAAAGGATGCAGGGAGAACATACCTCCTGCAAAACGGCAGACCCACTCAACGGAGTCTCTAACAACAAACTATCTGCTCTATGACTAACAGTCATATTGCAGTTACGAATCACTTCACGAGTGATGAAAGAGTGCGTAGCACCCGGATCAATAAGAACAGATATATTACAGGATATAGACATATCAGAATATAAAAGTTTCATCTGACCTGCCACTACCCGTGGATTGACAACTGCCTCAGGTGGGTTCATAGCATAGAACCTCGCAGTCGCCTGGTGTTGAGGTGGTGCTGATGATCCAGCTTGAGACGCTTGTCCACGTCCTCGAGCTGCTCCTTGATGTTGTCTATTCTGAGATCCCTGTTGATTCTGTCTCGGAGGTTGTTGTGTCACACCGACAGGCCTAGAACGGCAATCCTTCATCAAGTGTCCCACCTTACCACAGTTGTAGCAACTCTTCTCCTGTTGTTGTGGTCTGGGTGGTCCAGTAACTGACACTGATGCAGAACTGTGTGTCCCTTGAAGCGGTTGACTCCGTCCTCTACCTCTACTTGGTGTCCATTGAGTTTGAAAACTCGATCTGGGTGGTGGAGGGTTAGGTGCAGAGAATCTAGGTTTCTTGGAATCCCTAGATGAAGAACCCTGGAACTGTGGATATCTTTTATGGGTTTGTCTTTTCTCAACCACAGATCTCTCTATCCTTCAGACTGACTCAACGAAGGTAGAGAATCTCTCTCTGTTTTCTAAGGCAGACACAGGGGTTGACATATCGGAATTCAAACCCTTTTCAAATCTTCTGATTCTTTCCTCATCTGTAGCAGCCATATGCGGACAAAACCGCAACAGCTCCATGAACTTAGCTTCATACTCGCTAATGTTCATCATACCCTGCCTTAGTTTCTCAAACTGAGAAATCTTCTCATCTAGGAAGGTCTTTGGAAAATATCTATTGATAAATTCCCGACGAAACTCTTCCCATGAGAACTCTACTCCAGGTCTCTTCTGCTCTTCCATGTTCCACCAGTGACCAGCACTGCCTTTGAGAAGATAGACAGCATGTCTAACCTTCTCAGCTTCCGGAATCATAAGAATCCTGAAAGCCTTCTCCAACTCTGTCAACCATAAGTCAGCATCTGCTGGGTCGGCAGTTCCGAAGTACTCGGTAGCTCCGACACGACAAAGTCATTCGAATGTCTTACCAATACCTTGTACTTCAGGCTGGACAGGTGCCCTAGGTGCAGGAATGGGCATCCTATCGGTTATATGTGTCATGGCAGTCATGAACTGCCCGAACATCGTCTGTACAGCTGGATCACTCATGTCAGCTGGGTCGAACTGGGGTGGCTCTCTTGGCGACTCAGGTGCAGGTTGTTCTATTCTCGGAACTCTTGCACCGCCTCGAGGTGCACTAGCACTACTCTCTGCCACGTGCTCATCACGATGTTCTGACATTCTTATGTATCTTCTTCTCCTGAGGAGCAGAAGATTCTATTAGATAAGGAAGGAGTACTAAAGGTAGACTCGACATCCTAAGTCCTATGCCTCTGTAGACTCAACTGAACCTGGAGCTCTGATACCACTAATTGTGGGCTCTGATCTCCAAACCATGACATAAACACGATTAAAACTTAGCGGAAGCGAATCGGTAATCAGCGGAAGACAAAAATCACGAAAAATTAAAACTTTTCGAGATAAGAACTTGTATCCATAAAAACTCCTTTCATAAAGAGAGGTAACTGTTTACATCTCAGGATAATTACTTCTTGAGTAATTATATACATTCAAGATACAAAATCTCAAGATCACATAACACAAGACTCCAAGACCTGAGAGTACAGAGGACACATAGGACTGACTCTAACTACACCACATGGCAGGACAAATCTCCACCTGAGATTACTGCTGCCCCTGGTGCTGCTGCTGAGATTGATCACTTGTAGGCTGGTTTCTTCGTCTCCGACGTCCACCTAAAAAGTTGAAGTCTACGGGGTGAGACAATTATACATAATTGTCCCAGCGAGAGTTATAACTCTTCGCCAGAAGCTTTATTATAACATCAAAGATTATTTTAAACAGTAAAGCCTTCAAAGCATTCTATAACAGTTGCAGATATAACAAGATCTCTACAAATTAGGAGATATGGAGAATATCAACATTATTGCAATGTAACATCAATCAACTAACTTGGAGTCATCTCTAACAAGTTATACTACATGGTTGATTATGTTTTACAAACAACATTATGCCCTGTGGAGATGAGGCTTACCACTCATACTCCAACTGATCGCTGAGAAGCCGCATCAGTATCATACATAGGTCATTAAGAGAGCCGGATTCTCATGACCTTCATCTTCCTCAGTCAGTAAGAGGATCACTTGTAGGACATCTTGTGTCTCTACTACTATAGCTCACCAGGGTAAACTGGTCCTTCGCTATTCTAGAGTCACAGTGGCGTTCTGTACTCTCTTCGTCATCAGGAGGTTTCATATTTACCTACCACTGATACGGATATCTGTGCTTTCTTCGTCATCAGGAGGTTTCATGTTTACCTACCACTGATACGGTATGGAACTATAGTGAAGGATGGATGGATTCCACATCTACATCACTTTCCTACACTAGGATGTAAGGTTCTACACATCCATGTACCCCACATACTCAAAAGTATGTGCTCCAGGAGTTCCCTATGGAAAACCTGTTTCACCATCACTTAATTTCTGACAATGATGGATCTATGATCAGGGCTCTACATTATACTTGATTAGTTAGGTACATTCAGTATTCTTTAACAGCATACATTGTTCTTCAAACAATAACAGTAGCATAGCAGCTATAAAAGAAGAATACTAAATGTAACAGGCCTAACTCATATCAATCATCATTTCTCATTATCCTCATCACAAGTCATCTCTAAAGCATGACCTTGATGGTATTCATGGCTCTCATAGCCCATTATCAGCATAGGATGCCACTAGCAAGGCATCAGATTACATTACTTATTCATAAGGCTACAACATGCCTTCAATGAATATAACATCAACATCCATACCTGGATATAATTACCTTCATATCAGAACCTGCATGATTAATACATCTGATAAAGGTAATATAACAATAAGGAATGTACTTCCTACTCTTGTCATAAGAGTTAAATCTTTAATTTAAATCAAATAGAGTTTATTGCTCAAAAGCATGCCATTACCCTTGAATTAGGGTTTACTATTCATATTACATGTCATCACCCTTGAATTAGGGTTTACTTATTCACATTACAGGTGAATTAAACTCATAACATCATCATGTATGAGTAACACCTTCATTGATGCTCTTGGATTAGTTAAAGGTTCATCATTTATCATAATTAGGGTTTCTATGATCTCACACAGGTGGATCATACCCTAATTATGCTCATTTCTGTGTATTGGGGATGCTTCAATTGAGTTTCCATTTAAAAGAGGTACTTTCTCTCTCTAGAAGTACTTTCTCTCTCTAGAAGTACTTTCTCTCTCATCATAAGGTTAGGTGATATCAACATCACTCTAAAACAGGTTGGGTTGAGTCATCATAGGCTATCATAGCCAAAAACATCACCATTAAGTGATTAGAGTTACTTTCTCTCTCTAGGGTACTTTCTCTCTCTAGAGTACTCTCTCTTTCATCATACTAATGGTTGATGATAACATTAGACTAGATCAGGTTAGATAGAGTCATTATAACTAAAAACATCATTCTCATGTAATTAGGGTTTGAATTGAGTAAAGTATAACTCAATTGACCCTTCAGGGGTATCTTGGTAATTCACCCCATTGATCATCATCATAGTCAAAAACCTTAATCAAATAACTCCTTACTATCTTAGATTATCATTAGTGTTTGATTTGAGCAACATTGAACCATCACATGATTGAATTCGGTTGAAAGTGTTGACCGATTGCTCACTTTGACCTTTCAAGTCCATGAGCCCCTTTCTAGCTCCAAGACCGTGAGCCTCCTCATGGGCTTGAGATCGTGAGCCCCCTCACGATCATGAGGTCGTGAGCCACCTCACGGTCTTGAGGTCGTGAGCCACCTCACGGTCTTGAGGTCGTGAGCCACCTCATGGTCTTGAGGTCGTGAGCTACCTCACGGTCTTGAGGTCGTGAGCCACCTCACGGTCTTGAGGTCGTGAGCCACCTCACGGTCTTGAGGTCGTGAGCCACCTCACGGTCTTGAGGTCGTGAGCTACCTCACGGTCTTGAGGTCGTGAGCCACCTCACGGTCTTGAGGTCGTGAGCCCCCTCACGGTCTTGAGGTCGTGAGCCTCTCATGGTCTCAACCGCAAGGTCCTTCAACAAAGGTTCAACAAATCAAACGATGATGTCAACCGATGTTGAAGCCTTCAAAAGGTCCAATAACTGTTGACCACCTATGGATTGAGTTAATTAAGGTTATGCTTAACCAAATGGTCATTCAATTGACCCTCAATTGTTGACCAATTAGGATTGAAATCGATTCAATTAAGGTCTATCAATGTTCACCCATCAACACTCAACAATGTGTATCAACACAAGGTTGAACCCTTCAATTGAGCTCCAATTGGGCCCAAACTTGGCTCAAACGGTCTTGAGGTCATGTGGGTGGACCCCACATGGTCTTGAGATCGTTTGCCCAAGATTTCATAAAAATCTAAGGTGATTTGATAGAGGTTGAACCCTGATTGGTCACAAAATCAGAATTTTGATTAAATTGATAACTTATTTGCAATTGGTGTTCAATTGGTCAAATTACTCAACCCTAGACCTTCAAATGGTCTTGGGTGATTGTCCTCATGGTCTTGAGGTCATGTGGGTGGACCCCACATGGTCTTGAGACCGTTTAGGTCAATCAACCCTAAAAACCCTAATTAGATCACCATAATTTCAGTACTGATTTTATCTAGGGTTAGCCCTAGTATTCACCCTTCAACTCTTAGCCCGTTTGGAATTAGACCATCAAACTTGGTGAGTTGTTAATTAACATAATTTTGAACAGTAATCTCATGGGGTCAACGCTTAGTCAACGACCTTTCACGGTCTTGAGACCGTTTGCCCAAAAAGGCAATTTCAGACCGTTTGAAAATCAGCAATTAATTCATTTAAAGTTGTGACTTAAAAAGGTCATATCTCCCGATTCCTTTGGAGTTAGTCTCCCAAATTTTGAGGGTATTTAGCCTATATAATTAGGAACAAGTTTCTTATATGGTCCACGCTCGGTCAACAGGGCCAATCGGTCTTGAGACCGCGAGCCCTCTCACGGTCTCGAGACCGCGAGGCTCTCTCACGGTCTTGAGGTCGTGAGAGCAAACTGTTAGGACCGTTTAGGGAAAAGAAAAGCGGTGGGTTTTTCTTGGAAAACACGCCTTCATCATCTAGCTCAAGAACAGTACAGATATCCCACGGGTTTGTTTGCAAAATAGCAGGGAAAAGTAGGGAAATACTAGGAGCTATCATTAACTCGCATATAAAGATGAACATAGTAAAGCATAGGTTTAGAGTTATAAAACCCGCCTAAAGCTTGTTTCTTGAGCTCCAAGCTTTCAAGCTCCAAGATCTAATGGCGTCCTTGAGTTCCCACAGGTTGGCCAAGGTGAAAACTCCAAGGAAGGATGAAAAGAGACGGCTAGAAAGATAGGGTTTCGAGAATTAGCCATGAAGATGACCTTGAATTCGAATTCTAACCATGGAATTAGGCAAGAAGAGGGGTTTAAACCTACCTTGCACCCCTTGTTCGTCCTCCTTAGCTCCAAGGCAGTCCTTGGTCGTCTTTGGTGAAATGAAACAGTAAGGGAACGAAGGTTAAGTTCCCTTGCAACTAAGGAAAGGAGGGCTTATATACTTGGGGTAGGATTTTCAACATTAGCTCATAAGTTTCCCTTAATTCCAACTAAGTCCTTCCTTCATTACTTGCTCGTCCCTTCCTCTTTATTCTAAGGACAAACCTTATCTTAAGTTATAGAAAAGAAGGCAAGGAAGGACAATCTAATAATAAAGTTCATACTTAAAGGGATATTGCACATATACCCTGATTATTCAATCACAGAGCCTATTTCTTAACTTGATAACTCAATTGAGGTGAATTCCTCATCATTTCTTCTCTAAATGATGGCAAGAGTCTAACAAGATACTTTAGATAACATTCTTTACAAATTGCTTCCCATTATTTGGGTAAATTGCATTTTACCCCAAATTAGGGTTTCAAGTACCGGGATTGCTTCCACAGCTGCACCTTGGTGCTCAAGCTTGGGAAATCCCTCAAACTTTACCAAAATGTTTCTCATGATGTCTCAACATCAGAGGAACACCTCATCATGTGCAAATTGCAGGTTAACCCTTCTAAATGGGTAAATTGCACATAGGTCCCTATATTACAAAATAGTGCTACAACTTTATATAAAAAGGAGCAAAAACTGAAATATACATTTCTGATAAGCTTAATTACATGCTCAGAGTTAATCACAAAGATTTAATTACATATTTAGGCAAAACACCTAGGGTTAGCTCATAACCCAGGTCAGGGATGTTACAGTTTTCAACTTTGGGCGATGCCCTCCACACTCTCTACAACCTATAGAGTTTGGGTTCCAATGGGTGCTTCCCCATATTCAACCAAAGATAGAAGATATTCGGAACCTACAGATGCTCTAGGCTGAAATGATTAGTTGTAGATGCTCCAAGTTTCATGTTCCTATGTATTAAGTTCATAGAGGGAAGTGGGGTTTCCTGTAGATGCTCTAGCCCACGTTTCTATACTGACTAACCAAATATCCTACTGCATCAATCCACTTTTGGTGACACCGTTGTCACTACTAAGTGCCCCCAACATTGAATTATTAACACACCTTACCTGTGCCCCCAAAAGTTAACTGTCAACACGCCATACGTGTGCCCCCACACTTTTAGTACTAACATATTTGACTAACGATTGGTGGATACTCAAACACCAATTAATCATTTTATGTCAGTACTCGAGTACAAGAGCAATAGTTTGCTTTGCGTAATAGGAAGTCAGTTAGATTTGTACCTAACCAATAGAATATTGTTTCTTGGCACTCAGGTACCTGGCATTCATATATATCGGTACTTAAGTACTAGATTGTTTTATAAGTAGTGAAACAATTTTACCTAATCAAATATTATATATTGATGAACTATTTGTTCCAGCCTTCTTGTATAGCAGATGCTTTTTGCTCCAGGCTTCTCTTCTATGATCTATTGGTGGTCGACGATACTTTCTCCTATTTTAATGGAATGCTTAATTGCTTTAATGCCTTGGGCCTAGTTGCTTGGTAAAATGCATGAGATCTCTCTCTGTTTCTATATATCAGATATGGACTTTTATCTCCTATTAGTGCTCTATAGTGGCAATCAATGCTATAAAAATAGTAAATGTGCACTTGGTCCTTAGATCCTTGATTTTTTAGAATATAAGACTTTTAGAGGCATGATCTTTTACCATTTGATAGTCAAATGTTATAGTTACATAAGAAAAATAGTACTTTTGTCTTCTTGCTGAAGTTAAAAGAAGTGTTCAAAGATCTTACGTTTTAGCTATTAATAATACAAAACAAAAGTTAATATTATCCTCCTATATGGTAATCATTTTTAATTGACGGTTGCATCATCCTTTTGATATTGTCTCATTCCTTTTTGTGTCACTGATGATTCTTTGACGTAGTATTATTGCTGGTGACTATGGATCATGTTGATTGTCCAACCAAAGTTGCTTGAAGGGTACTACTTCAATGTTGATCATCATACCACTACCTCTACAGGTTCTGAGCTCTGTTTATAAATTTTTCTAAAGTGTTTTCATTTTTTACTAAAACTTCTCAATACTTCTCTCCTATAATCTTTCGTACTTAATATTTGACTGTTACAACTATTTTCCCAGTATTCATCTTCAAAGACAATCGTGAACTAAGGACAATCCCTATACTCAAGCATCTATTCTCAATAAAGGTGAGCTATGACATTTGTAGTTTCAGGTGAGTAATTGATTCTGTTAAGAGTATTCATCTATCGGTCTTTACCTCAATATTTTCAAGGTCATAATGTTCAAAAACCTACAGAAAATTAAGGATATCAAGAGATTCTTGTAGCCAAACCATTCCAGCTCCCAAGAACCGTCTTTTCTATCATTATAATGGTAGTGACCAAGTGATATTTGAATATTTCTCCAACACTCACTTTTTAGCGCAGAATAAAACCAACATCTAAGTTTATTCTAATTGAGCCAATAGAAGGGGGTGAGGAGGAGGTACTCAATGTGGTAACATGATCTAATGTTTTATTTTAAGTTTCACTGCTCCACTTCATAACTCTTAATACAACACAATAGTCCATGCACTATGAGTAAACGTGGTGTTGCTTTAGCATTTGACAAATTGTTGTTCCTTGTAAGTTACACAACTAGACAAGTAGTAATAGCCATTGTGAAGTCATCCTCACTCCCCTTTGTTTGAAGCCAACTTACAAAGACATGAAATAATGTATATCTGCATCAGTCAGTAAATGAAGTATAGGGGAATTACTCCACACTGCTTATAAATGCTATCCCTTAAGGATCAACTGAGTGCCTGAAACATATCTACTGACAAATTCTTTCTGGTATGTTGATAAATTGCTTGTCATTGGAAACATATCTTGATGTTGGTTAAGCATCGTTCATGTCACTGTTACAGCTGGACCAAGGAATAATAAGTGAATCTTCATACATCACACATAGTATGCAAAGCTTCTAGAGTAGCTTCTTAACAGCCCAGGTTGATAAGTATTTGTTAGATATGAATCTAGAAGTAGAGCTAAGAGGGTAAAATTGAAGTTAGTGTTTCATTTGTAGGACAGGCACCAACATTGAGGTATCTGTTTGCTTACTTTCTTGAGCTTGATTCATGATTTGTCTAATACTATGTGATCAACCTGTTTTCTTTGGTGTGACTTATAGCAGTTTAGTACCAGAAATAAACATGCTATTGTTCTTAATCACTGAGAACTGCTTTTCTTTATCTTTACACTAATAGATGCAAGATCATAAGTTTCATTTATGTAAAGTTTGAAAAGGTGTCCTTTATTAAACAAAAACTGGGACATTGCACTTAGTTATATTCGTTGCATGTAAACTTTGCAGGTAGGTGGCAAATCACATTCTTTAACTCTGTGAATC
Organism: Alisma plantago-aquatica; assembly: GCA_963693085.1. NCBI lineage: Eukaryota > Viridiplantae > Streptophyta > Magnoliopsida > Alismatales > Alismataceae > Alisma > Alisma plantago-aquatica. Next base: position 1,108,289,589 of record OY856410.1, read on the forward strand.
CAGAAATGTTACTATGCATAGAGGCTCTATGGATCTGTATCTGATCCACTTCCAGTTCTAGAACACGGTAAGAGGCTCTATGATTCTTTCTCAACCTTACTCCTGAATTTCTAGGAGGATCATCAGTCATGTGTATATCGATTTGGCATAAATCACCTTTAAACAAATCTTGACCAATAAATTCTGAACAATCTGCTATCAACAAAGTGACCTGCAAAAAAGTAGTTTGTGCTGGAGAAGTAGCAATAAATGTTCAGTAATAGAAAGGAGAGATCCATTCTATAATGGAGGGGTAGAAGGGATAGGTGTGGAACCCAGACTTGCCACAAGCAAAGTATACAGCTCAACTAGTTTCAAGGACCTACTGCAATAAGATCAACTCATTGGGAGATTCTGCAGCACAGATGGTTGAGAGAGTTTTGGTGGAGGGCCATTTATCTGCAAGTACCATGATGGCCAATAGGAGGGGGATTGGAACTTCCAATATTCAATGGGAGGGCCATCTATCTACAATAGTCTCATTACCTAAGATATGGGGTGCTCAATAAGTTTCTTCTCTAGGTATGTGCATTACCATTAAGTAATATTGTTTTCAACTACATTATGAATTTTCTCCTGATTAGTAAGTATTCTAAGGATGATAACTTGAATGCTATTGGGGGTGGCTTGGCAAGAGCTTAAGAATAACAGTCGCAAGGGAAATTAGTTGTTAATGTCAAGAAATGCCAAAATATCTTCACTGTATTGCTGTAGTGCATGAAGGATATCCCTAGTGTGGTTGTTCGTGTGGGGTTCTTTATTTTTCTTGCTCAAGGTTATGAGTATGTGGGTTTTGCCTCACCTTTGTCACCTTATTGCTGCTTATGAGACATTGAATGATGCTTTCCATTCTTCCACATATGAGGTTGCTCCTACAATCATGCAGCTATTAATTTGTCTCTGAACTACTTGCTTATGAGACTTTGAATGAAGTTGTTTGTTCTTCCACTGATGAGACTGCTCCTACTGTCATGCAGTTGGTTGTAGGTATTATGTTGAAACTTCATCAAACTATTGAGACCAATTCTGAGAAGTAATAATGAGTTTGTTGCTGATGCAGTTATCAGAATGTATGAGCAGGGTGGTATGAGGCACATCCGTATAATATATAATCAAATTCAAGACAAGTGCCAATTACTGTTGACCACTTCTAATCCACAGTATAGGCTCAATAACTAGTTTTAAGTTGGTGTGCAAAGACCATATACTCAGCTGCAAAATTGGTAAGTCATTATTACTTGTTTCCTTATCCAAATGCATGTTTCCTCTTGTTCTTTTAACTATTTTGTAGCTTTACATCATGTGTAGTATGTTTGGAGATTACAAAGTAATCCCCTAGCCATGCAGAAACAAATAGTTTGCCAACCATATAAGCCTACTTTGATTACACGAGAAGGTGAAAATAGAGAGAAGAGGGGAAGTGATCCAACCAATACTATTGTTGATTGAAAGATCTGGTGATGAGTGGTATCCTCTATTTACAGTTGTTGATGAGAAAGGGTACTCAACTCTCCTTGATTGCAACTTATTACTATGATTATTAGCTACTAGGACTTCCATGTAAGGTTCATGTATTCCATGAAGGGTATCCTATTTCCTCTCTAATTTCCCATATCCACAACTATCAACATTTTTAGGTTACTATATCTTTCTCATTTTTGTGGATATTTGATTTTACTATGCATTGAATATTGTTCTACGAGTGAAAATAGAGCCAGGAAGAAAGGCACAAAGATAACATATATGTTGCTCCCGCCGTTGGTGATGATGCCATGAACTCAAAGGTTGATGAGACAAAAACTACAAAAGACAAGGTTTGGTCTTATGATTTATCTACACACTTCTCTATCATATTATTATTCATATGGTGCATGTACACTTTTACCATTCTCCTTAACCAATGTCATAAAGCCTCCATATCCCAGGGTGGGATTGGACAAGAGGATTTCATATTCTTGACTTGAACAACCATTAACCTAATCTCCTTTACTATGAAAAATGCAACAACAACCCATCTTTATCAAGTTATGTAATTAGTAAAGCTTGGAGTCATGGATCCATGTTGAGAACCCTTCCACCAAATGGTATTCATTGTAAGGATCCATGTTGAGAACCCTACCCTCAAATTTTTTGGTATGCACTTTCTAAAGTTGATTTTACTTTTAAAAAAACTTATAGTAATACCAACTGTTTGTGTTTATATCTACGTTTTTGTTTGTATTGTCAAACTTTCTCAGATTCTAGTGTTTATATCTGCTTGTTATGCTTATTTTGATAATACATAGTTCTAATTATGTAAATACAACATAAAAGAGATGTGGTGTTACCCCAAAATTGTTGCAGTACCCAATATGCATCTACCAATGTGTAGCTTTGAGGTAAAGTAGAGGTATGCAATATCACTTCTTTTCCAGCAATGTTAATCCTTAACTACATTTTTATGTGCTATAGAGGTCATCATGTATAGGTAGGAGCTTATTCTTAAATGCACTGGGAGAAGAAAGCTTATGGAATAGGTAAGTTATGAGCAGGAGAAACTATGTTTGCTTGTTTCTTTCATGAGCTATATCTCAAAACTTGTATGTTTCTTTGTAGGTATCCATGGTAGTTCACACAAAGTGGATGCTACCATCAACTTGATGGTGCTTGAGATCCACAACATACAAAAGTACATAATGTATATATTATGAGAAGAAATGCCAATATGTTCTGATCCAGGGGATTCGCCAACCAAAACTAACCATAGATTAACCTCTACATGAGTTTCCAACAGGAAAGGATGCAACGCTTGTGCTCAGTCCTATGTGTTGAGAGCTCTGGGAGTTGATGAGGACATGGCACATACCTCTATCATGTTTGTGATTGGAAGATTCAACACTAAAGCTGAGATTCATAGGGTTGTTGAACTCACTGTGAATTAGGTGGAGGAACTAAGGGAGATGAGCACTCTTTATATTGTGCTTTGTAGTCTGTAGTGGATAGATGTAGTCAGAAGAAGATATTGTATACACGTGTCTTTTTTCCATGCATATTGTAAAACAGGGGCTAGGTTAATGTCCTCCCCATGTGTACTCATTGTTCAAATATAAATAAAAGTATCATTGTTGACATTGTAAGCACAACTCGATCTTGATTAACATTCATCTATTTTCTTATTAAAACCCCCTTTATATTGGCAAGGGACTGATTGGATACATAATGTCTCTCACTACATATGTATGTATAGTACATGGTGTCTTTCACTACACACTAGCTATAATTACATGTGTAGCAAGTGCTAATTTTTGCTATACATGAACTACAAATACAAATTGTAACCAATGTCATCTCTCCCTACATATCATAGGTACAAATTGAATTGTAGTCATACATTTGGCTACAATTGAAACTACATGTTTATGTGTAGGGACATTTTTACCTACAATTAGGGTTACATATGAATTTGTAGCGAGAGAAATAACTAACTACAACTTAAAAAAATGTAGCCTAAACAATTAGCTACACGGGTATTAGCTATATATTATAAATGTAAGGATAAATGTAGCCAAAGATTTTGGCTACAAATTTTGGGGTTTTCGCTACAATTTTTTTTTGTAGTTAAAGACCATATTTTTCGTAGTGGTGGAAGAAGAAATTGCCTCCGATGACGTAGATGTGAACGAACCAGTTGCAGTAGACATCGTTGATGCGATGCTGGATAGTTGTAGGGTAGAGCACACCGATCCACCTCCTATCTTTAGAAACATTGTGCATGATGCTGAGATACCGTTATACACAGGCTGTGCTAAGTTTACGAAGCTTAGCGCTGTGTTGAGATTGTATAAGTTGAAAGCTAACAATAGATGGAGCGACAAAAGATTCATTGAATTGTTGACTTTGTTGAAAGAAATGCTTCCTGAAGGAAACGAGCTGCCAATCTCAACATACCGGGTAAAGAAAATGTTGTGCCCAATGGGAATGGAGGCCAAGAAGATACACACATGCCTGAATGATTGTGTATTATTTCAAAAGGACTATGTAGATTTGAAAGATTGTCCAAAATGTGGTGCGTCACGGTATAAATTGATGACTTCTAGGGGAGTCCAAAACTGGTTCTCCTGCCAAGGTGTTGTGGTATCTACTTATAATATCACGGTTTGAAAGATTGTCCAAAATGTGGTGCGTCACGGTATAAATTGATGACTTCTAGGGGAGTCCAAAACTGGTTCTCCTGCCAAGGTGTTGTGGTATCTACTTATAATATCACGGTTTCAATGCTTGTTTGCAAATCCGAAAGATGCAAAGAATTTGAGGTGGCATGCAGATGTTAAGAAAAATAATGATGGGATCCTACGACATGCGTCTGATTCCCCACAGTGGAAGAAGATTGATCTATTGTACCCCAAATTTGGTGAAGAAGATAGGAATCTAAGACTTGGGCTTTGTACAGATGGAATGAATCCATACGGGACATTGAGCAGCCAACATAGCACTTGGCCAGTCATGTTTGTTATATACAATCTTCCTCCCTGGTTGTGTATGAAAAATAAGTACATTATGTTGTCGTTGTTGATATCGGGCCCTAAACAACCCAGAAATGATATCGATGTTTATCTTGAACCTCTGATTGATGACTTAAAGAAACTTTGGGCTGAAGGTGTGATGACCTATGATGCTTCAGGAAGAGAGACATTTCATTTGCACGCTATGTTGTTTTGCACTATTAATGACTTTCCAGCATATGGGAATTTGTCTGGATATAGTGTCAAAGGAGCTAAAGCGTGCCCTATATGTGAAGAAAACATTGATTCAATAAGACTAAAACATGGCGGCAAGACTGTATATCTTGGTCATCGAAGGTTTCTTTCAAAATTCCATCCGTATCGTAGGAAGCGCAAAGCATTCAATGGATGGAATGATGAACAGAGTGCACCTAAACCTATACCAGGGGATGTTGTTTATGAAAGAGTAGAAGACATTGCCAATGAATTTGGTAAGAAATCACAATGTAGTATGGCCACACGGAGTGACAATTCTTCATTCAAGAAGAAGTCAATATTTTGGTATCTTCCTTATTAGAGTTCTTTGACAGTCAGGCATTGTATCGATGTAATGCACTTTGAGAAAAATGTCTGTGATAGCATCATTGGTACTCTGTTAAATATACCAGGTAAGACTAAAGATGGGATAAAATCTAGACTGGACCTACGTGAAATGGGAATAAGGTCAGAATTAACAGAATTATGTGAAATGGGTAATAAAAGAACATACTTACCTCCCGCTTGTTACACGTTGTCTAGAAAGGAGAAGAAAGTTTTTTGTGAATGCTTGGTAAATGTTAAGGTGCCACATGGTTACTCATCTAAAATCCGTAGATTGGTATCAATGAAAGATTTGAAGTTGATAGGTCTTAAATCTCATGATTGTCACACTCTAATGCAACAAATATTGCCCGTGGCAATTCGATCTATATTGTCGAAGCATGTAAGGTTTGCAATCACCAGACTTTGTTTCTTTTTCAACAGTCTATGCAGCAAAGTTATTGACCCTGATACTCTCGATAATTTGCAAAGAGAAGTGGTTGTTACCCTATGTCAGCTTGAGATGTATTTCCCTCCTTCGTTCTTTGATATCATGGTACATCTTGTTGTCCACTTGACTAGGGAAGTGAAAATGTTGGGACCAGTTTTCTTGCATTGGATGTATCCCTTTGAACGATACATGAGTGTTTTTAAAGGTGATGTTCGAAACTGTTATCGTCCTGAAGGGAGTATTATTGAAGGTTATGTGGCGAGAGAGGTTATGGATTTTTGCAATGACTTTCTGAGTGGTAATAACACTCCTGTTAATGACAAGAATATTGACGAGGGCAAAGGAATTTTGGGATCACAGGTGAAAGTAATCAGCCGTGAGCATTTGGAACAAGCTCACTTGTATATTTTACACAACATGGACGAAGTGAGTGTTTATATCGAGGAACATACCAATTTCATCAAGAGACAACATCCCCGAGCAAGTTCAATGTGGCTTGCTAGAGAGCATAATAAGACTTTTACTAAGTGGTTTGAAGATAAAGTCTTACATCAACTATCTCAAACACCAAATGATATTACAGAAACTATCAAATGCCTCGCCTTTAAACCAAAACCGAATGTTATGTCTTATGAAGGGTTTGACATTAATGGGTTCACATATTACACAAAGCGCCAAGATGATAAGAGTGCCGTCCAAAATAGTGGGGTCACTCTTCAAGCGTCGACTATGTATTTTGCAAGTGCAAAGGATAAGAGTCCTCGTGAAGCTAAAATATCATATTACGGTGTCATTGAAGACATATGGGAGTTTGACTACATAGATTTCAGAATTCCGCTCTTTAAATGTAATTGGGTTGATAACACCAAAGGAGTTATAGTGGATGAATTGGGTTTCACTTTGGTGAACTTTGAAAAGATTTGCGAGAAGGGTGAACCATTCATATTGGCATCATAGGAAAAACAAATATTCTATATCGATGATCCTGCAAATGATAAATGGTCGGTTTTTTTTTGGTCTCCCAAAGCGTGTGCCTCCCTTTTTTTATTTTTTGAAAAGTTACAGAAAGAAACAAAGCAAGAAAAGCTATAACAGCTAACAACAGACAAACAGCTAGCTATCTGTACAAACTAAGTAAAGCTATCTATATCTTTCTTCACTTTACTCCAAAGCTGCGAACCTGGACACTCCAGATTTAAGAAAGTCCTTAGGTTCCTTTCAGTCCAGAGTACATTCACAGTTAGAAGAATGCAAGTATTACTCTTCCTGTCAGTAAAAGAAGAAAACTCCTGAATCAAATTCGGCACCTTAGGAATAAGATTCTCCAAAACAGCTTCCTTCCAAACTCTCTCCGCATAAACGCAAGAGACAAAAATGTGCTCCATATCTTCTGTACACTCTCTACATAACTCACATCTCGAAGCTAAGCTGAACCCTCGATTCTTCATATGATCATGTGTAAGCAGCTTCCCAAGCATCAGCCTCCACGTAAGAAACTGACATCTAGCTGGAGCTTTAGATGCCCAAACCCATTTATACCAGCTAACAGAAACATGCTTTTCACGCATAACATTCCAGAACTCTCTAATTTTTTTAGGAGTCCCTCTATCAAGCAACAACTTCCCTTCAATCTTACTCACAACTGGAACATAAGAACGCATAGAATCAACAATCCTATTCCAGTGTCTAGATCTGCTACCTTTCCAATCCCCTGCAACAACAAGGCAGCTAAACTTAGCAAACTTCCCTTTCCCCAGCTTCAAAATGTCCCTCTTATCAGTAATATCATCAAGGAACATCCCTTCAGAGACCCAAGGTTCTCTCCAAATAAAAGTAGATAACCCTGCTTCAACAGAGACTCTTCTTATAATCATATCCCGTGTTCTAAGAATATGTCTCCACATCCAGGAAGGATTGGATGAGCATCCAACTCTCCAAACATAATCCTCCTTAATATATCTATCATGAATCCATCGCACCCACATAGAGTCCTTCTTTTGAGCAATACTCCAGAGATTTTTAACAGAACAAGCCACACTAACATCAGCTGTATGATTAATGCCTAACCCGCCTTCCTCTTTAGGCCTGCAAATATCATCCCAAGAAACAGTATGTGTGGTACTGTCAAAATAAGCTCCTCTCCATAAGAAATTACGACAGAGAGTATCAATTTCATCAGAGACAACTTTAGGAAGAGGAAAGGAAGAAGCCCAATAAAGATGGAAGGAAGCAAGAGTAGACTTAATTAATTCCATCCTACCCGCATAAGAAAGATGAACACCTTTCCAGCCTTCTAATCTGTGCTTAATCCTGTCAATAATGGGTGAACAAAGAGATCTAGTCAGCTTCCCTGTAAACAAAGGCAACCCCAGATATTTAAGAGGAAGCTTGCCAATCTTAATATTCAAGTTCGAAGACTCAACCAGCAACTCAGCAGCAGGATTACAAATAACAACGCTTTTATCTAAGCTGATGCTCAAACCAGAGACACGGCTGAACTCATCAATCACTTTACTCACACCTTTAATTGAGTTAATATCAGCTTCCGAAAAGATCACCATATCATCAGCAAAGATCGCATGTTACACAGCAAAATCATGAGCTCCACTAATAGGCACAAGATTTCTCTTCTCAACATTATAATTCATGATGCTAGTGAACCCTTCCATGGCTAACACAAATAAGTAAGGGGCGAGGGGATCCCCTTGCCTAATGCCTCTAGCTAGTTTAAAGACATCTCTAGGGCATCCATTAATCAGAGCATGCATGCTAGTAGAATTCAAGAATAAATCAATCCAGTGTATAAAGCAAAAAGGAAAGTTCATACTAGCCAGAATCTTCTTCAAATATGACCAATCAACAGTATCATATGCCTTCATGATATCAGCTTTGATACACATCTTAGGCTTAGAACTCTTGAAGATATTATTGACCACCTCATTAACAAGAAGAGTAGAATCACTAATCGACCTTCCTTTGATGAAGGCTGACTGACTAGAACTAATAAGACTAGGCATAATAGGCTGAAGTCTATTAGTAATAATCTTGGAGATAATCTTGTAAAGAACGTTGCATAAAGATATGGGCCTCCAGTCCCTAACACAAGAAGGACTCTTCACTTTTGGAATAAGAGCAATGTGAGTTCTACTAATTTCACCAAGAATCCTCCCACTTTCAAAGAAATTGAGCACAGCCTTAGAAACATCCTCCTTGATGATAGGCCAACACACTTTGAAGAAATGGTAATTGAAACCATCAGGACCAGGGGCTTTGTCCCCATTAGAATTTTTAATAACAGAATCAATCTCCTCTTGAGTAATAATAGCACGTAATGACTCAAACTGGTCTCTAGTTAATTTAGGGAAGACCCAATTATCATTCCAACCATCCTCATCCTTATAAGATTCCAAGAAGAGGTTCTTGTAGAAGCTAGTAACATGATCTTTAATAACATCTGCATCAGTACTCATAACACCATCAATCATCATACTTCTCACACTATTTCTCTGTCTTCTATTCTTGAGAGACGAATAAAAGAACTTGGAATTCCTATCTCCAAGCTTCAACCATTGAACTCTGGACTTTTGTCTAACCAGAGACTCCTCAGCATCATAGGCTTCAATAGCTAGCTTCCTTTTCTCTTTAGCAATCTGTTGCAGACCCTCATCACCAAGATTTGCATCAACCATGTTCTGAGCTCTACACGCCTCAGCTTCAAGAATCATCCTATTCTCATAGATATCCCCAACATCCTTCTTGTTCCACTTACATAGGTCCTTTTTAAGCCTCCTCAGTTTTTCACAAACTCTGAACATCGGACAGCCACTAATATCCTCCTTCCAACTGTCTTTGACGACATCCAAGAAACCAGGGTAAGACGTCCAAGCATTGATAAACTTAAAAGGAATCTTCTTCTTATAGTCATTCCCATCCAGCTGAATAGAAATGATGCGATGATCACTATGAATAGAGGTAGTAATCATCCCCCAAAGACGAGGAAACGCATCAATAAGCCCTTGATTATAGAACACTCTATCTATTCTAGACATAACAAGCTTCGTGCCTTCCTGCCTATTATCCCAAGTATAGAGAGAGCCAGAGAGAGTAGCTTCAGTAAGACTAGCAGCATTAACAAAATCATTGAAGAAAGCCATGGAGCTATAAGACGGCTCAGCAGGACCATATCTATCAGCAGAAAACCTAACACAGTTGAAATCTCCAGCAATGAACCAAGGAGCTTCACCAATAGAGCTATGAATACTCACAAGCTTTGCCCAGATAACATTCCTTTTAGCTTCTGGATTATGCGCATAGATCGCCGTTAGAAAGAAAGAAAGCCCGTCATAGGAAATGTGACAGTGCACAAACTGATCATCAATTATCACTGGATCAATACAGATATCATCTCGATTCCACATAATAACAACTCTCCCCAACGGATGAGCGTCATGATTAGAAATCCACTTCGCATGAGGCCACACCCTATTGACAGCCTTAACGATTTTCCTTCTTCTAACTTTCATTTCAAGCAAACAGACAATAGAAGAATCAAGCTTACAAATAGCTTCCTTCACAGCATCCTGGCGCCCGCTTTTGTTGAGCCCGTGGACGTTCCAGGCCATAATCGAAAGGCTATCAACCATTTGAGATCGCAGTTGGAATCCCGCCAGCTACGGTACCTTCAGGTTCATCAGAGAACTCAAGAACATGAAAACTATTAGGGGAAACCGGAATTCCAGTAGCCTTCTGCTGCGGAATTTTTTCCGCATTCCTTGGGGGATGACCATCCCTCCTGGTAGATTTATGAGACCAAGTGCTCACAGGAGTAACAGGAACAGGTTGTCCTTGAAAAAGAGGCATAGCCGGATTAACCAGCGAATTAGAAGTTCCTTCCAGTTGAACATAGGATGACACCGGCGACTGTGTCACCGGAATTCCATCAAGCACTTCTACTACCTACACAGGAGAAATCACTGATGCCTCATTCACAGCCTGGTCACCCATAGGACAATCATAGATCGTTTCTGCAGAGCTTTGGCTATCATCTTTCGCCTTCTCAACCCAAACCTGCTTCCGCTTTGGAACCTGAGTAGCTTTAACACAGTCCCCTTCGCCATGTCCAAAAGTGCCACAGCACTTGCACAATGCCGGGATCCATTCATACTCAATCCGCACCAAATCCTTGACACCATCATCACTAATGAGTGTCATCTCTGAAGTAAAAGTTGACGTAGCAGGAATTAGAACTTGAATCCGGGCAAAGTCCAACCTCTTGAGTTTTCTAGTATAGAAGTCTGGCCGGAGAGGAGTTCCTACAAAGCTTCCAATCATACCAAAGACCTCTTCATCCCAAAGCTCCAAAGGCAAGTCATAGACATGAATCCACACCGGGACCTCAGTTAATTTCAGTTTCTCCAAGGGCTCCCCCCTTTGCCATTTGTTCAGGATAAGTGGCTTACCCGCAACATACCAAGGGCCCCGTTCAATAGCTGTCCTCATATCTTCCGGATCTGAGAATCTGATGACAAAGTAATCATTTCCTCTTGATAGAATCTCGATCTCCCCCTTGACTTTCCAGATCATGGATAGGTGTCGATGCAGAGTGGGCCAGTGCGGCTTCAAACCAACGACATAGCTAGCCACTGTGTTTGACCACTTAGATGCATTCCATTCTGCAATGGATTTGGAATACCGAACAGCTCCGTCCACTACCTCCAGTTGACAGGGTTTGAGAATAGAATCATCGTCCTGCTTGGTTTCGAACAGATCCTTCCACGACTTCGTTCCTGCAGCTACTGGAACCTGCTGATTCTTCCAGATCTGGTTCTTCCATGGTTGGTGAAGCGTCTGAGGATTTGGAGGCACTGCAAGAGGACTCACGACGGTGCTCTTTTCCCCAGTAGGTGTCGGTGGTTCGCCGGTGTCACCCTTGTCCCCCCCCCAATCGCCCCCCGGATAAGTATGATGACTTCAGTCCATTCTCAGTTGGGTTGCCAACTCTACAAAATATTGAAGCTATTGATGACTTATATGTGCGCGGAGATCACAATGAAGGATTGTTAATTGATAAAAGATCACAATTTTAGAGACATGTATGTTTATTTTTTTTATTGAAGCTAAATGTTTGCTTTTTTAATACAAATGCTAATTTAGTGTGTTTATTTTTGTCAAATTTTAGGTTGATGATGCACATGTACCCACTGAAGCACTGGAGCAACTTGATGCGCGGAGAGGGACATTCCAACTCGAGATATCGTCTAACGTTTCCTCCTCCTCCGCAGCAATATCCTCATCTTTGAACCTTTCTCGCAGGATTCTGAACCCCTTCCTTCCCTCTACTACATCGAAGCCATGCTGCAGTTGAACCCTTTCGCCGAGCCCTACCCGGCCAAGCAAGCGTCGCCTGAAGCACCACCGCCGTTGTCGTCTCCACCTCCATCGCAACTTGCTTCAGGAGACGACGACAGTGGTGGTGCTTCAGGCGACGCCTGCTTGGCCGGGTAGGGCTCGGCGAAAGGGTTCAACTATGGCATGGCTTCGATGTAGTAGATGGAAGGAAGGGTTCAGAATCTTGCGAGAAACGTTCAGAGATGAGGATATTGCTGCGGAGGAGGAAACAGAAGACGATATCTCGAGTTGGAATGTCCCTCTCCGCACAGGAGTCTGTGAGGGAATGGTAGTAGGCAGGTGAGGAACAACTGAGTTCATGCCAGGACATATATACTAAAGTAACATGATACACCGCCAGTCTGTGGAGGGACCGAGGGAGATACTGGAGGAGAGTAACACCTGCCACTGTAATAAAACGCATAAGCCAAGAAGAAACAGGTGAGATCTTATTTATACATCCATATACCTTGTGTCAAGTAAGTTTACTTTTTTAAAATTTTGTATGTTTCAATTTATAGTGCGCTACATAAGACAACGGCTGGGCATGCACATACTATGTGATGCTATTTATGCAGATGATTATCTGACATGCCGCATTGGATATTAATACCATACATGAGGTATTATATATAGTCTCATTAGTTAGTATGAAATATATCAATCTTATTTTTATATTATTACTTATATATATACATCATTCTCTTTGCAGGTGTTTAAAATTGACCACACTATAGGTAAATACTTAAAAAATGTACATGCTCCATATACGATGGAAGCATTAAATGAAATAAGAGAAGAATGGGCAAAAGCCATACAAGCAGTGGCGATTGTAAGATATAATTGGGATGCTGAATGATATTTTGTAAATAAATATTTATGAATGTTTATACAAGTCTGAATGTTTCTACATGTATTTGAATGTTTCTACATGTCTGAATGTGAGAATTGAATTGATGTCTGAATGTATCTACTTGTGTGAAAAAATATTTGTTGATTTTGCAGGTTTGTGGCCTATTTGTAGGTTGATATCAATGGATGTCGTAAACCTGCAGTTCAGGAAACTGAACTGCAGGTTCTCATCCTGCTGACCAGCCACAACATGCCTGCAAACTGATAAGAAAAAAAATTAAAGTATAGGCGTCGGTTATTTATAGAACACCGACGCCTAAGGAATACATCGTCGGTTATGGGATAAAACCGACGCCGAATGTGACAAACAACCCGACCGTACAGGAAAGCACGGCCGTGGTGGAACAGGAGTCACATATTAGAATAAAACTGACGCTTATAGTACTAAACACGGCCGTGCAGCGAAGCACGGCCGTGTCGTCTGGGAGTATGGCGTCGGTTTTTCAGTTGTTAACCGACGCTGAAAGTGTCCTAGGTGGTGCCCTTTTTTGTGGCGTGAACCCTATCGACGTCGGCCAACTTTATATAACCGACGCATATATATCATATAGGCGTCGGTTATAAAATCGACGCCGAAGAGTTTGACCTTTAGCGGCGCCCACATAGGCGTCGCTTGAAAACCGTCGCAAAAGGGGGTTAAAAAACTGACGCCAAAGGCTGCTTCTGTAGTAGTGTCTATGAAGGGCGACCAAACACTGGTATAGCTTTTTATTTAGCGTCGGTTTCTTAATATGCAACTGACGCCTAAAATTAACTGCCAAATCCAAATTTTCCAATGAAAAAAATTACCTCCAAAATTTAACATACAACGTCAGTTTTTAACAAAGAAACAGACGACTAAAGGTTTTCCGTGAGACAGAAATTTGACCAATTTTTATCGTCGGTTGTCTTACAATTACCGACACTGATGTGTTTTCGTGCACTTAACCACAAAAATTTTCAACTCCCTTTAGCATCGATTGTTATACGGAAACCAACGACTATAGTCTTAATTTGAGAATATTTATTTTTGTCGGCATATGTGGATAGATGTCGGTTTTTCTAGTTGGAACGGACGAATATCAACTAACAGAAGTGTCGGTTTCTTGTTGGTAACCGACGCCTATAGTTTTAAGCATCGGTTAGTTCTAATAACCAACGCCTATTGTTTTTTTTGGTGAACCCAGCTCGTCAATTACTATTTTCGTAAAAATTTGTACACAAAATTTCTGTACACTCAACTTGTATATAGCAAGAGAGTGAAACTAACTAAGGGCAAAAAAGAAAACAAAGAAAAAGCTAATAAGGAATGAGTCAAAAAAGCCCCTACAGCTAAACAACTCAGCCAAAACAGACTGCAGCTCCAAGCAACTCAACAGCAACGTCCAATCAGTCAATGAGCCACTGGATGTCTTCCGAAATGAGCAACCAAAGACCAGCAGATTCCCTTACAAAGTTCCTATGGACTCTGTCGTTTCTTTCCTTCCAAATCCAGTGAAGCACACAAAGGCTAACCATCAGCAAAACTTTACCCTGTAGAGTACTCAAATCCTCCACACCTCCAGGAACCTCAAAGTGAAATAAAGAACAAGCACAGCTCCATATAGAGCGAGTGAACAAGCAGCCGAAGAATAAATGAACCAAGTCCTCTTCCACTGACTTGCAAAGCGGACATCTAGAAGCAAGACTAATGCCCAACTGCTTCACATAATTAGCAGTAAGAACTCTGCCATGACCAATCTTCCAACCCAATATTTGAAAACTTTTGGGTCCTTTATACTTCCAGAGCCACTCAAAGAAAGGAATGGATCTAGCACCATGGCGCTCTCTCAAGCTGTCCATAACCAGCCTGAGGTTCACATCATTCTTACCTGTAAAGTTAATGCAATCACAGCAGCCGGACGGAGAAGGGAAAGAATTCAGGAGATTAAATAACTTGACATGAAGTCTGGATGCATCGAAGAGCCACTCCCTTTCATGAATGAGACTGCATATTCTAGCATTTCCAGGAATGCCAAGCTGAATAAGACTCTGCTTGCCAAGAACCTCCACAAGAAACCTGGAATTAGGCAGCCATGGATCAAGCCAAACAAAGGTGTTATCACCATTGCCAATGGTAAAATCAGTAAAACTCCTAATAGCATCCCGTTCCATCAGAATTTTCCTAAATAGCCAAGAAAAAGACTCATTGAGAGGCACAGTCCAAAAGGAATATCTTTTTAAGTATTTTTCATGTATCCATTTAAACCAAACACTATCTTTCTTCTTGGCAATGTTCCAGCCGTTAAAAATGATCAAAGCTCTAATCACATCTCTGATGTTTTTGATACCAAGGCCTCCTTCCACTTTAGGTTTGATAATAGAGCTCCACTTGACAAGATGAACCGGATTCAAGTTGGCCATTTTCCCCCAAATGAAATATCGACACAGCTTGTCAATATCTTCACAAATAGAGGAAGGGAGGGGAAAAATAGAAACCCAGTACTGGTAAATAGTAGTGAGTGTAGACTGGACCAACTCAGACCTACCAGCCATAGACAGTTGAGAAGTTTTCCAGCTGTCTAATCTCCTTTTGATTCTGTCCACTAAAGGATAGCAGTGAATTTTGTTAAGCCTGCCAATAAAAAGAGGAATACCAAGATATCTGATCGGGAGAGAGCCTTCCTTGAACCCCAAAATATCACCCATGGATTCCTTAACCACCCCCGAACTATAAATGACCACACTTTTATCATAGTTGATCTTCAGACCAGTCGAAATATACAGCTTGTCAAGAACCTTCTTGATGGCACTAGCACTCTGGATGTCAGCCTCAGAAAAAATCATAAGATCGTCAGCGAAGATCAAGTGGGAAATCTCAAGAGAATCGGATCCCCTCAAAGGTTTGAGGTTACCCTCTTTCACTTCTTTTTCAAGTAAGAGAGAAACCACCTGCATAACAAGGACAAAGAGATAAGGAGTAAGGGGATCACCTTGCCTTACCCCATTACTGGGTTTAAAAGAACCAGTAGCTTCCCCATTGACCAAAACCTCATAGGACATAGTGTTAAAAATATCTTTTAACCAAACAATCCAACAGTGAGGAAACCTCATGGAATGAAGAATAAAGAATAGAGCATCCCAAGAAACCGTATCATAGGCTTTAGTGATGTCAATCATGAGACACATTCTGGGTTTAGAGCCTTTCTTGTTAAAATCATGAATGAGCTCATTGGAAAGGAGAACAACATCCTTGATGCTTCTTCCATGCACAAACGCACATTGACTATCACTCACAATAGAAGGAAGCACATTCTGTAATCTGATAGCTAACAACTTGGAGATAACTTTATAGAACACATTGCATAGAGCAATGGGTCTAATATTTTTTAACTCATTCGAATCCGTAGCTTTAGGGATAAGAGAGATAAAAGTACGATTAGCTTCCTTGAGAAATCTACCCGAACTAAAGAAACCAAGAACAACTTCAACCACCTCAGAACAAATGATATGCCAGCAATCCTTGTAAAACTTGCCATTAAAGCCATCAGGTCCAGGACATTTGTCAGAATTAAGCCCCTTCACAACATCAATAACATTTTTGATAGTAAAATGTCTGTCTAAAGCAAGAGAATCCACCTCATTAAGCTTAGGAAAACAAAGGCTCTCCAGGATATCCAAATTGACAATATGGGAATTGTTGAATAAACCAATATAGTAATCCACAATATGCTTCTTAATAACAGAACCATCAGTGCAAATAGTGCCGTCAATGGATAAAGCTTTGATGTGATTAAAGCTCCTTCTAACCTTAATAGAAGAGTAGAAAAATTTAGAGTTAGAATCCCCTTCCTTTAACCATCTAATTCTAGATTTATTTCTAAACAAAGACTCCTCCTGCAGTTTAGCTTCAACAACAGCCTTCCTTTTAACACAAGCATCTTCTTGGAGCATAAGATTGGTCGGATCTAGATCCAACCTAAGCTGAGCTTCAGCAGCAATAAAATCCTTCTCCTTAGCTTTATCAGACAAGTTACCCATACGGGTTTTATTCCATTCAGAAAGAACAAACCGAAGCTTCTTGAATTTAGAGTAAAGCTTAAAGGCAGGGAATCCCGTTACATCATTAATCCAGCAGCTCTTAACAGTGTCAAGAAAATCCATCCTAGAAGTCCAAGCATTAATAAATCTAAAAGGAGTTTTAGTCTTCACCCTATCCCCAATATCAAGAGTCAAGATTTTATGATCACTGATAGTGTTAGAGTGGAGGATACCTTTAAACTCATCAAATCATTCATGAAATTATCATTATACAGAACTATGTCAATATAAGAGGTCACAAAGCCCTTGCCACTTTGATGATTATCCCATGAGAAAAGAAACCCATTAAGCCTAAGATCAAAGAGATGACAATTAAGCAAACACTGATTGAAATCTTCCATGGATTTATAAGAGGGGGGGTCCTGACCCATCTTTTCACTCACTTTCCTAACAGTATTAAAATCACCAAGAATAACCCAAGGGGAATCAATATGCTGATAGATATCTTCGATCTCCGTCCAAAGTCTGACCCTATCATAGTCAGGGTTATTTCCATACACAGCAGTAACAAACAAATCTTTGCCATCACACGAGATTCTAGCATGAACAGACTGGTCAGTTTCACGAATTTTATTTACAATGCAGTCATGCTTCTTCCACAAGAGAACCACTCTCCCCAAAACATGAGAACTATGATTAGAGATCCATCTATACTCAGGAAAGAAATTAGACATAAGCTTACCCATTTTCTCTTCTCTCACTTTCGTTTCATTGAAAATGATAATGTTAGGCTTAAACTCCCTTATTTTATTCTGGACTGCCAAGGCTTTAAGGTTTAAGCCTCTAACATTCTAGGAAAGAAAGTTTATAGACTTAACCATTTGAAACTCTTGAGACCAGTACTTCACTGGTTTGGGACACTTCAGTAGCATTACCTTCTTTTCCATCTAACTTCAGGCTATCGAATTTGTTAGCAAGCAGCTCTTGATTGACTATATCTTTACTAGAAGCCACATGTTTTCTTGTCTTGGCTTTACCCTTCTTCCTTCTGTATCCTTTCTGCACCTCAAACCCATCATCAGTATTCACAATATCAACAACCAGAGGAGTGGACAAATCAACAACCCCTGTAGCAAGCTGGCCTACCTCAAAAGAATCAGGATTGAAACTGAGAGAAGAATCTTCAAACGAGTCATTCGGAACATGGAATTCATCTTCTTCTCCACTGGCATCAACATTAGAGACTTCAACAGCGAGCAACTCCCCACCTGAATTCGCTTCTAAAACCAGAGCCACAACTATCTCCTTAGATCGTAATTGCTCACCTACGACACTCTGAGTTTTTGTATGCATATCAGAAGGTGAAACACTCTGCTACATTGTCACAATCTCAGTAGCTTTTGATGCTTTAGACCGTTTGTTCTTTTGGACCCAAATGTTCTTTTTGTTCCTATCAGTCCCAGCCACATTGCAATCATTATGCCCAAATAACTTGCACACAGAGCAAACACTCGGCCGCCATTCATACTCAAAGCCGATTACATGAGAATTGCCTTTGTCACTTTCAACTTCAAGTTCAGTCAGAAATTCTGACCCTACCGGCATAAGGACCTGCAATCTCGCATACTCGAGATTTCTTAGTTCAAATGTAGCTTTATCAGTGCATAACGGGTTGCCTAGGAACGAGCCAACCCTTGAAAACATGTCCATGTCCCAAAGTTTAAGCGGTAGGTTGTGAATGCGGACCCAAATGGGCATATCAGTAAGCTTAAACCTGCGCAAAGCCTCCCCTGGTCTCCATTTCATCAATACCATCGGTTTACTCCTAACAAAATAGACTCCGCCGTAGAGAACATTGTGGAGATCAGTCTCATCAGAAAACTTGATCAGGAAGAAGCCTTGTCCATGGTTCATTACCTCGATTCTCCCCTTAAGAATCCAGATCTGCGAGAGATACCTTTCAAGAGTGAGAAGGAAAGGCTTAAACCCAACGATATAACCTGCAAGACAGTTCTTCCAGTGCTCTGCATTTCTAACAGCCTCCTCCTCTGGATATATCAGCTTCTGGCCTTGAATCTCGATGTCTACCTTTTTCAGCGACGTATCAAAGGATTTTGGTTTCATCAGATCTGCCCAAGACTTGGTAACGATACTAGGTTTAGCATTAGGATCTAGGAGAGATTCCGCGCTGAGGGAGCCTAAAGAGGAATGCTTGCCCTTCTTCGACGGCGGAGCATTTCCTTCAGAGCTGTCGGAGTCGCGCCGCCAGTCGCCAGACCCCGAGCTAGAAGCCATCCTCTCATTCAACTTACCAACGCCTATTGTTAACTTAACAACACCCGTGCAAGCCAACAGACTCTTCCCCTTTCTCTATTTCATTCATCGATTGAGGGTTAATTAGGTCCGACGATTTCTCTGCTCACTGCCGCCCGCTGCTCCTGTGCTCGCCGCCTCTACCTTCGCCGTCGTTTGCTAGTGCTCTGGTTGTCGTCGTCGCTGCCACTCGCCTCTGTCGCCACCGCTTGCTGGTTCTCCGGCCGCTACTCTCCAGGCCGGCCGTGACTCTCCTAGGCCCTGCTCCCTGCTCTCCAGGACGGAGCCGCCACAAAGGGCTTCTTCCTACTCTTCTTCCTCCGCCCTCAAGGTACCCTACTCCTGCTGATCGACCACCATTGGCTGGTCAGATTCACATTAATATTGCCAATAATGTAGGAAATGAATGCTAGCTCCAATTATAGACATATTGTATATGGTTTTGATCAGAAAAATGTGTAGATTGTGAATAAAATATACTTAAATCTCTATTATTCTTCTTGTTACAAAGGTATAGTTAGTAAATGAATATTAGATGATTATTCAAGAAAACCCTAGTTTGATGAGCATGTTGTTAATCATGTTAATTATGATTCTTTTATATATTCTGATGTCGGTATATAATTATGCGATCCCAACATCTTAAATTGAATTAGAATGATTTTAATGAATTATAGTGTTTTAAAGTTGATAATCATGTACATGCGGAAATATGGTTATTAAACCAATGGTTATAACATAGTATGATTTTAATCTGATCTGGATGTTCATAATAACGTAGTATGTTAAATATGATGATTAGGCCTACATATAATGTCTAGTAAAGATTCCTAGCCCTTTTGTCATTAGGGTAATTTTTATACATTTTTGATTAAATTAGGGTTCTAATCTACCCTTTTATCCTATATTTGATGCTAATTGTGCATATATGTTGAGTTTGAGACTTTAGTGATGGACTTTTTCCTAAGTTATTATTATTTTCATCTAATATGGACTCTAGTCTCATCTATCCTATCTTAGAAATCAGTAGTACATTGATGTAATATCAACTAAGGGCCCAAGGTCAGCCCCACCCCTCCCCCCCTTTTCTATATTATCAATGAGCTTCATCTTACTCTTACCTAAGAATTTTTTTTCTTAATCTCTTATACATCACTATATTTAAGGTTAGTATGTCTACTAGAGTGTGGGGATTAGCCATGTTGCCTGTAGTTTATAACATTGCATTGTGAATTATTGCATGTTTGAAACTATTGATTTCTTGATTTATTATTTAATAATGCTCTATAGATTAGGATTAACCATGTTGCCTGTAGTTTATACATATTTATTATATATAAGAATGACAACACATGTATTTGTTGGCCTAGAAACCCGTCCAAGACTTACTCATTAGGAGTAAATCTTGGATAATCCCCAGTTTGGGACTGTTCTTGAACACCTAATCTCACTTAGGATGTAAGTGTATAATGTGTATTGGGTTTTCAAGAAAATTTCAATAGCATTTCCCCATTTGTTCTCTAAGTACATACTTGGAGAATAGCGGGGAAATGCTGCCGAAATTCTCTTGAAAACCCAATACACATTATACACTTACTAGTCAGATTAAGTGTTCAAGAATGGGATAGGTGGTACACATTTATTATATATAAGAATGACAGAACATGCATTTGTTGGCCTAGAAACCCATCCAAGATTTACTCATTATGAGTAAATCTTGGATAGTCCCCAATTTGAGATTGTTCTTGAACACTTAATCTCACTTAGGATGTTTTAACCATTAATTATATATAAGACCTTAAACCCTAAAGTTTCAACCATAAATCCTAATCTTTTAACCCTAGACCCTAATCTTGTTCTAATATATACTTGTTTTCTCTTTAATCATAGAATGGATAGATCATGGATGTCAATTCCAAATCGCTGCACCCACGAGTTTATTTCTAGTCTTGACCAGTTTATTAGATTTTCCGAGTAACATAGGAAACAACCTGGAGATAGGTTCTACTGTCCATGTAGGCATTGCGGTAACAACTTGAAAGTCAGAACTGGTGAAAAAATCAAAAGTCATGTCATGTGCAACGGGATTGTACAAGGCTATATAGAATGCACTGGCATGGAGAGATTTCAAACCCAAAATCAGTGGATGTCGATAGCAGTGCTTGTGTGGAAGAAGAAATTGCCTTTGATGACGTAGATGTGAACGAACCAGTTCCAGTAGACATCGTTGATGCGATGCTGGATAGTTGTGGGGTAGAGCACACCGATCCACCTCCCATGTTTAGAAACATTGTGCATGATTCAGAGATACCGTTATATACAAGTTGTAAGTTTACAAAGCTTAGCGTTGTGTTGAGATTGTATAACTGAAAGCTAACAATTGATGGAGCGACAAAAGCTTCACATCATTGTTGTCTTTGTTGAAAGAAATTCTTCCTGAATGAAATGAGCTGCCAATCTCAACATATCGGTTAAAGAAATTGTTGTGCCCAATGGGAATGGAGGCCAAGAAGATACACGCATGTCCGAATGATTGTGTATTATTTCAAAAGGACTATGTGGATTTGAAAGATTGTCTGAAATGTGGTGCGTCAAGGTATAAATTGATGACTTCGGGGGAGTCCAAAACTGGTTCTCCTGCCAAGGTGATGTGGTATCTACCTATAATACCATAGTTTCAACACTTGTTTTCTAATCCTATAGATGCAAAGAATTTGAGGTGGCATGTAGATGTTAAGAAAAATAATGATGGGATCCTACGACATGCGTCTGATTCCCCACAGTGGAAGAAGATTGATTTATTGTACCCTAAATTCGGTGAAGAAGGCATGAATCTAAGACTTGGGCTTTGTACAGATGGGATGAATCCGTACGAGACATTGAGCAGCCAACATAGTACTTGGCCAGTTATGCTTGTTATATACAATCTTCCTCCCTGGTTGTGTATGAAAAATAAGTATGTTATGCTGTCATCTTTGATATTGGGCCCTAAACAACCTGGAAATGACATCGACATTTATCTTGAACCTATGATTGATGACTTGAAAAAGCTCCAGGGTGAAGGTGTGATGACCTATGATGCTTCACGAAGAGAGACATTTCATTTGCACGCTATGTTGTTTTGCACTGTGAATGACTTTCCAACGTATGGGAATTTGTCTGGATATAGTGTCAAAGGACCTAAAGTGTGTCCTATATGTGAAGAGAACACTGATTCAATATGACTAGAACACAGTGGCAAGACTATATATCTTGGTCATCGAAGGTTTCTTCCAAAATTTCATCTGTATCATAAGTTGCGCAAAGCATTCAATGGACGAAATGAGGAACAGAGTGCACCTAAACCTATATTAGGGGAGGATGTTTATGAAAGAGTAAAAGACATTGCCAATGAATTTGGTAAGAGATCACAATGTACGATGGTCACACGGAGTGACAAGTCTTTATTCAAGAAGAAGTCAATATTTTGGGATCTTCCTTATTGGAGTTCTTTGACAGTCAGACATTGTATCGATGTCATGCACGTTGAGAAAAATGTATGTGATAGCATCATCGGTACTCTTTTGAATATACCAGGTAAGACTAAAGATGGGATAAAATCCAAAATGGACCTACGTGAAATGGGAATAAGGACAGAATTAATAGAAGTAGTTAGTAGCGATCGGAGAACATACTTACCTCCCCCTTGTTACATGTTTAGAAAGGAGAAGAAAGCTTTTTGTGAATTCTTGGTAAGTGTTAAGGTGCCAAAGGGTTACTCATCCAACATCCGTATATTGGTATCAATGAAAGATCTAAAGTGGATAGGTCTTAAATCTCATGACTGTCACACTCTAATGCAACAAATATTCCCCTTGGCAATTCAATCTATATTTCTGAAGAATGTACAGTTTGCAATCACCAGACTTTGTTTCTTTTTCAACAGTCTGTGCAACAAAGTTATTGACCATGATACTCTTGTTAAATTGCAAAGAGAAGTGGTTATTACCCTATGTCAACTTGAGATGTATTTTCCTCCTTCATTCTTTGATATCATGGTATATCTTGTTGTCCACTTGACTAGGGAAGTGAAAATGTTGGGACCAATTTTCTTGCATTGGATGTATCCCTTTGAACGATACATGAGCATTTTTAAAGGTGATGTTCGAAACCGTTATCGGCCTGAAGGGAGTATTATTGAGGGTTATGTGGCGAGAGAGGTTATGGATTTTTGCAATGACTTTTTGAGTGCTAATTATGCTTCTGTGAATGACAAGAATATTAAGGAGCATTTAGGCAAATGAATTTTGGGATCACATGTGAAAGTAATCAACTGTGAGCAGTTGGAGTAAGGTCACTTACATATTTTACACAACATCGACGAAGTGAGTGTTTATATCGAGGAACATACCAATTTCATCCAGAGATAATATCCTCGATCTAATTCAATTTGGCTTGCTAGAGAGCATAACAAGACATTTATTAAGTGGTTTGACGATAAAGTCTTACATCAACTATCTCAAACACCATATAATCTTACTGAAACCATCAAATGTCTCGCCTTTAAACCAAAATTGAATGTTATGTCTTATGAAGGGTTTGACATAAATGGATTCTCGTATTACACAAAGCGTCAAGATGATAAGAGTGTCGTCCAAAATAGTGGGGTCACCCTTCAACAGTGGATGAATTGGGTTTCACGTTAGTGAACTTTGAAAAGATTGGCGAGAAGGGTGAACCATTCATATTGGCATCACAAGCGAAACAAGTATTTTATATCGATGATCTTGCAAATGATAAATGGTCAGTTGTTCTTCATGGTAAAAGACAGTTCATTGAAGATCCTATAGATGAAGAAGAGTACTATGATAAGTATGATGACTCCAGTCCATTCTCAGTTGGGTTGCCAACCCCACCAAACATTGAAGCTGGGGATTACAATGACTTGTATGTTCATGGGGATCACAATGAAGGATTGTTAATTGATAAAGATCACAATATTAGAGGCAGGAATGTTTATATTTTTTATATGTTTTATTTCTCTGAATGTGAACTTTACAATGTGAATGTGGACTTTACAATGCGAATTACTTTATAATGTGAATGTGAACTTTACATTGTGAATGTGAACTTTACAATGTGAATGTGTGCTTTACAATGTGAACTTTACAAATAGTGTTACTTTACATTGTGAAATTTATAATTTGAATGTGAACTTTCAGATGGATGAGCATTCCCATGATGACCGTGTTGATGATCACCGTGAGGGTGAGGATGTGCTTGTGCCGCCTGACAATGTAAGTTTTAAGAATATATCCCTGAGGTTTCTATCTATTTGTTCATTTGTAATTATATCATGTAAGTGTGTTTTTTTTATCAAATTTTAGGTTGGTGATGTACCCCCTGAAGAAATTACAACACTTGATGAGCAGCAAAAGAAAATTGAGAAAGTGAGGGGCATCACAATGATGAACACGTTAATACAGTAAAGGGGCAATGGACCCAAATCGGCTATGGATTTTGATCATGCAGGAAATCCATATGGAGTGAACCGCAACTCATTTGTTTCATATCTTGGGGTTCTTACTCACAGCCATTGTAGTCCTATCTTATAATCCTAGCATAAAGTTCCTAAATGGAATAAATACCACATATGGAAGGAACTATGTGTGAGTTATTATTATTTGTAATTCTATTTGTGTAGATTACTAATTTTTAGGATACTAGTTAATAGCAATTCTATTTAATTTGCAGAGCATATTTGATCTGGATGAAAAGCTGCACGTAAATGTGTGATGCAATGCTGTGGGAGGGTCCTAAGGAACTATAGGACCAATCTCACCTGAGATTACATACGCGATGCTGAGAAGAGGTTCTTGATTGATTTCCAATTCTAGACATTGATCAATATTTCACTAACTCTACACTAATAATTTTTGTTTGTACTCTCTTTAAAAAATAAATTTAGGTAAAAGGAAGCCACACAACAATGGAACTACCTGGACCCCAAAGACTGGGAGGCATTTGTTACCCAAAGAAAAATAGATGAATTCAATGTATTAAGCGCCACTTCCAATTTAATTATATACATTTTTTATGTATTCACCTATTCAATATTAACCTTTAGGTATTAAGCGATGCTCAACGAGCAAGGCGTGCACTGAATGTGCACGACCACACAATGGGTCTATGAGGATATGCAGGCATTCATTAAAGACTACATGATGAGTCTGCTCAGCCTACTACTACTCAAGAGACTGCAGAGTCCTCTACTACTGCTCCCGCACCTCTGCCTCGCCATGCTATGTGGATAGCTGGGAGGCAAAACAAGAAGGGAGACATACTGAAGCCCGCAACTGCTGAGGCGGCAACAAAAATGGTAAAAATCAACTCTTAGAGCAATCGATCGATATTGATTATTATTATTATGTTTACTTACTAATTTTTGTTGATGGTAATTAGCGGGAGCTGCATGAGCAGAGGAAGGAAGACAAGTTCATCCCTCAGGGCATAAGGGATGAACTGACAGTTGCTCTGGGTAGCCCAGAGTATCCTAGATGTGTTAGGGGTGCAGACGCTGGTGTGGGCATCAAAGCGTTCTTTGGGCCATCCCAGCACAAACCTGTCCCAAAAGAGGGACTTTCACAAGCTAAGGTAACCTATTCTTATTTTAGAATGTTATTGCAAATGGGAATTCAATAATTAGAAGCTAGTGTTTCTTTTATCCATGTATATGTAGATTCGTTAATTGATAGGAGAGTCGAGGAAGTACTTGATAAGAGACTCCATGAAGAAATTAGCAAGTGGCAGGCGTCTCAGACTGCCACTCAAATAGTACATGTGGCGAGCCGCTCTTCTCCTACTGCTCATACTGCAGAGGTTAGTAGTAATCCTATAGACCCACCACCTAGCACATCCTCTGTAAGTATTTTTATGACATAATAGCTAGTCTGTTCAAGATGATATGTTTGTGTATATATGCATATAACATTCTTTACGTAAATTTGTAGGGGTTGAAGCCATTCTGACTAAAAAGTCAAGAATATATCATTGCAGAGGCATCATCTTACCCACCCCTTAAAGGGTGCATGTTTCATGGGTATCCAGTACCAGATGGTGTGGTACGTGTGAGCCTAATACATGTACTCCCCGACTAGATGGATATTGCACTGCCTAATGCACACCCATATGCTGAAACACTTGGTGAGGTAGTAGGCGGAATGATACTGTGGCCTGAAGCAGATATCTTCTATACTGATATTGTATGATAAATTTCCATTACTTTAATTTGTTAGTGTGTATATATGATTCAATTGATATGAAATTATATATACAGGTCAAAAAGACGAGACCCGCTACATCTCAGCATCCACCTCCTCGACTACCAAGTTGGCTTCCAAGGGACCTACACGCCTCGATAGGTCCTAATTGTAGGGGTGTGGCAGTATGGATCGGCAAACATGATCTGAATTGCCCTATAATTGTTACTATTCTGGAAGATGTTGCAGGTAAATCATACGATAACAATCTATTTATACAAGTTTAGCATACATATTAATGCATGCGTAACACAAGTTCTGCATACGTACGTATTAATGCATAGGTATTAATGCATGTCAATCATACAAAAACAAGATATTTTGGAGTTGTTTAGTTATGAATAGCTGAACACATCTATGATAGAGTTGTAGATGTGGTGAGATCTTATTTATACATCCATATACCTTATTTTATATACGGTGATCTGGTTTCTTATATATTAATGCATACGTAATACATATTTTGCAGCCACTTACACAAGATATGTACAAATTTTGGGTTTTCCCATGTGGGATTTTTGGTTCCATCTTTGATTAGTCTTGTAGATGTAGACCCATATTCAGTTACTTCGTACTGCTGTGATACTTTTCAATATTTTGGTAAAAATAATAAGACGGTGATAATAGCTCCATTCAATGTCGGGTAAGTTTACTTTGCTTATAATTTGGACTTAAGCAAATTACATTTTTATTGTGAATTTTGAGTTATTAAACTTCTACTTTCTTACCTGTAGTGGAAAGCATTGAGAGTTACTAGTTATTGTCCCCAAGACGTTCACTATCTATTATCTAGATCCTGTGGGGAATGAGTTGGATACATCTTATGGACATGCAATTAAAAGTCCATTATTCTCGTGAGAACTATTTCATGTTTTTATATTTGTGAACATCTGTTACTACATTACTATTTAATTATGCAATTTAATGGGTTGCATTAACATATGTAGGGCTTTACAAGAATGCAAAAAAGATGGAGGAAAGGTCCCCAGGAAAAGGATCTGACACTAATTTGGGAGAATGAGAAAGTAGTTTCCTGACTCCAATGTATATATTATTTATGTGAAATGTGCTTATTTGTATTTTTGAATATTTTGTATGTTTCAATTTATAGTGTGCTACACAAGACAATGGCTGGCCATGTTCCTACTATGTGATGCTATTTATGGACCTAATCATCAAACATGTCGTAATGGAAATCGATAAGATACATCAGGTATTATACATAGTCTCATTAGATAATATGAAATATATCAATCTCATTATATATTATTAATTATATATATACATCATTCTCTTTGTAGGTCTTTAAAACTGCTGACTTCAACATAGGTGGAAAGCATTTCGATGTACATGCTCCCTATACGAGAGATGAATTAAGTGTTGTAAGAGAAGAATGGGCAAAAGCCCTACAAAGAGTGGGAATTTTTAAATATCATTTTATTGACAATGATGACAATGATGAATAAAGAATAACTTTGTTCTCATAATTATTTTTGTGTTAATGTGAATCAATTTTTATGAATTGTCATATGTGTGTGAAGATGATTAATACATAAATGTTTCTACATGTGTCTGAATGTAAAAAGAGATGAAATGAATGGAACTGTAGGTTGCTACTGGTTTCTACATGTGTGTGATGAAAAAATAATATGAATTAAATGTGCTTATACATGTGTGAATCACATATATATAATATTGTCCATCTTGTTAATTTTGCAGGTTTGCGGCCTGTTGTTGGCTGATATCAATGAATGTCATAAACCTGCAGTTCAGAACTGAACTGCAGGTTCTCATCCTACTGACCAGCCATACAGTAGGCCTGCAAACTGATAAGAAAAAAAATCATAACATAGGTGTCAGTTATTTGAACAAAACCGATACCAAAGACATACAGTGGCGGTTTTTGACAAAAAATCGACGTCTATGTGGCTAGGAACCACGACCGTGCAGGGAAGCACAGCCGTGGTGGCAGGCAGGGGATATGGCGTCAATTATTAGCACAAAACCGACGTCGATTCAGCTGATATGACGTCAGTTATCTTTCAAAATTGACGTCTGTAACCATTGTATAGTGTCAGTTTTCTTAAAAAAACTAACGCCTATAGTCCCTTTGCTGACACGTTTTCAATGGCGGGAAGCATTTTGACATCGGTTATTTTAATAACCGACGTCTGTAACCATTATATAGTGTCGGTTTTCTTTAAAAACTGACGCCTATAGTCCCTTTGCTGGCGCATTTTCGGTGGCGGGAATCATTTTGACATCGGTTGGGAACCGACGCCGAAGGGGTCCACCTTTAGCGGTGCCCACTTGGGTGTCATTTGGAAACCGACACTAAAGCCCTTAATTAACCGACGCTAAAGGCATGTTCTGTAGTAGTGTGGGACTAGTTATAGGGTTAACTCCAGAGAGAATGAGACCCAAAGGGAGAAGGTCAGAGAACCTAAACTCCAAGATATAAGAATTTTGAGAATATGTGATATGATATGTCCCAAACTAGACTACTCCTAAGTGATTGAGTTGAGTTGCTTTATGCATGACTTATATAGATTTCTTGAACCCTAGATGTCCTTGGGAGGACCAAACCCTAGAGTTGGAGAGAGGCTGGTTATATGTGCATATGTGAATAAGGAAATATGAGAACCTATCATCTGGGTGAGGGAGAAAGAGTCCCAAGACCCTGGAGGTGGTAAAACTATGTTAGTTTCTATGAAGCTTCATGCTCAGGTTGGTGGTTCCTTGTAGGACTCTAGTGGTGTATATGAGGTAGAGAGTTGGAAATAGTGTTTCATGGGTAAAGAACCTATGAATAGAATGTCATAGCATGTTTTGGTTTGTGCTTATGTGGCTAGGTCTGGTAAGGCTATCACTAGTGCCAATGAGGTAATCCGAGAACCCAAGACTAAGAGAGGAAAGATAAAGTATATGCATATGAGATACTCATAGCATTGAGTTAGCTCAGAGAGACTGAGCATGGCACTATCCTCATGAGATGGGTCAAGAGAACCTCAATTGGACTAGATGAAGTTTTGATATACGTTTGACAAGCCACTTGTATAAGTTTGTTTAGAACAACCATGATATAATCTATGTAAGGGTGTGAACTAATCTCGAGAGGTGATATATAGACATGATATGGTGTTAACCTAGAGATGGTTTAATAGATATCAATACATAAATGGTTAACCATAATCATGAATAATGATGATAATGTGATATTGTTGGTTAACCTTGTGATGAAATCACTCATAAATGTTGTAATTTATTATGAGCAATGAAATAACATCATATGAATGAATCAAGTTACATGAGGTGTCAATCTTAGTTCTTAGTAAAGATGAAAAATAAAGTTTGACACTTATGACAACATAATGATTATGATACCTTGATATGATCTAGATGGATAAAGTGGGTTAATTATAGTTAACTCCCTCCTAAAAGGCATATGTTAATGTGGAACATGTTCTAACAATTAACTCAATAAAATGGTGATGACACCTGACATATGGGCTAACTTTAGTTAACTCCTTTAGAACATGGTAATATGATGTGGGAACCCTAATGCATGGGTAAAGATAAGGATGCAACCCTAACATATGAGATATTTCATGACATAAGCAGAATTTCTAAACCCTTGTTTCAATCTATTATGAAGGGTTGTTTCACCCTAGATGTTTTAAAACCTCTTAATAGTGGTTTGGATATGATTATGGGGCTTTGTTTTTGGATATGTTGGACATAGAGTGGTGTCCTATCTATGGATGAAGACCTTTTGGTTTTTTCTTGAAGTAAGAGGATGGCTTAATTTTGGGGATAAAATTTTCTTTTAAGATGTATATGATGTGATGGAATGAATTTTGGACTCAATTTCAAGGAAGACATTTCTTTTAAGATGTGTACGATGTGATGGAGTGAACTTTTAGTATTCTTAAATACCCAATCAGATAATCAATTGGATCCTTGAAGTTGATATTGAAATGTTTTTCCTAGGAGTTTATGCATATATGTTAGTTTGATGTAGTTTGGAAGTCGGTTGGTGTTAATCATATGTTTTATGCCCCTAAGTATGCACCATTTTGGATTAAATGATTGATTATTCAAGTCATTGACTCTTGGCACCACAATTTGACGGGATGTATATTGCATTACAATATAGCTATAACTAGAGTTCATAATGTTAGCTTTTTCCTAGTGGAAGATATAACAATTTGAGTATTAAGGAATTGTGTGTAGGTTGGGGAAAATTAGCCTATGGTTTATAGGACTCGATGTCACGCATGTTGAGTAAGTGAGCCACGGTTCATTGTTACCAACAGTGGGTCTCATACTCTTGGATGTCATCTATCGGTAGGTAACTCACCCCCTACCTCCAATTGAACTAGAGCCGTTGGGAGGTCCTGTTATCCAACAACCCCATGTCACCATGACCTCAATCGTGGGACATTACATGGGCTCAATCAAATGGAACCGTCCGCATCGTCCCTGGCTGCCAATTGACCCTTCACTTTACAAAAATGGTGGAGGCTAGAGAGAGAGTTCAAACTCTCAGACCCTACCTTGTCTCCCTTATTGAAGGCAGACCAGATGA
Source organism: Alisma plantago-aquatica (assembly GCA_963693085.1). Taxonomy (NCBI): domain Eukaryota; kingdom Viridiplantae; phylum Streptophyta; class Magnoliopsida; order Alismatales; family Alismataceae; genus Alisma; species Alisma plantago-aquatica. The sequence goes on from OY856410.1 coordinate 1,108,320,636, forward strand.
AGAAGGGGTATAGGAAATAGAAGGCATTCTCGAGTTCCTCCTACCCATGCACTCCTCACAGAGGTCTTCCCTGCCAGATACGACGTGAAGGGAGATGATTCCCCCCTTGCACTCTGCCAAGACATTGCTGCTGGAGGCGAGCTTGTGGACGGAAGGGCCTGGAGCCGCTGTCAAGTGAGGAGGCCCTAGACGATCTCTCACCCGCACTTCGGCCTAGCGGTGGCGTCGACGTCGCATCAGCACAAGGGGATCATCTCCAGTTCTCACCAATGCGGGGGGCGGTGACCTTGAATTGGGGGGGACAGAGATCTGGAATCTCAGCGGCGACCCAGGAGGATTGGAAGTGGTTGATTCCTCACTGGGGGAAGGTTGGGTGGCGGTGGCTGTGGCGGTGAGATCCCCCATCCCACAAGGAGAAGCCATCAACACCAGGGCAAACCCCACGGCGGCGGCCTACTTGAGCCGCAAGTAGGTACCACCAGAGGAGATCTTCAGAGGCCAGCGCGTAGAGGGATGAAGCTCGAAGCTGTTTAGGGCATCAGGAGCTATGGATAAAGACTTGTGGAGGTGGCCGATTTATCACCGAAGTAACGCCTCGCGTGCGGCGACACTCTCTTTTAGCGGAGAAATGGGGTGTGGCAGACCGACCGACCAGCACTGGGAGCGCAACACGGGAGATTGAGACTCTCGAATCGCGTGAACCGTAAGGAGAGGAAGGGAAAGGGATTCCTGAACCGGCCAATTTAATATCACACCGGGTCCAGGTACCCAGACAGAACCGGCCACAGTAAGAAAAGGATGTGCACCAGCCTAGGGCCACGTGGCGGGTTCTGATTGGCCGAAAAAGGTAAAAACCTTAGAAAACACTTATATATTATATAATTCATAGAAACTAGCATGCTTATCAGAAAAATACAAATAAGACATCAAAATATTCAAAAAAATGAGTAGAACACAATAGAATGATAATAAATGCAAATAAGACATCAAAATATTCAAAAAAATGAGTAGAACACAATAGAATGATAATATCAGGCTTTTGATGCACTAATAATAGTGATATAATGTAAGATGTGAAATGCTCATATGATGGATAATAAATATCAAACGATGGCCTAAAATTATGATAAAATCTCAGTAAATCCTAAATCATGTTTATAATCTATATAAGGTCAAAATTATGTAATTTGCTCTATATGGCTAATTAGGGCTAATAACACTAAATAAAATGCAATAAATACATACATGCTCAATAAATGATGAAATTCACAGAACACCCTCATATCAGTAACTGGAAGATAATATGTAATTATGAGATTATGATGATGCATAGAATTCATGTTATATGAAGATGACCCTTAATACATGGGTTGTAACCCTAATTTGAATAATGTATATAAACTAGGGTTAATATGAGCACAAAAAGAATATGGAACCTAATATTCAGATAATGAATTATAATACGGAAAATGGCATCAGTGAGATAATTCTAAGACAAGAATGCAAGTAATGATGCACACATACTAATGAACTAAGCAAACCCTAATGAACACGATTAAAGTTAAGATGAGATGTAAGATGGTGTGACACTAATGATAGTATGTGATCTTGTCTTAATCAGGGGTTGACCAAGATTTAGATGACATCAAGAATATGTGGTTTAGATTATCTCTTAGAAGGTAGACCCTTACCTCTTACTTGGCTTATTATACAATATGCTTGCGTTATATGTGTAGTAAAATACTTGGCATATGATATTGGTTGAAATGATTGTTCTTGTATGATATGTTGCTTGATTTTCCATACTTACTACTATGAACACATCAAACATAATATATCTATTCCATTATATGAAAGCACCAACTCTTTGGCAGTGTGCTTGGAAGTGACCTAACTCTTTGGTAGTGACCACATTGTACATATGACCCAACTCTTTGGTAGTGGTCAAATTGTACATATGATCTAACTCTTTGGTAGTGATCATAAAGGCCTTAATGCATTCAACCTTTGGCGGTCAATGCATGGATGATATAATAGAAAATGAGCCTAAAATATGTGTTCTCTTTGTTAATAAATATCTTTGTACAAGTATACGCTTTGCTTATATTTCTTTATAACTTCCAAGTTCTAGTTTTACCTTATTGCCAAGATATGATGAAAGGTATATAAAAGATATGTAGGCATACTCAATACAATATTAAAGATATTGTGTTGACGTGTACCACATGTAATCTTTTGTTTAGGTTGTGGTTATGCTCTTGAAGATCCAAGACAGTTGAGAGTTGTGTGTCGAGCTGATGGCCAGGTAGACCTGTTGTCTTTAGATCCTGTAGTTTAGTGATAGTACATATATATGTAAAAGTTTGTTGTTTAATATGTAATATCAAATGTTGTAACAATTCATGTTGTAATTATATGTTGATTAGTGAACATATGTTGTATGGTTTGTTTATTGTTCATGTGCATGTGCTCTGTTGTTTCCTTATGACTTCCTCTGATTTTCTTCTTCTTAGCCTAGTGTGAGGTGTTTAAATTGGGATTCTCGCTGAGGTGAGGGTTTCAATTTAGACGTCACATATCAGATTAAGTTTTAGAAAATATGGAGACATCACAAAAACTCAATTTTTATTTTATTTGATTAGATTTGGGGGATAATAATTAGGCATTTAACTTATTATCATTCTCATTATTTTGTTCAAATTGATGACCCTAATGTATCAATTTAGAAAATTACAGCGAATCAATTTTCTAATGAGCAAGATCCAAGATAATTCAACTATAGCCCGACCAACGCCACAAAATAAAATTTATTATCAAGGTAGGAAACTTTTGCCAATCACATCACATGCAATTCTTGATAGATAATATGTGCAATTCCTTGCCATAATTATATGTATACTTCTGGGTCCAAACGCTCTAAGAATCACTAGTTAAGCCTAACCTAATAGCCAATGTGATAGATATGCACCCTGCAAAGACAGAATCTACATATCTACCATCACACTTCCACAAGGTAGGTGACACACCACACGAAGGCATAACCTACACTTATTCAAACAACCTTTTCATGTGTATTGCTATTGGAAAGCACCTTATACTTAATATGTATATTTAGGGGTTATATATATATATATATATATATATATATATATATCCAATCACTACACATATAGTACATATCATATACATGCTATATCCCACAACATAAACATGCAATATAAAATAAAAGGTGATGTTTATATCCATGTCTACTTGTAATTCCTTGAAGCCACAAGGAATTACTACCCCCTAGGTCAATCATCACATCACATGTATGAATCTGTTGTTGGTGTAGTTCTATACTTGCCAATCTGGGTAGATCGGTTCAACACTTGAATTGGTCGTCTCGCCACTTGGTCGGTTGGTTGGTCATTCACGATGGTCATCTGGCCTCCTGTCCAACCGATGTTTGGACTCCTTCCAAATAGTTAGTTGGGTCCACTAGATAGTCGTCGGGCTCCATTGTTTTATCCTCCAAGGTCCTCCAGATGGCCAACTCATCTCACAAACTAGTCATCTCATCTGGCGATGAGCGTCTCCTCATCATTGCAAGAAAAGAAAGTATCATATTGCTATTAAACTTTTACATTGTAAAGAAACACATCGAGTTACATTTGAGGGAGAAAAGGTAAAAAAGAATTAACTTTACATTGGCAAGAAAGAGGTAAAGGTTCAGTACGCAGACTAAAATAAATAGAAAAAACTAAACCATCCAATCATACACAAATATCGGGTATTGGCCATAACTACACTACACATCCACCATAATAACTTCTTTTTGGGCGACACATGTAAATTATATATATATATATATAGTTTGGAATTATGTGGTCTTTGATCAGATACACATATGAGATAGTTTAAACATTTGCATGGTATGCAACAAATAAATGATTAAAGCAAAAATTCAATCATATCAATTATCATAAAATGTAGTAAATTGACGTGTATCTGATACCACTATTGGGAAAAATGGTAACAGAGCATAGCAACAACAAAATGTATCTATCTACATTCCCATAACAACAAGATCACATCAACTACTATGAAACAAGAAGGATGGTTTAACGAGTTATACATGGTCCTAGAGAAAGTCCAACAACAAAACCTTGCTTCAATGCAAAAGTCAACTAGTTGCTCTTGGACAGTAGCTGTGAAGCTTCTAGTCTTCACAACAAACAACAAACATAACAACTTCTACAGTGACTCATGTGGTCTCTCCATGAACTGCAGGCTGACTTTGCTCTCCAAGAAGTAGTCAAAGGATGCCTGCCTCTAGAGTAGTCCACACGGACCAACTAGAACTCTTATCATTCAACTAGAATGGATAGGAAGGATTTGTCCCTATCATTGGTGTACTAGTTACCAACTTGCTCTCCCATATAAATAATTCTCAATTATTTTTCCTATCGCTATCCCTCCCTTTTTGGGTAGGACTTGCTTGGTCTCTCTTAGTTACCACAACCAGAGAGGATAACAATTTTCAGAGAATTGATTCTCAATTATGTTGTTGTATTTTTGTGCTCTGGGAAGCCCCCAATACCCCTCTATTTATAGGTAGGGTTAGGGTCAAAGTTCTCAGTCTGTACGAGATTTTACAAGAATGGAAGGGACTGAGAAATCTTGAATTTTCACAACCTACAAACCACGAAATGGTTGTTAGGTGACCCAGACAGTCATCTGGCCACACAAGATGATCACTGTGAGATGGTCATCTCACAGTTTCCCAATCACATAAGAATTTGGTAATTCATTTACCATTAATGCTAGACATTAATTCCTTGCACCCCAAGTATTGGGAAATTGAAACAAGTTCGGGAAACTTCTAGAATGTTCATTCGGCCCCAACCGAGCCATCTCACACATGTGAGACACCCGTATCGCTCACCCAAATGGTCGTTTGGTGAGTCGAGTTGAGCTGATCCATTTAATAGATTGAACGGGTCAGTTCACACCTCAGTTTGGGCCGAATTTAGCCAATTTTATCTCTGATCAGCCTGACAATTCAAATAGCCATCTCAACACTTGAGATGCCTGTCTGACATGTCCAAATGGATGTATCAACACTTGAGATAGTTGTTTGGTAGTTTATTAAACCAATCTGTTGTGTGAGTTGAATACCTAAACAATTTAGTAATCAATCCAATCACCATTCAAGATAAAATCCTCTTCTAGATGAGTTTCTTTGTGTGTGACCCTATAGGTCCCATATCATGTTGGAAGTGTATGTTCATAACTAGAAAGGAGTGATGCCTAGCATACACCAGTGCTACTCAAGTGAATGAAAAGTTGCACTAGTACAGAAATGGGTTATAACGTCACTACCTGTAGGGTCGGTTTTTCCAAATAACTGACCTTATATGTCTAAAAAAACACGGGCACCACTTAAGACCTCTTGGGTTAGTTTTCTTAAAAAAACCAACCTTGTAGTATAACTCTATATGGTCAGTTTTCCAAATAACCGACCTTATATGTCTATAAAAATGTGGGCACCACTTAAGACCTCTTGGGTCACTTTTCTTAAAATAACCGACCTTGTAGTGTATCTCTATAGGGTTGGTTTTCCTAAAATAAGCGACCTTATAGACAATTGGACTAGAAAGCCAATTATAGTTTCCCGCGGCAAAAATTTGCTTGATTTTGGCTTCACGCCTCGATCTATAGGGTCGGTTTTTCCAAATAACCGACCTTATATGTCTACAAAAATGTGGGTTAGACATCTTGAATCCAGTTTGCCTTCACACATGTATAAGCACCTCTAGCGTCGGTTTTTTCCGTATAACTGACCCTAAAGGGATCCTCGATCGACAATATTGTCGACCGACATCAATTTTGGATCCAGTTTAGTTCACACATGTATAAGCACCTCTAACGTCGGTTTTTTACTTTTAACCGACCCTAGAGCTCTTCTCGGTCGATAAATTCGTCGACCGATTAAGAGCTAGATTTCACGTGTATAAGTACCTATAGGTCGGTTTTTTCCTTATAACCGACCCTAGAAGTCCCTTCTGTCGACAATATTGTCGACCGAGATGAATTTTGGATCCAGTTAAGTTCACGCATGTATAAGCACCTCTAGCGTCAGTTTTTTACTTTTAACCGACCCTAGAGCTTTTCTCGGTCAACGAATTTGTCGACCGATAACCTCTCGGTCGACAAATTCGTCGACCGAGAAGAAGCCAGATTTCACGTGTATAAGCACCTCTAAGGTCGGTTTTTCCTTATAACTGACCCTAGAGACCTCTCAGTCGACAAATTCGTCGACCAATAACCTCTCAGTCGACAAATTCGTCGACTGAGAAGGAGCCAGATTTCACCTCTAGGGTCGGTTTTTTCTTATAACCGATCCTAAAGGGTTCCTCGGTCGACAATATTGTCGACTGACATGAATTTTGGATCCAGTTTAGTACTTTTCAAAACTTTATAAAGCATTGGGATCTCAATCCCTTGTCTCTTTGTTGGGAATTCACATCCCTCAATACCACCATCATCACATTTGCTGGATCTGGGTATTCAAATCCTTAGTTCATCACTAAACATGGTTATCACTTATCAAGTAATTATTACCTTCAGGTCATCTGACCAAGGTATTTAGGATATTTGTTACACAAGCATCTCACATAACTCACTAGGCATATTCAACTTCTTGTTGTCACCTCTCATTACGCAACAAATAAAATAATGGCTCACAAGGCCCATTACCATCATAGCTCATACCTGGTTACGCTTATTATCTCATGATACTTGCATGGTTAGTATAATTGATAACAACCATATCAATTTCATATCAACATCATGCAATACAAAAATAACATCACTATTCCCTCATTAGGATTAGAGTTTCCCATGTTGATCAATTAGGGTTTCACATAAAATCATACCATATTAAGGTTTCACATAACATTATCCCATATTAGGGTTTTACACAACATCACCCTATATTAGGGTTTCACATAACATCATCCCATATTAGGGTTTCACATAACATTATCCCATATCAGGGTTTCATACGACATCACCCTATATTAGGGTTTCACATAACATCATCCCATATTAAGGTTGTATAAGCACCTCTAGCGTCGGTTTTTTACTTTTAACCGACCCTAGAGCTAACTCGGTCGACGAATTTGTCGATCAATAACCTCTCGGTCGACAAATTCGTCGACCGAGAAAGAGCCAGATTTCACATGTATAAGCACCTCTAGGGTCGATTTTTTCTTATAACCGACCCTAAAAGGCTCCTCGGTCGACAATATTGTCGACCGACATGAATTTTGGATCCAGTTTAGTTCACACATGTATAAGCACCTCTAGCGTCGGTTTTTTACTTTTAACCGACCCTAGATCTCCCCTCGGTCGACGAATTTGTCAACCGATAACCTCTCGGTCGACAAATTTGTCGACCGAAAATGAGTTTGAGTGTTTTTAAATAACCAGACACGGGCATCGCTTATCTTTAACGTCAGTTTGTTTGTTTTAACTGACGCTACAGGTCGAGTCTCTCCTTTAAAATGGCCGAAACCTAGTCTTTCTCTCCCGTGAAACAAAATTTTCGTTCTCTTTTTCTCTCCCGTAGCGCCGATACCTTTTCTGCCGCATATACCTTCTCTGCTTCTCTCCCGCGGCATAATTTTTCATTGTTGTCGCTCCACCAAAGCCTTTGCCAAGAAGCTCGTCGTCGTGTTCGAAGAGGATCGTGGTGTCCGTGAAGCCTTGCCACCTCTCCGCACCGCTAAAGCCCTTACCTCCTCTCCGTGAAAAGAGCTCGTCGTCGCCACCTCTCCACACTTCCACGAAGGTCGCCACCTCTCCGTGAAGGTCGTCTCATCCTCCATGAAGGTCGCCGCCGTTTCCAAGTAAGGTCGCCATCATTTCCAAGGAAGGTCACCGCCGTTTCCATGTAAGGTTCCCGAGTTCGTTTCTGGGTTCGGATCCACCTTTCTTGAGATTGTTTGGTGCTACCTTGTTTTGCTTCTTAGTCTTGGTAAATGAGATCTATCTCTTTTTCTTTATTTTTCTTGTTGTTCTATCCTCCCCTCTAGGGTTTGCTTCCTTTTTGGAGAAGGAACGAGCTTGGTGAAGAGGAGTGCCCAAGCTAGGGTTTCTTCCCGCTTTTTCTTCAATTTACCTTGCTGTTTGGAGTTTCTACATCATCTCTAAGGTGAGTTATATAACTTTATCCATGATTATTGTTCACTCTTACGTTACATGTACATGATTTTGCCTTAAAATATCGATCCGAGTATAAAGATATACCTTTACCTAGGGTGCAAGCTTGTATGATAGTTCTTGAGTAGTTTATCATCTTACATGAACCCAACATGGATAATGATTGCTTTTAATCTCTCAAAAGATGGTATATTTCTAGGATTTCAAGCTAATTTTTCCTCCTTATATTTCAAGCAATCTATCATTTTGTAAATTATGATGTGATTATGAATCATTTTTGTCATTAATATGTGGTTTTGAATGGTGACGGTTGAGCATCAATGCTCCCCTCTCCCAAAATATATGAATCTTTTGTTCTATTTCAATTTCTGCAGATTTCAGTGTACCCCTCAGTCGAAAATTTTGTCGACCGAAATATTTTCGGTCGACAATTTTCTCGACTGAGGGGTACACTGAAATGTTTATTTAAAATTTTAGCGTCGGTTATTCCAAAAAACCGACCCTGTAAACTCTCAGTCGAGAAAATTGTCGACCGACAATATTTTCGGTCGATAATGTTCTCGACCAAGGAGTACACTGAAGTGGTTATTCAATATTTAGCGTCGGTTATTCCAAAAAAATCGACCATGTAAACTCTCTCGGTCGAGAAAATTGTCGACTGAAAATGTGTTCGGTCGACAATTTTCTCGACCGAGAGAGTTTACAGGGTCAGTTGTTTTGGAATAACTGACGCTAAATATCGGTTTTTCTCGCCTCAGTCAGATTTTTTACAACCTTTTGCGTCGGTGTTTACTTTGTAAGGTCAGTTTTAATTGGTCAAATAAACCAACGCTATAGACCAAATTCTATAGCGACGACCACTTAGGCGTCGGTTATAAAGTGATGCTACAAGCTTAAAATAACCAACGCTACAGGCCATTCCTGTACTAGTGTTGGAGAACAACTTTAACCTATAATTGTGTAAGGTGTTGTAGTGATTGTATAATTCCTTTGTCTCTAATATCCAGGATGAAATCAAGACATGAAATCATCATCCCCTCAATATTAAACCCATGTCCTTGAACCAATAGTAGACTGTCTGATATAATGTGACCTCAATATCGTATATTGATTCACATGTGCATGCACATGCATTTCTCGGCCTCACTTATCAAGTTACCAGGTATCAATCTCTGATAGGAGGTAAATTCCATATCTATCACTCATTGTCTATACCCATGTGTCAAAGTCACCCAATCATCACATTTATGACAAACCATGTTTCAGGACTGTGTTTGATGATGTCAAAGTATACCCAACGGCGTGTGATGAGTGCAGTGATGGTTTCCATGTCTCTCTAGGTGGGTCTGTCTGATACATTGTTCCCTAACATGTATAGGGTGCTTGGTTTGATATTGCCATATCATGACTAATGAGATTTTGTCATCAACCAACCCACACTCTAGTCTTTAGTGTTACTAGTATCTATCTACCTTCCATGGTAACAACCGACTAGGGACATTATGATAATATGTACATGTACTCTTAACATTCATATGATCTCAATTCCCCAAGTCCTATACTTGAAGACATACATCATTGAGTAGTAATATTCTCTAGACATTCATATTGTTTCCCCATTATCTCATAACTGAGTGAAACATAATGAATAGAAAGCTTGCTTTATAAGTAGTAATCAAATCCTTTATGATTTATGTCATGTCAATCATTGCATGATTGGCTCTCAGGGCATACCTTACCAACATTTGTATCTATTTTATTATGAAATTAAAAAATTGTTATACATATAGTTATCTTGTCTCACCTATCTTGTCATTACAAAAGTAATCTATTATCTAGGAAAAACTCAGCATAACAGAATCCTTCATTCTTCTTATATATGTTTTTCTCCCAAAGGAGAGACAAATGCAATACATTTTATTCTTGCCAAATTATGAACACTAACTATTTCATGTTCATTTTAAAACTAAATGTTTGTAGGAAAGTTATATTCAACCCTTTAATTAATTTATTTTAGCTTGTGCTTATTCAAGTAGAGTGGGAAATAAGGGGGAAAATAGTTTCAAACTTTTAGCTAACCCATTTTGTAATCATGAAAAGCAATAGAAATTGTTTATTTTAGGTTATGATAATAAGTAGATATCTAAAGTGTATTTATAATATGTAGTTTCTTAAAATAATGGATTTTCTAATAATTGGATTACTAAAATGTTACTTTGAGTTATTTTTTGTTGTTTAGAGGTATATATTCGTTTAATTGTCAGCTACAATATTTCAATCTTGAGGATTAAGAACTGATGTATATAGTATTTACTTTTTAGGAACCACATATTGGATCCACATAGAAACAAAAGAGTTCACATTGCACTCTTGGTATAGAAATTATGTTGTCATGTTTATATATATATATATATTATATTTCACAAGGTTTGTAAAGAGAATGTTCTTAAAAGTACCAAAACAATATGAGTGAACATGAACACTATAGAAAATTCTTTGTAATATTTCATTAATGTATCATAAGAAAAATAACAAGCCTTCAAAGTTTAGATTATCTGCACATAAATCAACAACATAATAATACTATGTATAGATATTACATGTATACTATTTTTACATTGTCTGAAAAAGCTACTATAAATAGTAATTGGTAAATACTGATATAAGAAATGGGTATTTTTATAAGAATTAAAAATTCACATCTATTACCTACATGGCATGCATATAGTGTGAGCATTTCTTAGTCATTGATAAACCTACTCTTTTGTTTCATACATATTTTATATATGTTATCAATATGTCTTCAAGGGGTTTTTAATGAATGAAGTATTATGCCAATATTTAGAACACTAAAGTACTTTCCTTATCTAGAAGATGTAGGTTATTGACCTCTAAAGAAGTCAATGAGAATAATGACAACAACTCAATGTTTGTGGCAAAAATATGCATAATCATTTTGAATTGAAAATGGCCAAATGTTACTCTACACTGTTAAATATTTTAAAATATATATTGGTCTCATGAAAAATAAATTAGTTATGTTTGATATTATGTGTAAATATTTATTTATTTGTTAAGCTAGATAATAAACTTGTTCGAAGGAAATTATCAAGATAAGTCTAACAAAATCTTACATATTCATTAAAGAATGAATGACTAAAGTATAACATGATGTTTATACCTTAACTACATCATAGACTTATCTTATGGATGTATTGTTGGGGTGAGGCTTATATATCATTTCATGATATTAAGTTTTGTGGCATTGATGTTGTCAATCTTCTTGAACTATGTTGAGGAATGAGAAGTTCAGTTACAATCTGCACAAATACCTAAATCTGATTGGCAAGTACTTTGAGAAACACAATTTAAAGACAAAAAGTATTATTTAGAATACATTTACTATGTTGATGGAATTGGTCTAAATATTCAATTTAGTTTAATATTTGAGCTCTTCTACTTAGATGATGACGGGTTGCATTATCATTTGGCATGTGGATTCTACTGGAAGTTAGTTGTAACGACTCAGGTTTTGAGGCCTCAAATAAATGGATCTTATAAGAAATTATTGGATTACCAATATCACTAAGGCCTAGTTTGGCCGACAACTTCTCAAATTCTGGTATTTTGATAGATAGTATTAGTATTATTAAGGTAGCGTGAGAGGAGATCTGTACGCGGCTTGCTGGTTTTGCAGTCTGTCCGTGGGAAAGAAAAATGAAACCAGGCGGGAAACCGGAGAAGATGCTGGTATTCTGAGTACCTCCGATCTGGGCATGATTGGAAAAGCACGTTCTTACTGTTATCACAATTACAGGACAACGGTTATGAGTACCATGTACAACGGAAACGACTATCTATTATCATACTAATTACCCGCATTTAAGAAATCGGCGGCCAAACTAGGCCTAAGGTACACTTCTTTTTCAAGGAGCTCATCACTAAAGAACTGTGGAAAATCGTGCTCAGTGCAAAGTAGACTAGGATGGGTGACTAGTCAGGAACTTAATCTTAGTGTGTGTGTGTGTGAGTGAGGACAAAGTACACAATTAAGACTAGTGGTAGTCTGTGTAGTCAGTCATCATTCTTAAAGCACTACTAGAGCCTTGGGGAGTGAGCCCGAGCTTTACAAATAGTATTAGAGTCATAACCCCTCCAGTATGTGGGACCCACAAGGAGATTTGGCATGCTAGTATTGAGTTATGCGGTCCATGCGTGTTGGAAAGGGCTATCTATAGTGATGTAGTCACCCTTGTACTGGTTGCCACGATCGAGAGCTAGGTGCACATGGGTCATTTTGGTTCTACAGTGAAATGCAGAGTGATTATGAGGCTTTATAGTTGAGCTTTGATGAGGACGCCAGGAGTCTAAATGGGGAGATTGTAACGTCACAGGTCGTGAAGCCTCGAATAAATTGATCCTAAAAGAAATGAATGGACAACCCATATCAACAAGGTGCACATCTTTTTCAGAGAGGCCATCACTAAAGAAGTATGTGGCTAAGTGTGCTTAGTCCTAAGTAGTACTAGGATGAGTGATCAGTCGGGAAGTTAATCCCAACTTGTGTGTGAGTATAGACAAAGCACACAGTTAAGACTATATGTAGGATCCGTCGTCATTCCTGAAACTTTACTAGAGTTTGAACAGTGAGCCCAAACTTTACATTAGTAGTCAATTAAAAGTTGTAATGTACTTATGAATGACAAGGACTATATCAGAGCTAACAAGAGGTGGTGGGATCAAGAAATCTAGAGAGGTACAATTTTAAAAAGTGAGAGCGCATAGGACAGCGGATTAAAAAACTTCTTGAGAAGACACTCATGAATTGGGTCATGGTGTTGGAAGCATATGATGTAACACGATAATTTCATAACCATCCAAGGAATATAGACTATAGATGATGAAGAGTATGGGATCTTAGATTCTCAAAATAGGACAGCCAAGACAACGTTGTTCGTCATAAAACTAACTTTAGGAAAACATCCCTGCAGTTGACTTTTGCACATCATCAACGAAATGAGGTTCATAGCTTTTGGATTTATGATAACACATGATGTACATCATGCGACGGTTTCTAAATATAAATATGTACTATGAGGTGCATTCATGGTCAAACTGATAACCTTAACCATATAGTTAGACAGGTATGGTACATACCCATAACCGCTTTGTAAAAATATGTACCCAAATCGTACCTATACCCATGTATCACTCGGGTTATATGGATGGATTGATGGTAAAGATTTACGTATAAACTTCCAGAGTAAGGTTAAATTCAATCAGTGGTGAGCCAGTGCAGTATTACAATTTTTATTTTACTAAAAACGTTGTTTGTAAAATGCTAAAGCTATCATTTTCATAGAAAATACAGGGTTTGAAATACAAAGAAGTTGCTATCTTTTAGCAACCTTTTTATATCATTGTTGGAATAATTTTTTCATAGAACCTGTTGAATTAATTGTAAAAGTCGACGACGAATTACATCAGGGAACGACTTTTAATCATTTGACGACACATGAACTTGTTTCTGTGGTGTCATATTAGAATGCCGAAGAATGCTTCTTGATCTTTTGCTCGAAACGGTTGGATTGTGTTTGAAAAAGAAGCATGTACGTCATAACGCTTTCACTAAAAATTAGTTTTAGATATATTAAATGCCAACAAGAGAGAGGAAGACATACGCTTTCGGGAAGTGTATGTTTACAGGTATGAGGGTAAGAGGTACCCTGTTATATCTCAAGGTATTTTGTTAGACACAAATAACCCAATTATCTCTTAAACTATTTTGTTAGTCATAAACATCTCTCTGCAAACAAAAGTTCACGAGACGACCACATGGCTAGATTCATTAAAAGAGACAATTTAATGAAGAGTGTGTAATTGTGACGAAACATATTAAAAGTCAGAATTTAACAAAACTTTTGCGATATAAGTATGTGAATAGACAAGATAGATCAATGACGATCAAAGGGCAGGACAAATTGGAATACTTACTGATACAGATATTTTTTGAAGGATGATTAAGACATCAAAATGAACAAAACAATTCCCGGAAGGACGAACAACTTGACGGCATATCGTTGAAACACAAAAGTGAGCCAAGGACTTTGTTTATTTAGTGTCTCTAGCCTTAAATCAGTTAAACTATTAGACACGTGATCAAGATTAGACTAAAAGAAGGGCGAATATGAATGGTGCCACTGATCTGAATTACTCCGGGCTCACCACTGCTGACACCTCTGGCTTCTTTGCAGAGGCAGTCGTCCAACGTTCTAACTAAATTTCTTCCTGTTTTAAATCATTATGTAACGATACCACTTCCGAGTTAGTCTTGGTCCTCCTCGAGAGAAGCCATATCCAGGGTTAACTGACCATCATTGACTGTAATCAATGGTCGGCATATTGTGTTCGTCCCCGGCAACACATAACGCGCGATTTGTCAGCATCAATCTATGTGCTTCTTAAGAAGCCAATATTGATCATCAACCCGGAGTTTGCCGCTGCTAGTCAAGGATTACAATCCGAGCGCACCTCTAATCCAACCTAAACATGCCTTCTTTTAATTAATGGATGTAGAATAGCAAGTGAAACCCATGCTTGCAGGGTCGCCACACCTGTTTTAGTAATAACAAGCTCTACTGGATTGAACTGCCGATTTCGTTGTGGGACATACCTGCAACTGCAATGATGTATGAGATAATGCATTAGCTTGGTAGGTTAAAACCCGAGATAAGAGGGTAGGTGTCATCGATTATATATAAACCTGGACAATTCAACTTTGACTTTGTAAAGGTTATCTTGATAGAAAGGACGCATCAACTGAGTAGTGGACGAACATGCGACTACGCCTGCTGAGTTATCCCTCACTTGGAGAACAACCCCCGGTCCGTCCCTGCATGCTAGATCATATTGGCTCCTAAAAAGCACTCGGCGGGGAGGACTGCTCGTAGACTGGAGTTTTTGAATGTACCAACGAGAATCCACTGCGGCTTGAAGATGTCAATAGGTCTTGGTATGGACAAAAGGGGCGAAGAACGACATGGCGAAGTCTTGAACGTTGATCGCTTTTCTTCCACTGGTTGAAATTCTGCCCAAACAATATTTTATCGGGTTTCTTTTGATAGGTGAGAACATAACCTGTGACGCGTCCAAATCTAGTGTTGCAACTTGTTGTTGCATTTACGGTTGCATTACATCCTAGTCTTACATCTACTTCAAAGACCACCCCTAAAAAATTAACTGGGGATTTAAACGGTAACAACGAATGCAACGAATTTGCTCCCAGCGGCGACATGATAGGATGGAAATAGAGTCCCGACTTGCGTACACTACGTGCAGGACGGAAATGAGTGCTCACGCTTAGATTGGTAAAATAATAAATGATATTCAAACTACAAACTAGAGATTGTTGTATGTATTTTGTAGCAGTGGCAATGATTTTGCTTGCATGAGGGGGGCGAGATGAATGTAAACCTCCTGGCTTTACTTAAAAAAAAGAGATTGTTGTATACAAAAATGATTCACACTAAGATATATGAAAATAAAATAAACATATTGTTGTAAAGAATAATCTCACTTTGTATAACTCTTAGTGACACAACTCCCTTGGACGGTGTCATATAAATGAAGCTTTATGCACGTGTCTCTACCTCAGCCACATTTTCCATTACAACTAGTTGCTCCCCCTCTATAATTGAAAGCAATTGATGAACTTTCTCTTTTAGCATGATAATTTTGTTGTAGTTTCTGAAACTAAAATTATAAACTATGATGCTATATTCAAAATCTTAGGGCAATATTTTGTTAGTGTCCCATCCATATTTGATAATGACAACCCTGGAATTTTTATCTTCCACAATATCTAGAATCTGACATGCCAAATGAGTTACATATTGGGGACTCTTGTCTTTATAAACATATCACTGATGCAAACAAAATGTGTGGTCTTGCATATGATGCCCGCTCAATTTACCTAGAGCTAAACATGTCCCTACTATAAGATGAAACCACATCACTTTACCAAGAACCACTTATAAAAATGTATCCATGACCTCTTGAAACTTGAAGAAGAAGAAGCAAAATCCTCCCCTTAGATTGTCACCACTTGGTCCTCCACGTCAAAAATCTCCACTATTGTTCCTAACTCAAGAGTTTAATAAGCGCTAAATGACTCAATCCATTATGCAACTTTATCAAACTAGTCTAAGTTCTTTATGTTCCTTATATTAACCATTGACACTTTGTTTCTAGCCTAAGGATTTAGTCTATCCCTGAAACTCT
This sequence comes from Alisma plantago-aquatica, assembly GCA_963693085.1. Taxonomy (NCBI): domain Eukaryota; kingdom Viridiplantae; phylum Streptophyta; class Magnoliopsida; order Alismatales; family Alismataceae; genus Alisma; species Alisma plantago-aquatica. Next base: position 1,108,337,124 of record OY856410.1, read on the forward strand.
TGTACTTGTCAATGTCATACAAAGTAGATTATGAGATCAAAATTGACTGGTGTGGTGAAGTGGTATTTATATTCTCCGACTATGGTGTTTCTTATGCATTGAAGATGTCATAACTTACTTCTAAAAATGTGGCAGAAAAAAATTGTGTTTCAAATTTTCCATGTCATTGCACATCTCTCCTCTTGTCATGAACATGTTGCCACCAAAACGGGGCATCACCAATAAGAGGATATATGGCATACTAATCTATCAAAACCCATATACATCTATCAAACAAAATATTGTATCAGGTAGTCAGATCCACTCACCATAAATTATCAGATATTTAGTTTTATAAAGTTCCATTCCACACATATTCTTTACCATCTCATATGATCTAATAATTCCTGATTGGATGATGATGATGATCCCTTCTCTTTCTTGTACCTTTCCTTTGCCTTTTAAAACACCATTGGAACCATTTCTATTGGTGTGTAATCCTATCTCCTTACCCTCAATCCACAGGATATTAATAAAGAACATAATGGATCACAACTTGATCTTTTCTTCATCCTCTTCCTTCTATATACATCTTAATAGAAGAGTACTGATGTACATCACACTACCTACACCTTCCACCCTCCCACTTCAATCTGTAGTCTCCCCCCCGCCAGCAGCATTGCGCCAACCCATTGCCATGTCAGAGCCACTTCCTATCCGCCATCACACCTGTCAACCGCCACGCCATGACCGCCATGATGCCCAAGACATCCACACCCAATCGTCATTGCTCCCACATCGATAAGACCAGAGAGCCACACCGAAGCAACCTGCGCCCCCATCCCCGCCGTCGTTGCCGCATCTGAGCCCACGTCGTCGTCGATGCACCCACGTCACCGCATCCGTGCACATGCCGCCGTGCATCTACGCCTACGTCATCGCACCCGCACCACGCTGCCACCACACCCACGCCCTCACCGCTGCACTAGCACATATGCTGTCGCACGCCCACACCACTACCACACCCACAACATGACTCATATAACTCGTTACGTCTACCACACCGTCACGACATTGTCACCCATTGGACTTTATCGTGAGGAGGAAAAGGAGGGACATGGGGATTAGTTGGTCGTCTAGACATGTAATGCATAGATGTTATCATTGTAATATGTAAACTTTTTCAATGTGATGTATAAAAATTAGTCATGTGTAGAATAAAATTATAGAATGTGAGCTCGTATGAGTTTTATTTTCATTCGGTGATAAAGAATGTGAACTGATATGGGTCATTTATTATAAATTAGGTTGGATAATGAATAATATATTATACAAAAATAATGAACAATCATTATGTCTCGTATTATATTTTTTAAAATTATGGAATTTTTCTAATTGTAAGCATTGATTTGGCTTATATTATGTACAATTCTTGATATTTATTTGGTGCACTATGAATATTAATTAGTCTGATATGTAAAATTACCAGCAACATATGAACAGATGTGACACACATTTTGTGATCAAATTTGATCACTTTTTGCATTTAATTTTTTGTACATACTAAATTAAAGAATAAAAAAATGAATGGGAAGTTTTTTTAAAATGTGACGTACTTTGCTAGTTTATTTTAGGTCTGCTTGTGAATAAGTTCTGTTACTATGTTGAACATATTCATGTACGAATTTTGGACTTAGACGTTAAATGTGTAAAAACATAAATGTGATCAGTTAAAAGGAGAAATTGGAGGGAAAACAAACAAAATTTGAATTTAAAATTAGTTATTTTCTTATTTATGTGTGGGAAATTAAATGCAATTGGTTGGTTGTTGGTTGGTGGTGAGTGGGTGGGAGGCAACATCTCATTGCATTAGTGACATGCATGCAGTCATGCAGCCACATGAGCAACGTTTCTGTCTAGAAATTAGTATTGCACTATGCTAGAAAAAGCATATAAAAATGCTAATTATTTTTTTTGTGTATGGTGTTGTCGCACAAGTTGTAATATTTTGTGGAAGTGTATTATAAGATGTGTGATATTTTCACAAATTTATTTACTACACAAAAATAATTAACAAACAACGTACTTGTTGGTACACACTGTGCTATTTTATTATAAGTTTAGTTGCTGATATATTTTAGTATTATCTTTAATATGATTAAGTATTTAGTACTACCTCGAATACATTTTAATATTAATTTTTTGACTTAGGCACATGTGTTATTGTATTTGTTGCAACATCTACATATATGCAAGCAATGCAAAATGTGCAAAAGATTCACATTATAAAATCTTATAGCATGACCCCACAAACTAGTTTTTTTACATTATTGTCTTGTTAATATTTATTCTTGAGTAAAATAAAATAATAATTTACACATATATATAATGAATAAAAATTAATTAAACATAATATACAACCAATTTGGTATTTTATTCACTAATCAAGTGAACATCTGATTGTACACATTGTGCTGGTTTATATCTAGTACATTTACTAATGACTTTTGATAATGTGTTGAATACACTCGAGACTGCTTCTGGACTTAGCCTTAAAATACATATAAACATGCAACGGGTCGGATCAGTCATTAAATTGTGCTAAGAAGTGGAAAGAATAAAAAAAATGAATTTTCAAATATCTATTTTTTTTAGTCTTAGGGAGACCCCACTCCCCCTCCTCCTCAAACAGGTGCCAGAGCCCGGATGACCCAAGGAGTTGGTAATTACAGTGTTATGACCCATAATTAAGTGAACTAATAAGTATGGTGATCATAGCATCATTATGATTAATTAAGTTGAATTAATCACTCACTGATGCATATAGTGTTTCGATCAGGTGAGATAGTCCAATTAGCATGATTCGTGCACTGAGGATGTAGAGAATTTTGCGCTTGAAAGTTTGCAACAGAAATCACCTCAATCGGACACTCGAGGAGAGAGTTACAACATTTTCTGGAACTTTGGGTTTATAATGCAAAATTTCCATTTTTATTGGCTTATTAATCCTTTTTCCCTTTCCCTTATCTCCACTGTCACCCGATAGTTTACAGAACCGCTTGAAGCGGGTTTCTGTGGCGGCGCACAAAGCGCGACTGAGAAGCAGGAGAAAATCACAGCAGGGCGATTCTTGGCTCGACTCAACGACATCGGCCCCTTCTCTCCTTCCACCTTCTTCTTCCTCTCCTTCTCCTTCTCTCTTTCTCCTCCCTTTCCCCTCGCCCTCCCGCGACACCTAGACCAGCCCACGATACCTCCTAGCAGCAGCGTCCAGCTGCAATTGCAGCTGCAACGGCAACAGTCAAGAGCTCGATTAGGCTAGCAAGCAGTGTGGATTCACCACCCCGACTTCATCCTTGAGGTCCAAATCACGAATATGCAACCATCCAGCTCTGATTCAGCACCTAGCAAGTTGCTATGCATCTTGACCTGCGGCGAGCAGCAGTTACGGCTGCTGTAGTTTGGGTAGAAGGGCGCCGTTTTGGGCACCTAGCAGCTGAGGAGCTACCTTGAGCTCCGATTCAGAGGTTCCAGCAGATTTCACAACTTCTAGTTAAGTTCCAATCATCAATCAAAGCTCTTCCGTCAACTTGGATTAAGCGTTGGTTTGTTCTGTGCAAAGCAGTCGTGAACAATGCAAATTCCAAGGTAGAAGACAATAGAAATCCACCCGGAATCAGACCCTGAATGCATCTCCGGACGAATCCGGACAGTCCAAATCGCTGTGAGTAGGATTTCATTTATTTATCATTAATAAACTCAGGCGTTTGAATATTTCCAGTTATGTGCGCGAATTACGCTGATAACAGGCGTTATCAGGCGTCGGGCAGCGTTTGGCGTCGCCCGACTTTTTATTTCATAAAATACTTATAGACGCTGTTATATGATTTAGTTTAGCATCTGATCAGTGTGGATTGAATCAGTAAATTTATATGATTCATTGGAACCTAAATTGCTCATTTGAATGTTGAAATTAGAAATTCATGTCTGGAAAAGGTATAATTTGGGTATGAACCCAAACAATGAAGATTTCTGATAAATTATCAGATGTACGATTTCAAAGTAGATATGAATAAATAAAATATGCATGAAAACCCTAATTGCATATATCTTTTGACGTTAATATGTGTAAATTGATATTTACATGAAATGGCACATTTCTCTGAATTATTACCAGAAATTCTCAAGTATTGTTATTAAATTGTGTTGTGATATGTAATTAACTCTTAATTGAGTTAAGTGATGCACAAACCAGGATTTGGGTTAATGTGCACGTTTTTCGAGAAATTTAGAGAATTGATAATTGTTGAGTATGTTTCTCACATGTGAAGCAAATTTCTTTAATTTGTGCAATAAGATGTTCAATTGCGTAAATTCGCTATGTATGTGCCAAATTGAAATAAGTTGGGTTATTTATGCATTACTAATTTGTCTGAATGCATGGTATGAGAATTTCTCAGAAATTACAATGATTTAAAATATATTGCTCTGTCAGTTTAGAATGACAGTGTATTGTGATCTGATATGAAATCAGTAAATGTGATTTTCCTGTTTAAATGGTTATATGTTAATCAGTTAATAGACTTAGGTGCCCCAACACCGTAGAACCCCATTGCGCGGTCTGTACCTTTGGGGTGAAACGATCGATCTAGCCTTGTGCCTAGATGGTCGGGCTCGTGTTCAACAATAATCCGTGCGTGTGTCACGGTGGCACGAGGGCAGACAGACAGTGTCCAACAACAACACGTGCTTGTGTCACGGTGGCACTGGAGAAAAATGGGGGTTATTCAACATTAATCTGTGCTTGTGTCACGGTGGTAACCCAGACCCTCCGACTGTGCACTACAGGGTGGGAGGAGTCCAGAGCACTCGGAGTTAGTGCAGACAAGCCCTTGTGCGCCTGGGGCCCTTGTGCGCCCGAGAGTCCTGTGCAGACCAGGACGGACAGTCAGACTTAGCATTTCCCGGGTGTGTCGCTAAGTCTTGTACGGTGGGATCGTAGTTCGCTACAGATCTTCATATGTAGAGTGCGCTGCATATGTTTGGGGCATAATAAAATAATTATGTAATCATATAGGATCACAGTAAATTAATATATCCGAACTTTTGTGCCAATTCCTTATATCTGTTTATTGGTTTAAATTACCTGTTGTTGCATAGAAATGCGACTATATTCTGTAATCTGCTATGTCATTAGAACTGCCCTGTTTGTACTGTATTCATGTTATTTAAATTTTATAAATCTGATGAGTTGTTTAGTGATAGCTAAATGAAAGGCTATTCACTGAGCGAGTAGGCTCATACCTCTACTCAAAACATTTTCAGGTTATCGCCAACAGCAAGAATCAGAAGGATCGTTTCATCCTAACGCCTAGTTATTAAAAGGTTTGTAGTTAGTCTAGTTAGAGGTCTCTTAGTCCTTTCCCCTCGATCCTTGAGACATGGCGTGGGTGAGAGAGAGTGTGTATGTGGAATGTGTATAAAGATGTAAATTAACTGTTATGTTTACTTTATGTTAAAAAAAATGTTACATGTTGTAAACTCTGTTTGCTTACTCTAGCCAGTTTAATTGAAATGCTTATGCAATAGTTTATTATGTTTTAGTTTACAACAATAATCTGGATATCATTACGAGGTTTTAAATAGAAAAAGTTCTCAGTGATTTGTTTATGTGATAATCCCTCCGTCGCGCCCTAATCTCGTGATTAGTGGTTAGTGTGAGATCGGGGTGTGACATCTTGGTATCAGAGCATAGGTTGAGTATATGAATACTCTAAGTCAAGGTCAGGGGATGAGAAGAGACCAATAGGATTAGGACTTAGGTGTCTTCCTTCTAACTGCAATTTTATAACAGGAAATGTTCTGTTATAGTATTACAGATGGCAGGAAGAGGACGTGGTCACGAGAATCAAGTTGAGAGTTTAAGCTGAGTTATCAGGGATCATTAGGATCAAAAGATAGAATTATAATTAAGATGGATAAGAAATGACGTGTCTTTAGCTCTGGAAGGTCTGAGTGTTTAGATACCCTGGCCATGTGTCTGAATACTTAGATTGACCAGTATCAAGCTACTCTGTCTATTCTTCTCTGGATGCCCTGGCCAGGTATGCAGAGGAAGGATAGGCCAGAGAAAAACCCTAGAAATCTTAGGGTTATGAGATAAGAAATTAATATAGTAATAAGAGGTTTAACATAGGATGTGATACAATTTTTGCTTTATATTGCTTATTTGATTGAAAATCACTAGAAATGCACTTATATGCATGAAATTAGATTTTCAGTTTGTAAAGTAAACATGATTCTTTTATGTTGTTGTATGTCATGAAATGATTTAATTATTGTTTGAATTCTTTGTATCAAGTAGACCAAAAGTTATGTTTAAATGAGTTTGCCTTAAATGGATATTCATTCCACATGTTTGAAATCAATAGGGGTTGGTTAATCTTGAGTAGCTCTTGGCTTCAGGACTACAGGTTCGGCCTGGTCCGGCTGGCAGGATGCGTTACTGGGATCTAATGACTCCTATTAACAGTATAATTAGAGTAGACTCTGGATGTTTTAGACCTGAATCATAGTAAGAATGTACATACGATAAGACGTTGAGATGTAAGAGAAAGATTAGAACAGCTAAGAATTTGCTGGAAATGATATCAGAGTCCAATGTTGGAACCTCATATGTGCAATCCTTAATTGGAAATAAAAGAAAATGATATAAGGTTCAAATTAAATTCAATGATTTGTATTATATGAACTCTAAAAATAAGAGTATGGAAAGGATATGAGAAAAGTATGTAATGGCTAGGACGTAAGAATCGACCATGGATTGGATCATGTAATAGAGTAAAATACGTTTATGTATTTCAAAGCAAATAGAAAATAGAAGAAAAGAGTTAAGTATACACTAAGTACATAGAAATAAAGAGTCTTATGAAAATTATAAGACCAAGACAAGAAATTTAGTTGAATCAAAAGAAATGTTAGAAATGATGACTTTGATTAAGGAACGAGAATTACAAGACATAATTGAGAGTATGGAATGCATATCTTTATTATAAAGTTAAATACATTCATACATACTACCTTTGGATTCTAAGTCTCTATAGACTAACAAATTAGTTTTTAAAATAAAGAACAAACACATAACTTAGAAAAATGAATGCATGATATAAGAATTTCTCAGTATTTACAATTATTTTAAGTACACTGTTCTGACAGTTCTAGAATGATATCATATTGTGATTTGAACTGCAATCAAATGAATGAGGTAACTGAAACCCTAAGGATAGGGTGTTGCCATGTAATAAGTGAATGAGGTAATTGAAACCCTAAGGATAGGGTGTTCAATGAATCAAGTATTTTGATATCAAAATTCTCAGTATAAGATGTGTGATGCTTAACAGTTCAATTGCACGATTTTAGTGTATAAAGTGCCAAATTGACATGCATTCTGTTTATTTGAGAATTCCAGTCTGCCTGCATGCATATTGATATTGATTTCTCAGTAAATTACAAGTGGACACGTAATTAGATGATTTAAAAATTTGAAATCTGCATGCATGCTTATTATGTTGAATCTCTTGATATTTGCAATACCTGAATATATGGCTTGTCCAGTTTGAAATGATATTCATGTTACGTTATAAGCTTCCATTAAATTGAAGAGATATCATGAAAATACCAAAGTCCAGAACAAATAAGAGAAAGGAAATTCCAGCGATAAGATAAGGAAGAATTTAGTAAAACTTATGAGATCTAAAGTTTGAATTTCAAACTAAGGGAACATAGTCACATCACAATAACGCTATGTTATTGATAAAGAAGAAACCCTAGAATGTTTAGAGTTGTAGTAGTTCAAGGGATATCAATAGTGATTTGACCTTGAGTACTAGCATCCCTATAAAATAAGATCATGAGATTTGTTCTATGAAAGGTAAGCTAGAATTAATAAAATCTAGGGTTTAAAGGTAGATAACCAATATGAAAATGACTTGTAGAAAAGAGTAAGATATAAATTTGAAATGTAACAATAAGTAGCATAGAATGAGGAGTACTACCTGATACATGATCTGAAGTTAGTTGTTGTAGTTCATGCTCTTATGACACAACGTCACTATCTTTATGATGTGACGATAGATTGTCACCTTGGGAAGGTGAATGTGGTAGTTGATGCCCTAAGTAGGAAGTCTAGTTCAACAGTGGATGTATTTTCCATGGCATGTTTCGAAAAGAGACATGCTAGTGGAAATGTGAAAGTTGAACTTAGACTTAGGGGTGACATAGCTAAATGGTTTGATTGCACAGATGCAAGTCAAGCCTACTTTTATGATCAGATCAAGGAACTACAACAGGGTGATAGTGAATTACATCAGATCATGCATGATATGACAGGGGGAAAGAGACCAGAGTTTAGACTTCCAGATGATGATGTGTTGTATCACCATGACAGGTTGCATGTACCTCGAGATAATTAATTGAAAGAATAGATTCTTGAGGAAGCACATGCACTGATGTATGCTATGCATCCATGTAACACTAGGATGTACAAGAATCTCAAGGAGTTGTATTGGTGACCTGATATGACAAAGGATGTAGTTGAGTATGTGACTAGGTGCAGTGTGTGTCAGTAGGTTAAGGCTGAGCACCAGGAACCTACATGTACTTTGCAATCTTTTCCTATATCAGTATGGAAATGGGAACATATCACAATGAATCTTTGTGGTAGGGTTACCCAGGACGCCTAGGGGTTCGGACTCAATATGGGTGATCGTGGATAGACTAACTAAGTCTGCTCACTTTCTTCCTGTCAAGTCAACCTTTGATGTTCCAAAGATGGCCAAGATTTATGTGGATGAGGTAATCAGATTACATGGGATTCCAGTTTCCATTATTTCTGACAGAGATCCTAAGTTTACATCCAGATTCTGGAATCAGTTACATCGTGCGTTGGGCACAAAGCTGAGGTTTAGTACAGCATTTCACCCGCAGACAGATGGTCAATCTGAGAGGACCATTCAGACCCTTGAAGACATGCTGAGAGCATGCGTTCTGCAGTTCAGAGGTAACTGGGAAGAACACTTAAGCCTGATAGAGTTTGCATATAACAACAGCTACCATTCTAGTCTTGGAATGGCCCCATATGAAGCTCTATATGGCAGGAAGTGTAGATCACCAGTTTGTTGGTACGAGGTTGGCGAGAAAGAAATTCTTGGACCTGAGATAGTTGATATAACTACAGAGAAGATATCTGTGATCAGGGATCAGTTGAAAGCTGCTCAGGACAGACAGAAAAGTTATGCAGAGAGACGACGTCGACCTCTTGAGTTTGAGGTTGGTGACAAGGTTTATTTGAAGGTTTCACCATGGAAGGGAGTGCTAAGGTTTGGCAAGAGGGGTAAGTTGACTCCTAGGTTTATGGGCACATATCCTATCATTGAGAGGATTGGACCTGTAGCCTATAAGTTGGATTTGCCATCTGAGTTAGCTAATCTTCATGATGTGTTTCATGTGTCTATGCTTAAGAAATGTTACCCTGGTACGGAAAAGATAGTTGACCCAGAACCTGCACAGCTTAGATCAGATGTGTCCTATGTTGAGGGACCAATCCAGATAGTTGATCAGAGGATCAAGAAGCTTAAGAACCGTGAGATACCATTGGTGAAAGTTTTGTGGAGGAATCATAACCTAGAGGAAGCTACGTGGGAGCTTGAGTCAGAGATGCGTAGCAAGTTTCCTTTTCTCTTTTAGGAATTTCGGGATGAAATTCTTATAAGGGAGGGAGATTGTTATTACCCATAATTAAGTGAACTAATAAGTATGGTGATCATAGCATCATTATGATTAATTAAGATGAATTAATCACTCACTGATGCATATAGTGTTTCGATCAGGTGAGACAGTCCAATTAGCATGATTCGTGCACTGAGGATGTAGAGAATTTTGCGCTTGAAAGTTTGCAACAGAAATCACCTCAATCGGACACTCGAGGCGAGAGTTACAACATTTTCTGGAACTTTGGGTTTATAATGCAAAATTTCCATTTTTATTGGCTTATTAATCCTTTTTCCCTTTCCCTTATCTCCACCGTCACCCGATAGTTTACAGAACCGCTTGAAGCGGGTTTCTGTGGCGGCGCACAAAGCGCGACTAAGAAGCAGGAGAAAATCGCAGCAGGGCGATTCTTGGCTCGACTCAACGACGTCGGCCCCTTCTCTCCTTCCACCTTCTTCTTCCTCTCCTTCTCCTTCTCTCTTTCTCCTCCCTTTCCCCTCGCCCTCCCGCGGCACCTAGACCAGCCCACGATACCTCCTAGCAGCAGCGTCCAGCTGCAATTGCAGCTGCAACGGCAACAGTCAAGAGCTCGATTAGGCTAGCAAGCAGTGTGGATTCACCACCCCGACTTCATCCTTGAGGTCCAAATCACGAATATGCAACCATCCAGCTCTGATTCAGCACCTAGCAAGTTGCTATGCATCTTGACCTGCGGCGAGCAGCAGTTACGGCTGCTGTAGTTTGGGCAGAAGGGCGCCGTTTTGGGCACCTAGCAGCTGAGGAGCTACCTTGAGCTCCGATTCAGAGGTTCCAGCAGATTTCATAGCTTCTAGTTAAGTTCCAATCATCAATCAAAGCTCTTCCGTCAACTTGGATTAAGCGTTGGTTTGTTCTGTGCAAAGCAGTCGTGAACAGTGCAAATTCCAAGGTAGAAGACAATAGAAATCCACCCGGAATCAGACCCTGAATGCATCTCCGGACGAATCCGGACAGTCCAAATCGCTGTGAGTAGGATTTCATTTATTTATCATTAATAAACTCAGGCGTTTGAATATTTCCAGTTATGTGCGTGAATTACGCTGATAACATGCGTTATCAGGCGTCGGGCAGCGTTTGGCGTCGCCCGACTTTTTATTTCATAAAATGCTTCTAGACGCTGTTATATGATTTAGTTTAGCATCTGATCAGTGTGGATTGAATCAGTAAATTTATATGATTCATTGGAACCTAAATTGCTCATTTGAATGTTGAAATTAGAAATTCATGTCTGGAAATGGTATAATTTGGGTATGAACCCAAACAATGAAGATTTCTGATAAATTATCAGATGTACGATTTCAAAGTAGATATGAATAAATAAAATATGCATGAAAACCCTAATTGCATATATCTTTTGACGTTAATATGTGTAAATTGATATTTACATGAAATGGCACATTTCTCTGAATTATTACCAGAAATTCTCAAGTATTGTTATTAAATTGTGTTGTGATATGTAATTAACTCTTAATTGAGTTAAGTGATGCACAAACCAGGATTTGAGTTAATGTGCACGTTTTTCGAGAAATTTAGAGAATTGATAATTGTTGAGTATGTTTCTCACATGTGAAGCAAATTTCTTTAATTTGTGCAATAAGATGTTCAATTGCGTAAATTCGCTATGTATGTGCCAAATTGAAATAAGTTGGGTTATTTATGCATTACTAATTTGTCTGAATGCATGGTATGAGAATTTCTCAGAAATTACAATGATTTAAAATATATTGCTCTGTCAGTTTAGAATGACAGTGTATTGTGATCTGATATGAAATCAGTAAATGTGATTTTCCTGTTTAAATGGTTATATGTTAATCAGTTAATAGACTTAGGTGCCCCAACACCGTAGAACCCCATTGCGCGGTCTGTACCTTTGGGGTGAAACGATCGATCTAGCCTTGTGCCTAGATGGTCGGGCTCGTGTTCAACAATAATCCGTGCGTGTGTCACGGTGGCACGAGGGCAGACAGACAGTGTCCAACAACAACACGTGCTTGTGTCACGGTGGCACTGGAGAAAAATGGGGGTTATTCAACAATAATCTGTGCTTGTGTCACGGTGGTAACCCAGACCCTCCGACTGTGTACTATAGGGTGGGAGGAGTCCAGAGCACTCGGAGTTAGTGCAGACAGGCCCTTGTGCGCCCAAGAGTCCTGTGCAGACCAGGACGGACAGTCAGACTTAGCATTTCCCGGGTGTGTCGCTAAGTCTTGTACGGTGGGATCGTAGTTCGCTACAGATCTTCATATGTAGAGTGCGCTGCATATGTTTGGGGCATAATAAAACAATTATGTAATCATATAGGATCACAGTAAATTAATATATCCGAACTTTTGTGCCAATTCCTTATATTTGTTTATTGGTTTAAATTACCTATTGTTGCATAGAAATGCGACTATATTCTGTAATCTGCTATGTCATTAGAACTGCCCTGTTTGTACTGTATTCATGTTATTTAAATTTTATAAATATGATGAGTTGTTTAGTGATAGCTAAATGAAAGGCTATTCACTGAGCGAGTAGGCTCATACCTCTACTCAAAACATTTTCAGGTTATCGCCAACAGCAGGAATCAGAAGGATCATTTCATCCTAACGCCTAGTTATTAAAAGGTTTGTAGTTAGTCTAGTTAGAGGTCTCTTAGTCCTTTCCCCTTGATCCTTGGGACATGGCGTGGGTGAGAGAGAGTGTGTATGTGGAATGTGTATAAAGATGTAAATTAACTGTTATGTTTACTTTATGTTAAAAAATGTTACATGTTGTAAACTCTGTTTGCTTACTCTAGCCAGTTTAATTGAAATGCTTCTGCAATAGTTTATTATGTTTTAGTTTACAACAATAATCTGGATATCATTACGAGGTTTTAAATAGAAAAAGTTCTCAGTGATTTGTTTATGTGATAATCCCTCCGTCGCGCCCTAATCTCGTGATTAGTGGTTAGTGTGAGATCGGGATGTGACATACAGTGTGCTCAGGGGGAATTGAACTCGGGTCCCCCAGGGAGGACAAGCCGAACCAAACCACCTGAGCCACACTGGTCGGGTAAATCTCCATTGTTTTGCTTGTAAGAGTAGTAATAATTATAAATATTTGGGTTGTGTATTCTTTAATGCAGTGAGTGCTTTATTACATCCGCTCATGCATGCAAAGTGTTGCATGAAGACTTTAATGACTAATTGGTCAAGGGTATTCACAATAAATATGCATGGACAATAGGTGCATTATCAGTCTCATGTTCTAGTAACCCGTGTCACACAGTGCGAAAAAAGCTGGAGCGTGCCTTCCACTAGGGTGTGATATTGGTGGACCGCGTGTGTTGTAAATAATTTTCCTAATAGAATATATTTCGATTGGGAAAATATAGTTCAATGAAAATAATAGTATTGTTGGATTCCTCTTAGCTTTTTGTTATGTGTATGACCTAATACCAAATCTGATGTGACCCAAACCCTTCAATCTAGGTTTTAGGCACACGCTAGGGGTGATATTTGATGAACCATCTATTATGACTAATTGAAATTCATCCTACCTTTTTTCTTTATTTTGAACAATATTTAATAAAATAAAATATTCTTCTATGTTGTTATAGGATTCAAGTCTAGAACTAAGAGTCAATACTTATACTTAGGTTTATGAAATTGGAGATGCATCTGATAGTATAATAGTGATTAAGTCATCTTTATATTCTTAGTACTTGCAATAATTTCAATGATATAACATCCACTAAAACTCTCTTTTCTGTCACACATAGGACTAGAGGAAAAAGTATACCATTTAACTATCTCAAGTTTATTGTTCATGTAAACACCATTGGCTCTCTTACTCATATTGTTAGCATCCATATAGATCATCTTCTTAATATTGACATATGCCTTAAATTGTTTTCCAGTAGATCACAAGCTACTATTATAGTGCATGGAAAACTCTAGCTAGATAGGATAATGCATATATATATAATGCATTTCATTAGATGAAACAAAAAGCAATAGATTTCATGGAATTTTAAGTTCAATTACATAAATAGGTAGTTTATTATTAAGAAAATCATAAATGGAGATTGAATTTAACTAGATAGGTTAAACACACTAGAACTAAATTACTTATTATCTTATTATAATTGCCATGCCCTTAAGCCCACATCAAGTTTTTTACACCCAATTTTTGGCCATTAATCCATATAGTACAATCAAAGAACATGTATTGATAATGATGGAATTTATACCATTTATTCCAAAAAAAATTTCATATTGTTCCTCCTATTTAGTTAAATCATTTAACCATATGCCACATGTGGAGGGCTTATAGTTGGAGAACATCTTTTATATAGAGTCAAGCACAAATTGGCCTTTAGTTGAGCTTTTTACAAGCTCTTCTCAATTACCTACCCAAGTTAGTTAAATATGGAAAAAATATTCCCAATTTCAATCCCAATTGAAAATTCAATTGCCTTTTCCCTCATTGAAAACCAATGTCATTATTACAGAGGATAAAATATTAAATAAAATTCCATATATTTTATAAATATAAAAGGAATACTTTTCTATTTAATTATATTCTGTCTTGCTCTCCTAAATTATTTTTTCCAAGATATAATATTATGAATATGAATTAACTTCCAATCCAAGATACACTGCAAAACTACCAAAAGTTTGGAAACATGGATAAATAAATCACAAATTGTAGCATCCAACACTTCTCATGGATTTCATTATTACCCAAGGAGTTCCACATGGAGAATAATGTGTTCCTCCAATGGTAATCCTGATAGAGTGATACAATCTATGGGTCGTCGGGGCACACATCCTATTTTTTCTTCCTATTCCATTTTAAAAGTGATCCAATTTGGAAAGTCTCTCTTATAAATATTGAATCATCCAACCCTTTTAAAATATTAATTTCCCCCATATACACCATCAACATTGACCCCTTTTTCCTCACTAGAAACCATAGAGAAATTACCTATCTTGCCTATACTCCTAACTAGTGTTTATCTAGAAGTGCCTACTTCTAGAACAATGATTCTGATATGATGAAAGGCTACACAAATTGTAAGAAAGAACCAAGGAGTGACATTTAATTGAAATCTCTCTTATTTTCCATTCATGTACTAGGTTTTGATATTGCTTTAACTATTTCTTCTACCTATTCATAAAACAAAAATTGCACATGTTACAATAGAAAAGTCTCTCTTGCTTGTGATTGTCTAATTGCTATAACAACATTAGTGCTCTATACCAATCTTAATCCTAACTGAACTAGATCTCATCATGATCATTCTGTCACATCATATATCTGGTTACATCATCTTTCCATACTAACTAGATCAAATTGTTTTACATGCTTGACTAGTTTGTTGAAATTCCATATCTTTCTCATGACTCAACATTTTAATGCATCTTAATCAGTTCATGTAAAATGCTAATACTAAGGTGACTAATCACAGACATCTAGATCTTATTTGATCTATTGTATTTTCTCCCTATTGTTTCTCACTATATCCCACATCTCATCGCCTTCTCCTAGAATGGATATCTACCTTAGGACATCCTAAGATGATTAGGATCTATTAGTCAATTATAGTCCTTAGGGATAGTGACAAAATGTTCCATGGTCATCTCAAGGCCTAAAGGACTAGCAAACCTTTCCTCATATTTATCCGTTGTATTTTTCCCTAGTTCTACATCTAAGACAAATTGAAAATTTTCCAAAAAAAATGGAGATATACATGAGTAGTACTATCATTTAGGGTGACGTAGTTGTTCCTAACACCATCCCTTTCACAATAGAATTATTGTTTGTGTCTCCACAAACACATTTTTATCAACTTATCCACCCTTGGAGTGTGTCATTTCTATCTAATTAGTGTTTTCTCATTGATTTTAAATACACATTACAATTTTTCTTAAAAGTAAGGTGGTGACTCTACATTCGTTGTCTTCTAAAAATCTTTTAAGGTTTACAATTACTACATGAATTAGCTTTCCATTGATTTTTATCTTCAACTAGTAAAATAGTGTGGATATTTTCAATGAAGTCAAAGACATTCCAATTTCATTTTTAATGTTTTTTGGTCTTCCTTTTCCTATTTTTTATTTATGTTCCCTTTTTTCTTTTCTACTTTTCTTCTACAGAAAAAAAACAAAAGAAATAAAAAAGTAGGGAGGTCTTCCTTCACAAGAAAGATTCCTTCTTTCCTTATAGATCTCCATATTCCTTCCATGGTTCTGTACATGATTGATTAGTTTTAGAAGGTGGGGATTATTACATGCCCTCTTGGGGTTTGACGCTTGTTCTTTGTTGTTTTACCTTTCTATCTTAGGATTTCACATGAAAGTATACAATTTTCACACTCTCACCTTGCACAAACAAATCCATGTGTTCATGGAATGGGTACCAATACTCACGTTGGATCTTGAGATGATAGGAGGGGTGTTATAAAAGGTATCTCTGCAATACAATATTGGACGTACAAAGTCCTTGAGGACACCTCTGTATCCTAGAACTAATGATTATCTACATTTGTTTTATTTAGAAGGTGCATAAGTAGTAGTACCCAAATTAGTAGAAATTTTTTTACCCAATGTGAATGTCATATTGCCATATAGAATTTAAGGACCCTACCCTCGTGTATAGGTTGTGCTTGAATTAGAACATAAACCACATATAAATTCATGAGATATAAGGGAGACAATTTATCTTCAATGCTAACTTCTTGCCCTTGTTGATTGCTCATTTTATTGCATAGGTTTCCCATTTCTGACTGAAATGTTCATGTTTCAAAAACAAACATGCTTACTGCGATGAATAATTTCCCATAAATTACCTTTTCCAAAAAAATTCCAAATTGATCTCATAGTCTACACAATGTTGTTGGTCTACCAAAACTTTATCAAACCATCTCCAAAATATATAATAGCCTATAGAACATTGTTATGCTACAAAAATTTGATAAAAAAATCTCAAAGTTTTTGAAGAATGTACCATGCAACATGATTGTCTTATATTAGATCTAATCACTGGATCCCACTTCTCAAATTGGGCTTACAAAGGACTCCTGCTACATGCCTGCTAAAATTCACTTGCACACATGATCCCTCCAAGATCACAAGCCTTTGATTTTGGTTTAAACCTAGTTACCTTCCAAATGTCCACCATATTCGACTCAAATTCTTGAGAAACCTTTTTCATAGACACCTATTATACTCAATTATCAATCAACACACCTACAGGTTTCTTTATTCATGAAAATGTCTTCACAAAGCCTTAACCATCTCATACCTTCAACCTCACATTTTAGTGTTTCTCTATTTTTCCCTAGCCATGTGCTTTCATATCTAAACCATATTAATCCTTGTACCATACAAACACGTGCTTCAACCCTAATCTATACCTATACGCATGTTGTAATGACCTCACTTTCAATGTCCCTCAATCAAGGAAAGACCATCAAGTTGAAAGTCATTACCTATATTACCAAGGATCAAAATTTAGATATTAACTAATAATAGTAAATAACTTCTATTAATTTCAAATATTATTTACAAATTGTAGAATGAAATACCACATGAAACTAATACATATTGAGAAGAAGTGCCCATCTATCTAATCGTCCTTAGTATTGCTTTTCTACCTTCATTATCTATCATTTTATTTTTCACGTCCTTTATCATGTGTATCATATACCTAAAACATCGACAAAAAAGCGCGGTCAGGATATTTCTATATTGTATACGTGCAGTGCAACCCCAATGTGTGAAACTAAGATAATCACATATAAAGCATCGAATATTGCAAATAAGAACTAGCATTTTCTTTACATATCCTGACCCTTAGTGGATATATTATCTTGGGCGTGATCACAGTCCCTTCCAGGGCTCATTTGCTTCACCCCTTGATACTCGTCAACCTAGGGTTCAAAATATGATATCTAAATTTATGTGATACTCATAGTGGCATAATAATTGAACAGAATGTAAATAAACACTAAACAGTTTATTCAGTCAATATTCAAGAAAACCTCAAAAAGCACTAGAGAAACTATATTGTCGATAGCCATAATTGTAACCATGTACCTTTTATAGAACCATGCAAATCTTGCAGTCATACTTTAAGCATATTATCCAATCAAACAAGAAAATCAAGCAATCACCATTTAATATGTATGCATGTAAATCCTAAAGTGTCACCATCATATTATTAGATTAAACCTTACTCGGGTCTTAATCTAGGGTTTAGGGTTTGTATAAGGAATAAGGTTACAAACCCTAATTCTGTTGCATATTAATCATTATGTAAATCCCTAATTACTATATTCAACATATTCTTTCATAATGATCACTTAGATTCACTTATGTTCATTAAAATTATCACAAGTTATGCTCTTTAGTTATAAAACCCTAATTCTCCATGTATGTGGTTATTCACTTTAATGACCATGGTTAAGCATATCATGATTTCACATCTTGTTCAGTAGTAACATTTTAAAACACACGATAAATAGATTTATTGATTTAAGTATCACACTCACCAAATCTAGAGTTTCCATGCATTAATCATTATTTAAACATTTATTAGTCTTACTTTTGGAATAGGAAGCATAATTAGACATTAAGGTGTCATATTTGGATTCTTCACATTTTTTTATTAACTTGATATACAATATTGATACATTCTGAACTTCTTAGCAATTTCTATAAAATAAACAAACATAAGAATTTTAACCTTAAACTTTGTCCACATGGCACTTCCTCATTGGTCAAAACCAGTGCCACGTTGTTTAAATTGGAGCATGGTTCACTCTTTGGTTTTTCTCTGGATCGGCCATCACTTGGTGTACACAGTTGGGATGTCGGTTAACTGTTGGACCCCGACTGACTTCCCTTTCCCTCTATGAATCCCTGGGAGGCTGGAAGGTCTGCTTCACAGGACCTCCGCCGTTAGTAAAAGTCTGAGAACAGATCCTCCTAGTTCACATCCCAATCAGTTATGACGTAGAACTTTCCTCTCAAATCAATGGACCACCTCCTTCATCCCTATCTCATCCTCTCTCTCCCTCTCACATAGAGAACGCACCGTGTAGGACACTATCAGGCTGGATGATACCACTACCTCCCAGGATGGAGGTCAACCTCCCTCTTGTGTCTCATCTACCCTCAATTCCACCTACCATCTCCACTATCCTAGGTGCACAACCACCCTCAAGTTTCCAGTTTGTCTCCTTCCTCTTCACCACTGCAAAAGTCCTAGTAGGTTTGCTTCCTCTCTTGCTCAACAAGAACACTCGCTCTTCCTCAATGCATAGATTACGTGTGAAACATCCAAGGGTTCCTTCACCACCAAAAGGTCTGGTGGGACTCCTTATGCCATCACCCACCCGTGATGGGGCCAAGTCCAAAAAGCCTTCATGCTCTCTTATCCATTTCTACATGACAAAATAGGTTGCCACTAGCACCACCTATTGCCCTCTAGTCCTATGACAACTTTTTCCCATCATTCTTTGTGGGTCCTGGCATATTGAGAAGGAGGGGATCAGGGTGCTCTATCCCTTATACAAGTTCTAGACAAAACCCTAGAAGCTCGAAGTAGGGAGTCAATGGGGAAGGAAGGGTAGGGAATCCTATAATAAGGATGGGTATATATATATATAGGGCATTCATTCAATACCCGAGTGGGTAGCCTGGATTTCGCTACACCGTCAGTCTAAAAAGTAACTATATGATCAGAAAAGTAACCCACTACACAAAAAAGTAACTATGATGATAAAAAAGTAACAATACAACTAAAAAAGTAAATTTGGACAAAATACACAAAAATATATATTAATCGTATATTTGTTATAGCTGTTGCAAATGTAACTATCTATGCATGAAAAGTAACAGTTCTAAAGGTAAAGTAACCCTCTACATGTCAAAAGTAAGAAACTCCAAAAAAAGTAACTGAAATAGGTGCATGTAGCTACCTGTGTGGGTATTAAATACATGCCCATATATATACATATATATATATATACATTCATACATATACATACATACATATGCATATATATACATACACTAAACTCACATAATCCTTCCACATATATATAGATATAGCTATATATACACTTTACTCATGGATGGCTAATTCCTGACTTCATGTTCTAATGCATTTAGCGCATGATTGCCTCCTAATCTCATTGGTCTTATGTACCTTTAATCCTCCCTACTAGACCTTAGGATTGACTTAGGGCTCTACCCTACCTAGGTTTTATTGATATATCACATCTTTGATTTTCCAAGCTTTAGGTGACATCTAAGCTTACCTCAATTCTTAAAATTGATTTGTGAACTTACCCTTCTAAGGAAAGTCCTAACCTAGGGTGTCTTCTTGACTCATGGGATGAGGTTAGACTCTCTAGACACAACCCAACCCTATAGGTTTAGGGTTTTGCCTCCCCTATAGGCCCTTTTCCCCACACTTAGGTTGACCCACCCCAGGTCGGCACACCCACCCTAAAAGTTGAATTG
Organism: Alisma plantago-aquatica; assembly: GCA_963693085.1. Lineage (NCBI taxonomy): Eukaryota > Viridiplantae > Streptophyta > Magnoliopsida > Alismatales > Alismataceae > Alisma > Alisma plantago-aquatica. The sequence goes on from OY856410.1 coordinate 1,108,357,412, forward strand.
AGGGTTTCTAACATACATTGTTTGTTACAACTTCTCAACTTGTATTTGCCCAAATCTCTGTGTTATACCAACTTGTTGGGGGGTATTCATAGTACTCACTCACTGGGAGTATTTCAATGATGTAACCACTCACTATAGGTAACCACTAATCGTAACCACTCAGTGGGGTATTTCATAACATCATACTCAAACTCTGGGAGTGTTTCAACAACATACTCACCTAGCAAACCCACTTGTTGTGGGTAATTTCAATAATATACCCACTCATTGGGTGTAGTATCTATTGCATACCCACTTGGTGGGGGTTTTCATAATACATACTCAATCGTTGGGAGTGTTATAACAACATACCCACTCGTTGGGGGTAGTTTTTATAGAATACCCACTCGTTGGGGGTAGCATACCCACTCACTGGGGGTAATTTTAATAATTTACCCACTCACTGGGGGTAGTCTCAATTGCATACCCACTCGTTGGGGGTACTTCCAATAACATACCCACTCATGGGGAGGGGGGTTCTTCCAATAACTTACCTACTCACAAAGGGTAGTCCCAATAGCGTACTGAGTCGATGGGGGTAGTCCCAATAGCATACCCACTCGCTAGGGGTAGCTTCACTAACATACCCACTCATTAGGGGTAGTTTCATAACCTTACCCACTTACTAGGGGTAGCATACCCACTCACTGGGGGTATTCCTTATTTATCCATTCCTCCAGAGATAGCATTATGGCAATGAGCATGTTATAGTCACTAAAACTCATTTGGATATTTTATTTATTTATTTATTCCTTTTTACCCTAATTAGGGTTCATATCGATAGGGTCACCATTTTACCCATTCTACTCCCATTTCTAGGATTAGGGTTTATGAATATGGACTACACCCCATATCTTAGGGTTTTATGATTCCCTTGACCCACTAAGGGTTTTCCAAAACCAACCCTAGTTCCATTTAGGATACCCTTGCAAGGAAAAACCCATAAAACATGTTTCTTTATCATTACTTCACATTACATGTACATCAATTGATGGAGGATGCCTTAATCCTGCTTCTTATCAAAAACCTAACTTGAGATGAGGAGGCAAGTTCCTTTTAGGGTTTATTAATCAAGAGGATGAGAAGTGCATGAATCAAGATGAGAAGAAAACCTAAAGGTATTTTACTTTGGGTAAAATCTTCTGACTTTGGCCAACCAAGATTTATGAAAGCCTAGAAGTCCTCGTAAGCTGACTAGAAGCGCGGAGGAAAATCTTTCCACCCCCGGGTTGTGATCCATTCTACACACCATAGTCTTGGATAATTCCCTACTAATTCCTTCATATTTCTACAAATTACTTGAAATTATCAACTATTAAATATTATTTGAAAATTTTGGGGCTCTAATACCAAAAGTAATGACCTCATTTCAGTGTCCCCCAAATGAGGAAAGACCTTCAAGTGGAGAAACAATACCTATGTACCCAATGATCCATATTTAGAAAATTACAAATAATAGTAAATAATATTTATTAATTTCAAATATTATTTACAAAATATCCTTTGGATCGGTTCCTTTGTTCTCATTGATTTTCTCCTTTTTCTTTGGAACCTGCTCTCTCTCTAGAACGGGAGCTCCCGCTTCTCTCTAGGGTTTCCCCCGCCGGGGGGAGGGGCACCGTTCTCTTCGGGCGTACCCTCCCCTTGTCCCTTCTTTCTTTCAGAAGTGTGGTTAGAAGGCTGGGGCTTCGCTGGAGATATGGGAACTGGGTTCATGAGGCTTGTCTGGCTTTCTTGTTGGATCGCAGGGGCCACTCGACTGGCCTAGAGTGGAAGGAGGTGTGATGCGCCGCCTATGTCGGGATCTGGCTATGGGGATTGACTATCGACTTGGTCAACTTCAATCCAATCAAGAGAGATGGTTGGAGAGTAACCGTCCCCGCCATGGTCTGCAACAACGTGTTCAACTCCTTTTTGCAGGTGAAGAACTGGTTGTTCTCTCATTCTTCTCAGGCGGCTTCTACTCCAATGACTGAGGGGAGCTTGGCTGCCTAGGCCGACGATGACCCCTCGACCCCCGATGAGATCCAAGATTTGGTGGTTTGGTGATGGATGGTGGTGCTCACTCTCCTGACGCTACCTTCCATGATGTGCGTGTTTTGTCTCTTGGCGGCAGGTTTCTGCTACTCACCGGCGTCCACGACAGAGATGTCCTAGCATGTGGGAGGCTCTGCTAGTTCGCTGGCGCATTGGTCTTCTACGGCCGGTTGATTCCAGGAGCTGTGCTCTGCAAGTGTGGCTGGTTCCTATTGTTGTGAGGGTGAGCACCCTCAAGGTGTTCGACAAGATGCTACTCCGAGTTTGCTCCTGATCAAGGCTACATCAAGGTGCTGTTGGGGTCGATCTTCCTGATCCCCCCTCCTTTTTTATGTGTAGGAACACCCCTAAGGTGTTTGACGAACAACCTCTTCGTAAGAAGTTGGCTGCTGTTCCTATTACAGGACATCAACAAATTGGTGCTTGGTTCAGAAGCTAGTTGAATCCCAAATTGTTGGCATAGGACCACACATTGTGGGTGCTTCTATTAGACAGTTGGTACCGTGCCAAGAATGAAAGGTTGTTTCAAACCTCTTAGCCTTGTAGTTCTCTGTTGGTAGAATGTGAAGGGTCTGGCGATCTGAGAAGATCTGAAGCTAGTAATGCTTTTCCAGGCAGGGTTTCCTGGTGGATGCCATGTTGCAATCTGTAGTTACTATTTGTGGGTGGGTTTATTACATGTATCTGCAGTTGTAATAAATAGTTCTCCTGGTAGGAATGACTAGTTTTAGTCTTGTTAGTTTGATGTTCTTCTCGGTTCCTGTTATCTTTAGGGCTAGTGTAATACCCCCTGCGTGGGGTATATGATCCTTGGTCGAGCTTTTTAGCTCCTTTTCATGTAAAGGGGTACTCTGTGCCCAAAGTTTTGGTTTTATAGTAACACACTTTTTGACTGACAAAAATATTATTTACAAACTGTAGAATGAAATACATCATGAAACTAGTACATATTGAGAAGAAGTGCTCAATCTATCTAATACTCCTTGGTATAGCTTTAGTACCTTCAATATCTTTCATTTTAGTCTTCATGTCCTTTATCATGTGTATCATATACCTAAAACACTGATTAACAAATTGTGGTCAGAATATTTCTATACTGTGCACATGGGGTGCAACCACAATGTGTGAAACTAAGATCATCACATATAAACCATCAAGTATTGCAAATAAGAACTGGCATTTTCTTTACATATTTTGTCCCTTATAGGATATATTATCTCGGGCATGAAATTATGTGATACTCATAGTGGCATTATAATTGAATAGAATGTAAATAAACACTCAACAATTTATTCAGTCAAGGTTTGAGAAAACCTCAGAAAGCACCAGGAAAACGATATTGTGGGTATTCAAAATTGTAACCATGTACCTTTTGTAGAACCATGCATATCTTACAGTCATACTTTAAGCATGTTATCCAATCGTGCAAGCAAATCAAGCAATCAATATTTAATCTACATGTATGTAAATTCTAAAGTGTTAGCATCATATTAATTAGATTAAACCCTACTCAGGTCCTAATCTAGGGTTTAGGGTTTGAATAAGGAATAAGGGTACAATCTCTAATTCCATTGCATATTATTCATTAGGTGAAATCCTAATTACTATATTTGTCATATCCTTTCATTATGATCAATCATATTCTCTTATGTTCATTAAGATTATCGCAAGTTAGGTTCTTTAGTTTTAAAACCCTAATTTGCCACGTATATGGTTATTTTCTTCAGAGACCATGATTATGCATATCTTGATTTCTCATCCTATTCACCAATATCACTTTATAACACACGATAAACCAATTTATTGATTTAAGTATCATACTCACCCAATCTAGAGTTTACATCCATAATCATTACTTAAACATGTATTAGGCTTACTTTTAGAATAGTAAGAATATATAGACATTAGAAGTGTCATATTTGGATTCTACACATTTTTTCAATTAATTTGTTATATAATATCGATATATTCAGATCTGGCTAGCAATTTCTACAAAATAAAAAAAATAATAATTTATAGCTTAAACTTCAGCCATGTGGTGCTTCCTCATTGGTTAGTGCCAACACCACACTATTTAAGTTGGGGTGTGGTTCACTCCATGGTTCTTCTCTAGACTATTCGGCCATCACTTGGTTTGTAGGGTTGGGTCATCAGTTGGTTGTTCGACCTCAACCATCTTCCCTTTCCTTCCGTGACTTCCTTTGAGGCTAGAAGGTCTGCTTCGTAGGACCCCCACCTTCGGAAGAAGTCTGATAACAAATCCTCTTAGTTCATATCCCAGTTAGCTATGACACAGAACCTTCCTCCGATCTCCATGTACCACCACCTACATTCCTATCTCGTACTCTCTCTCCCTCTCGCACAAGGAATGCAGTGTGGAGGACATTGTTGGGCTAGAGGATACTACTACCTCCCATGATGGAGGGTGACCTCCCTCGTGCGTCTCAACTACCCTCAATTCTACCTACCATCTCTACTGTCCTGAGTACACAACCACCCTAAAGTTTCCAATTTGTCTCCTTCCTCTTCACCACTGGAAAAACCCTATTGCTTCTAACCTTGTTCAGTAAGAAGGCTCGCTCCTTCTCTATGCCTAGCTTGCGTGCGAAACTGCCAAGGGTTCCTTCACCACTGAGAGGTATGGACAAACTCCTTCTACCATCACCCACCCACGATGGGCCAAGTCTAGCAAGCCTTCATGCTCTATACTCCTTTCAGATCGGACCAAATAAGTCGCTATTAGCAGCCCATGTTGCCCTCCACTCCTTTGATGAGTTCACCCCATCGTTCTCTATGGATCCTATCATATTGAGAAGGAGGGGATCAAGGTTCTCTGCCCCATATACAAGTTCTAGGAAAAATCCTTGAAGCTCAAAGGTGGAAGCCAAAGGGGGAGGAAGGGTAGGGAATCCTACGATAAAGATGGGAATCCCACATATATATAGTAACATCATGGAGTCCTTCCACTGGGCTTTTCCCTCTTAGAGGATGGCTTTCATAAATATTTACTGATTTCCTCTTTCTTTTCCTTATCCTATTACCAAAGTTAACTTGTTGGTTACTGTGAGAGAGGGTCACACCATGATGCCCATGAGACACCACTAAACAAACCCCCTATCTCTCTCTCTTTATCTTTATTTAATGTATTTCCTAAATCAAATATCCATAGTTTACTTGGTTGACACACCAAAAGCCATTCGGGAGAGTATATAAACATATGGAACTAATTGGTCATTAATCTATTTAGAAAACCCTCAACATTATTTTGTCTCTCTCTATTTTATATATTCCTCCCATTTATTATAGGAACTCATTAATATTTTCTCTACCTATATCCAATTTGTGGGGTTTTATTGGAATATCTTTCATATGCAAAACTTGCTCCTTTTGAACATTTATTTAAAACAATTACCATTATCTCATGAAACCTCTTTTTTTCCCAAATTCTAGAATTCTCTTCTTTCCCTTATTATCTTCAAGTACAATAAAAGTTAGATCAAAATACTCTTATTTGCTGCCTCAAATATTGTGCTGCCATTCTTGGCTAGATAATTACTCCTTTAACTATCTAAAACACCACACAACTAATTTTCATTTGGAAACTTGAATATTATCTCATATTTCTATTATCCAATAATTCATAAAGCCATTAATATTTATTTATACAAAAAATTTCTTATTTCTTTGTCTTGTTCCCCAAAGACTATTTGCAGCACAAACAGTCTCATGGGCCTCACTTGGGCCATGGGTTGCACCCGTGCCACAAAGTAGGTAACATTATAATTCCTTTAGTAATACAATTAGGGAACTTTCTTGTAAATTCATACCTTATATTTATATAATTCAATGTCACCTAAATTGAGGGTATTACACATGCCTTGTCACATACCTATGATCATATCACCTATGTGTATTTCATTCCCTTTCCTAGTGATACCTTGACTTGGTCTATGCATGAAAGGTACATGATTGCATGAATATGAAACTTAAAGCTTTAACTCATGTCCTCATGATCATGTAGTAAGGCATACTCATTCATAAAACTATAGTATGACATAAAAATCAAATCAACTACCACGATCATCCCTCATGCATACCATCTCTACTCGATCCAAATGATGATATACTAGACTGAGATTTAATCCAGTTGCACAATGTTCTTCCCAAGTCCACCTACCACATACCATGATACTAGACCATGACCTAAATACCGACCATCCTTTTCACTTTTCATATTAGGTGGTCCTATAGTAAGACCTAAAATTGGACGAAAAAAATTCTTTTCACATACTAGACTATCTGGGATTATCACCTTAAAGTAGACAACATTGGTCCTAGACTAAGACCCTTGAAAGTTTCCAACCTTTTTTTTAGTATCTCTCCATTCACCAGAGTCAGGGATCAAAACCACAAACAATATTATTCTTATTATCATCACCTCCTAGTTCATGGATCAAGGGAAACCTAGTCTTGTTTGAGTATGAATTAGAGTGGCGCCCGATTATAGTAGAGCTATGTGAAGCATGTCAAAAGCTTTAAATATCCTTAGTAGCTAGTAATGGGCCTAGGTTAAGTATAATAGGCACAATCAAAGTTCTAAAAATGAACGCCCTAAACCTTAACACATGCATCACAACCTACCTAGCTCTCTCCCATAAATGTTATCCTAGAAGTACATCCTTATAGGAGAAGATTCCATTCTCCATTATCATCCTACCTACATGGTGCTACTAGATACATCATACCTCATTTTGGAAACTCCTTCAAATGATTTCTATACATCTGGATTGACCTAACATTCTATCAAGATTATGAGAAGAAGCACTCTATTGGAATTACTCTCCTATGTCTGGAAAGCATGACTTCATTGCAAGAAAGATCTAGCTAAAGGCTGATGGAGGATGATGTAGATATGTTTGAATGTTGTTTGCCAAAAAAGGAAGGGAATAAATGCTTACACTAAGGGTCATACTTAAAGTGATACATTATTTGTATATTTTAAGCAAACTTTGTGCTTAGAGTAAGTGTGTGTAAAAATAGGTCATTATGGGTTCCTTTAGAATTCCATATTTTACATGCTATTAGAAACATTTGATCGACATGATAGGATTGAGAAATGTTAAGAAACATGCTAATGGAACCTACAAAGTAATATTCACCCAAAACAAATAGAAGCCTATTAGGGAGGAAATCTCTAAGGAAACTCCTCAATAAACATAAGTTTTAGTATTCATGAAGGAAACTTTGTAGTAGGATTCACCTAAGAAGCAATTCAACACTACATATCAACTATTAGGTGGGCATGTGCTATCTAAGACCATGTGCATATGTTAAAGTGTCTCATGTTCATCACAAACACATTTCCATACAGCCTAAGGAATGAAATGTGCATTAACCTAAGCCACTCCTACTAGGACTATACCAACACTCACAATAGGAAAGCATGAATGCAACTTTGAGGCAGACACCTCCGAAATAGAAATAACTGACAAACCTCCCCATGGATGAAATTGAGATCAAAAGTAAAATTGAACAGGTTAAGGATGCTGAAGAAGACACAATCCTCATCAAGAAGGGTAGCACCTCCGGAGTTGTCAACCATGTATAACATGGGATTGCAAGAGAGGCTACTACCAACAACAACATTTTCTCTATCTCTCCCCTACATAGTACAATCAAAACATGAGAGAACCATCACCATCAATACATATGGTTCCAACCATGACAATCAATTTCTCAATTATACTAGTGAACATGAAAGTAGGAAACAAGAAGAAAAAAGAGGATTCTTTGAAAAATAAAATAGTTGGAAGGGAAGAAGTATTGCCCGAAGACCTCTAAATCTTTATTTCACATTCAACATACAAAATTTCCTTGAAACTTATACATACCAAATTTATACAAGTATTCAAGAAAAGGTGACCTAGTCACACATTTAAAGTCCTACTTATTTAATATGGTGGTGGTACAAGATGATGACAAGGACCTGATTCATTATTCTTCTAAAATCTTTTTGGGGCCCCCCTTAGAATGGTACAACATAAAAAACATGCCATTATTTTCCACTTGTGACTTATTGGCTGATAAATTGATTCACCAAGTGGAATGGAACCTTGACTAAGTATAAAACAAAGTGATCTTGAAGTGATAAGTTAGAATATAGATGAATGCTTCACTTAGTTTGTGGGAACATAGTCATAATTGCATGCATAACTTGATTCAAGCCAAAATATAAAGAGGCACTTGATATGGTGATTGGGGTAATAATGTTGGCACTCCTTGTATTCCTGCCCAAGTGTGGTTAAACACCTTTGTTGAGTTAAATTAAGATGGATTTCAAGTAGAAAACTTGATCAATTGAGGTGTCTAAGAAGAATATAAGTCTTGACATTCAAGATAGAACAAAATCTTCAATGAAATATCCAAAGACAAGGAGATAAAAAGTCTTCCAATACAAAGACTTTTTATTTAATAGTAAATGTTGTCATTATTCCATCCCCTAGTGACTTGCAAAATCAAACAATGGATAAAGTTGATCTGGATCAAACTCCATAATCGAAAGTCAATGTCCTGTTTGTTGTGCCAATAAATCAACTATAGGTGTAGCCATAGATGGTGCGACCCAATGCACAATACTTCCAAACTCAACCACAGTACATGAAAAAAAAAACTATCCACTGGATTAGTTACATGGGTATGAAACATTTGAATCATTAGTTCAACAACACACTCCAATCAACCCACCACTAAAAGGAGAAGGGCCAATTATAGTTGCAATAGCAAAAGAACTAACTAGGCTTAAAAGTAAGTTCATTCCCATCAAGGATTTTCTCTACACAATTTTTCCTACCATCTAGTGTAGTTTAAAGTGTCCTACCATCAGAGGTCCTCCTAATACCTTATCAAAAATATATAGTTCCAATTTGTATTGCCATTTCCATTGTAGTAGTGGGAACAAGACTGACTCAGATATCATCTCTGACACATATTAGAGGACTTCATTGAGTCTAGACAAGTCACAATGGCTACTTTATAAAAAACACCCTCATCATCTGATGTGGTTAAAGGCATGATAAAATTTGAAGACTCTTATGTAGGCTTAATCATAAAACTCCAAGGATTTCTAGGAAATTGGGATTGACACACCAATGTAATCTCAATGATTCATGAAGACAAGAATGTGATCCATGGGGTTCATTTGTAACCATCATATTAGTAGGGGCACAAACATGTTCGACTCTTGGGTAGGTCAGGTACCTAATAAATTTCAAGCATAAACTACCAAAACTCAAATAATCACACCATGGCATACTCAACTCAAGGTAACATCACCAATGATGATCCCTTAGAATTTGACAAGGGGTAGGATCCTAGTAATTCCAACTCCTACAACATGAACATGGTGGCGCAATACACCTCAATTGAGAATATATCACTCCTATACAATCAAAATACAAACATAACCATCTATGAGGGATCCCCACTGATGCTCCAGAATCATCCACAAATAACAACACCATTGGGATTGTTTTTTACAATATAAAATTTAAGCATGTGCATCCCACCATTGAGCTATGCACGAAAAATGAACACGAAATGCTCACAAGTCTAATACTTGTGGGTAAACCAAAAGGAGAAATCTTGTTCACCTAAATAGTGAAATCTTTAGCTACATGTTGAGAGGTTGTAATATAATAACCCTTACAGGAGACTATGTCTCCAAATAGGTGAATCCTACAATTCTTATTGCCACCATTTCTCTCATCATATCCTCATAGTAATATCACTCTCTAAAGATGATACACCCAAAGGAGAGGGACTGTAACATTCAACTTATCATTACAACTATACACAGAGGCCTCAAGGTCCTATTGTGCTTCATTGGCAATGGGGTGTGCCTCAATGTATGCCCAATGAAGATGCTTATCAGCATGGGGAGAGACCTAGTACACATTTAGACAATGAACAAGAAAGCAACCATCTCTGATAGTGCACTATAAGACTCATTGGGGGAGATTACACTTGAACTCCAGATCAGACAGCAAACATTTTAGAATAATGTGTGGTCACGTATGTTGCCCAATGTTCAATTTTCTATTAGGAACACTGTGGATTAATCTAAAGAATGTGATTACTTCTTCACTATAATCTGGGTGCCCTCTTCTCTATAATTTGAGATTAAATATCTGATGGGTGACACCATTGTTACCATTCATGGATACAACCCTACTTACCCATAGCTCGCAAGGAGAATGACAACCTTAGAATCCAATGAGGCATGGTAAATGTTGCAATAATTATCTTTGTCCTTATGATGACTGACAAATGCATATTCATCCTAGATGTAGCTGCATTTTTAGCATAGTTTGCAATTATTTTCATCATTTTAGTTTAGAACTGGCATGTATTTAGGTTTTCTCAATTTTATGATAATTTATAAGGTTTTGATCCAAGTTCTAGGTTTTCATGGTAGGCTTGAACTACACTACATGTGGCCCACAAACTTTTGATAAAATGTACTGATTTTTTTGATGAAATAGGTCTCCTTCAGGCAGCATCGTTGATCTATGCTTCATCAGTTAGGAGCCCCATCAGTGCAACCCCCACCCAAGGTGGGTGTTCTTATCACAGGAATCTCGTCGGCATGATGAGAAATCTACCGATGAAAAACCTATGCCCAATGACAATCCTACCCAATGGGAGTTCTGCTAGATGGATGTTCTGACCGCCTGTCGACTAATTGGGTTTTCTACTTTTTTTTACTAATGGGAGATTTTCACCCCATCCCAACGAGTACTCTGCTGATCTACCCTAACAAAAAACTGTAATGCCCAATGGGAATCCTAGCTTGATGAGAATTCTAATGGTTGTGAGACCTCTTGTAACACCCGTGCCCACTATCCAAGGCTCTAGTAGAGTTTTAGGAATGACGACTAGCCCCACAGACCACCACTAGCCTTAACTATGCACTTTGTCCTCACTGACGCGCAAGCCAAGATCAACTTCCCGACTGATCACCCATCCTAGTACTACTCCAAGCTGAGCACGCTTAAATGTGGAGTTCTTTAGTGATGGGATCCCAGAAAAGGAGGTGCACCTTGGTGATATGGGTAGTCCAATCATTCCTTCATAAGATCATTTTATCTGAGGCCTCAAATCCTGGGATGTTACAATATCCTCCACTTAGACTCTTGACGTCCTCATCAAGGCTTAATTATATGGCCTCATAATATCACCCCATTTCAGTATAGACCCAGAATAGCTCGTGGACACCCAACTCCCAATCACGGAATACCAGCGCAAGGGTGGCTACATCACCATGGACAGACCTTTCCAACATGCCTGGACCGCACGACTCAAAGACTAGCATGTCATGCCCATCTAGGCCTCACCTAATGGAGGGGTTTTGGCTTGATACCATGTTGTAATACCCGGGCCCACTGTCCAAGGCTCTAGTAGAGTTTCAGGAATGACGACTGGCCCAACATACCACCACTAGCCTTAACTACGCACTTTGTCCTCACTGACGTGCAAGCCAAGATCAACTTCCCGACTGGTCACCCATTCTAGTACTACTCCAAGCTAAGCCCGCTTAACTGTGGAGTTCTTTAGTGATGGGATCCCAAAAAAGGAGGTGTACCGTGGTGATATGGGTAGTCCAATCATTCCTTATAAGATCATTTTATCCGAGGCCTCAAATCTTGGGATGTTACACCTCTCATATTCCTCTTTCTTTTTCCATTACAAGGTGGAGTTAAAAACCCTAACGGGCAGCTATAAATACAAGCCTCCAGCTTTCACTGGGAGGTATCTTTTCTGTAGAAGACATGATGCTAAAATCCACACCACACTCCACATAAATTATAACAATCGGTTGACGCCCAACGACCACTGCCCCATCAAGGCTCAGCCTCCTTTCCTCAAAGGAAGAAGGCCAACAATGCCTTTGCACCATCCATTCGCCAAATCCTCCTCATTCACAAACCATATCCAAGCAATGAGGAAGTATATGAAGAAGGGTCACCCGATGAAAATCATGGGTGGACTCTATCACTACATCTCTTGTGCCCGCTCATATCATGGTGATATCCTTCCTTTTCCTTATTGCCTCTTCTATTCTCGCTATGTGTCGTTAGTAGTTCCTTACGTTAGGGTGTGGGGAGTAACCCCACTATTTCCTTTTGTTCTTTTACTGCAGCCATGCATGTATGAACCCTATTCCATGTTGAATCAATCATTATTCTTATATACTTGTCTGTCCACTGGGTTTACATGTTTTTCATGATCTTGGGTGTAGAGAACTTTGAACCCAAGATCTAGGATATTGATTGGTTCTTGTTAAACCCTTGATGAGAACTTGCATCTCCATATTCTAGGGCGATGAATATAGGATATCTAGGTAAAGAGACAACAAGCCTAGGGTGAAATATGTCCATGTCTAAATCCTAATGCTAAAAGGGGATTTACTTGGCCTCCATAATATTGTGTATGCATGTTTATGATGTTGTGAGAGAGTAAATGTAGGTATTGGTGGTGAAAACCACTCACCCCTAGTGTATCCATCCGTTCAATAACCTTATATCTTATTTTAGTCTTTATTCTTGCATCTTAGTTGTAATACACCAAATCCCCTTTTGTGTTAAATACCATTCCTAGTCAAGTTCAAATAAACCAATCAATTCTTAATAATGTTGTCATTTGGGTTCGATCCTTAACGATACTACGATAAGACTATCCCTCTCTTGCACGTGGTAATTATTGTCTATTAATAAAGGTAAACTTCAGGGATTTCACCCCTACTAAACTTCCCAATGCAATATCACACATGTCAACAATGTAGGCCACACCACTTGCCATACAACATGGTGCATTTACTAGATAGCTACATGATTTAGATATCCACTCTGATTGAGGTATGGATCTCAAAAGAAAAGGGTGCATGAAAATCATACAAATCCGCTGACACCCAAATCATATGGGTTTAGGTTCCAACACATCACCATACAACTGTCCATGCTTCACAAGATGGAAGCCTAAGTGGAGACCAAATCTTCTTTGATCTACACTAGATGACTTGAAAAGTTTAGGCTATCTCAACTATAAACTTCCTTCAAGATAAATAAGCATGGAGGCTCATCATCTATGATAGTGAAGAGCACTTAGCAAGGGATATGTATAGGTGTAACATGGGCCATGAGTGCAAAGGTGCCCACCCATACATCCCCTACATTGTTTCCACAAATTATGATGATTTTGATTCTACTAAATCTATCACTCCATTGGTAATACCCAAACTCATTCAAGAGGTAAAAGAATAAAAAAATATGTATCCCATGATTGTAACCAACATTGGGGAAATTATCCTCATCGTTGAAATCCACAATGGACTTGAGACCATTTTGGAACACATTATATTTTAAAGACACAATCAGCTCATCTATAGTCAATTCAGAAGAGAATCTAGTCGATGAAACATAAGAAGTAATTAATATACATCTCAAATAAATATATGGATATCATACAATCCTTCCATCTTCAAAAGTCTAGAAACCATTCTCAAATCACATCATTCACTAGAATTCATTGTCGAGTGGATCAATGAGTATAGCAAGGAGGAATATGAAACCTAACTAGATGAGTATAGTGATACAGGAATGATGTTTGAGGGATGGAACTTCATGCATATCCATTAAACAAACAACACTCAAAATCTCCAACATCACATCTGTTTGTTTCAAAGCAGGGACTAATTACACAATTGGTATAGGAGAAGCAAGTTTCCCTAAACACAAAGCCACCTTACATACCTAAAAGAATTTCCATTAGAGGAATTTTTCCCTGACATCATGGGGAACCCATAATGGTTATTTTTCCATGATCAAAATGCCTACACTTTGTACAAAAAGTCAAAATACCAAAAATAACAAAATCAAAAATGCAAAAAAGAGCTAAGGGCTCTCTCACCCAATAGGAACTTGACATACACTACTCAGTAGTAATCAAAAATCTATTAAGACAATGATGCAAAGCTCAAATATGCCCCCATCTCATACTACAAGTTGGAGAACCACCCCTTTCACATTGAGGATGAGATAGGAACTACAAACCTCATATCAAACCCTGAGCCACGTGCTACTTCAACCTATCAAAAATTTTCTTATGGAATTCATGCACATCTACATAAACATATTTACTTGGATCTATTTAGACATGGCAATACTAGATGAGAACACAGTGCTTTGCTTACCAATCATCCATGATATCTTCCTAGTCAGGTATAATGCTAAAAAATATATGATCAAATTGAATCCTTAAAATCATAGAAGAAGTTTAAAAGTAATACAATGTTGGTTTTGTAGAGCCAACAAACTATCCTATGTAGACAACCAAAATTTTACAAGTAAAAAAGAAAGATGGAAAAGTAATGGACTACTACAACATCAATAAGGTGTCTCCCAAAGACAACTTCTCATTGTTGTGCGCAGACGTATGACAACACATCTGACAATTCACAATTACAATTCATGTGTGCTTTTTAAAGATATGATTTGATTAAATATGGTGGAGGAATACAAGGACAAAATGATTTTCATTTCCCTCATGAATATTAAAGATAACTATTAATGGAAGATGGAACCCTCTTCCATGGCATGATACACAAGGAATAGAGGTCTACATATAAGATATACTAACTAAATCAAGCCATGTTTAAGAAAACAATGACTCACCAGGAGAAGCTATCTCAATGACTATGATGATTTTCCCTATGTCTCAATCAACTAAATGTTCCTTTGGAGTTACATCTAGTAACCTCTTGGGCTACATTGTTAGTTCAATATGATTTGAAGTTGATCGGGAAAGACTCATACCATGGAAGAAATACCTTACCTAAAGAAATAAAATTAGATGGGAGGCATGCATGGTTGTCTCCAATACATTAGTCATACCAACCTCACTTTTCAGGGGAACAAACCTTTTATAAGACACCACGAAGTATCTTCTCCTAAACTCTAGATTTTGACAAGGATGTCCATTTTGTTTCACCAACTTCTAAACATGAGAAGTTATACCATCATATGGAAACTATATCAATCGCATGTTTCACCAATTAATTTGTCCATTTACTCATATTTATTTGAAATAGAGATTAAATTCAATATATCCATTAAGTTGTGAGCAACTAAATCATTAGAAGAAATATAACCCTAGTTTATATCCAACATCCATATACATAACAAAATTTCTTTGATTTTGACTAGACAAACGTCACATCATACTTCGGGCTCCAAACATAATTACAAGAGTGGAACACCATCTCATAATAGTATCAAATTATTGTGGAAAGTTTCATTTTTAAATCCGATCGTATATATCCATTATCCCAATAGTAGTAAAAATGGCCTAAACTGAATAATAAGTCAATTCGCATGTAAAGATCATAACTTTTAGCAAAAAATCTTGAAGTATAGGCCATCCATTTCAATATAATTATCATTTACTATACATACAATAATAGTTTGTAGTTCCCCATGTTTTATTAAAAAATCCCATATTTTTCCCGTTTAACATGCATCTAGGTGATATTGAGTTATCATAGGCATAAAATACACCCAACGATTACTAAATAGAATACAAATAAATCATATCATGTGATTATAAATTTCTTGATAGGTTGATACTTGTACCTAGCTCCAGACTTCTCCAAGCAACCCAAACGCATCCAGTTTGGCATGTAGTGCTTCAACTAGGACACAAATGAAGAAAATATGGGGTTTAGGAAGATAATATGGATTTCCACCATGAAATGTGAAACATATATCCTTAGATGGTAAAAATGAGAGGGGTAGTACAAAATATGATAAGAAATGTAGATTTATCTAAAACAATATTAGGAAGGTGACCTGGGCTTTGATCATGAAAATATCAAAATAGTCACCAACATACAATGACTTCTCCTTTAAGATCACCCTTCTCCAACTCTGGTAGGGTGTCACTATCTCCAAGATACTCTTACAGGGACCTAGATTCAAATAGGACACATATATATAGACATGGTTAAAATATAATTGCATTTAAAATTGTATACAAGCCACTCTAACCTCCTACATGTCACTTTGACCCTAAAACGCACTCAAAGTTCTTAAAAAACACCCACTTTGACCTCCTCTAACAAGAAGGAAACACAAAAACTTGGTCAAACCAACCCAAAATATGTACTTTTACCACAACTCCATCTTTAGACCCTCATCGACCTATAGAAGTCATAGAGACCCAGATCTATCCACATCACATTATCCCCCACATGTGATAATGTCTATCCACAATATATAGTTCTATTTTACATTTAGTTTTGTATTTTAATATCACATTTCACTTTTATTTTCACTTCATTTAGTTTGCAATAGTTTTAGCAATTTATTGGGTTTTAGAAATTTAAAATTTTGTATTGTGTCATTCATTTATCCTCATAATACATTTATGTTTTGATATAGTTAGCCAATCAATCGGTCCATGAATCAACTAGCCAGGCATTGGAAATCCACAACAAAATTAGTCACAATCATTGGATGATGCCAGATCAACTTAAAACCCTAGATTATTATATAAAAACACCAAATAGACATCTAGAAGGGGATGTTATTATACAAGATCTATCCCAAACCCTATACATCATTTGGGTGAATGAGATACAAATGTTTGTAGCTTCACGTGGATACACGCTTAGCTAAAGACATGACTGGAGATGAGTATTTTTTTAGAGAGTGCTTTCACACACCAAAGAGTATCTTCTACATTTTGTTACATTATCCATGTAATTATTCTTTTCTTTCATTTTATCTCAAACATGACTATGGATGAGATTCAGTTACTAGGATTGAAGATGGATATGGATGAGTTTTAGTTACATGGATTGAAGACAGACCTGATGCCTATAATTTTATTTCAAAATCCTATCACCACATGTTTGAAATGATTATATTTTGGATAAATGGTTTACTTTCTTTTAATCTCATTTCATCCACTTGTTTTCATGTTTTTCTGACTTTGGATGTGAAGAACGTTGAACCAAAAGTTTAGTATATCTATTTGATTCTCATTGATAACCTGATCAAAATGTAGATGTATGGTTTTTGAGTCAATGGATAAGTGACTTCTAGGTAACATAATGGAGAGACTAGAGCACAATCCATCTGTGAAAAATCCTCATTCTAAAAGAATTCAACTTTGTGTTGCCTCAATCTTAATTACTGATGTTTGTGGTCACAGTGAGGGAGAAAATAGATAATGGTGGTGAAACCCATCATCCTAGTAATCTTATTATATTTTAAAAATTGTTCCTTACTTTATTAAATTTATGTTCTTGATTAGTTGATTTAACTAATGAAACAACTACCAATCAATTGGCCATTGTCAAAATATTTTCTTAATCATCCTAAAATCCAAATTATTCTATAAAACATTTTTGTTTGACTTTGATCCTAATACCATGATGGGAAAAGACCCGTCTGCTCGTGGGTGAGTTGTTGTACTATTATTTTAGGTAAAATATAGGAATTTCACACTAGTGAGTTTGAAGGTATATAATAATTGGAATCAGATGTTGATAGCATTGTCTGGGTTAAAAGGAATTATATTTTTATTGTCTTTTGAGATGAAGTTAGGACATTTTCATTTTTAATTTTTCATATATATATTATATATTTCTTAGTTAATTTCTTTGTTCTTGTATTTTAAATTTTTAGAATTATTTTTTATCTTAATTAAAAAAGTGTATGCATGCATCCATTGGTATAAAAAATTTGTTGGCATGATACTTAATCTCCATATTTTCCAGAATCCATATTAGGATTGTCCTATATTACAAAGCATACAATGTAATATACAACTACTACAGTCATGATGTGTGGGTTCCCTAACATGTCTCCACAACTAAAACAAATACTATGTAGGACCCTCTCCACTAGAATTCCATGTCCATCATTAGTAGTATGAAGCTAACTATAATCAGCATGTCATGGGGTTTAATATGAGAATATTTGCTACAAAAAATTGATATCATGATGAGGTGGACTACAATTAATTTATATGTTGGGTGTTATGGTGTAGAGACTTATTAAGAGAAATAGTATACACCCAAGAGAAGAAAGAGACTTAATGCCATCTGGAAGATTTTAGTGATCGCATTCAATTTGTGTGTCCTAAAATGGAGACAAATAGGAACCATACTTCAAAATTTATAACATGATAACTTGTACAACCACACAAATAAAATGACATCCTAAGTAGTAATTTGGGTTGTGCACATGGACCATGATGTTAATTTGTATAGAACTAAATGTCTTATCTTACTAGGTTGAATCAGAGTAAGTTTAATGTTCATTATAGAATGGTTTGTCAACAAGAACAAAAGTAATAAAGTAGATAAAGATGAAGTTAATAAAAAAAACACACCATAGATATTTTTAGTATTTTTAATATTCTAGATAGAATTTGGGTGGATTATGCAACCAAGTACACTCACAAACACACAGACACCAGTATCCCCTTGTATATCCTTAGCTTAGTTTATGAACAATCATCATTATTGTATATTCCCTCCTCATGGGAGATAGAGTTAGATCTAAATTATAAGCATGTCCCTCTCAAGATGATAAACAAAAAATCATACATACTAACATATGATCATTCACTCTAGTTATCCAACACTTCCATGAATTCACACTACTTGTTAACTCTGAATATGATCTAATACTACTCTCTTGAGGCACTAGGAATCATACATCACAATATGGTTGCTAATCATGCATCACACATGAACAATAGCAAGGATATAAACATTTCTAAGAGTATATAAGTTCAATATATATGAATATTTACATGTTGGCGGAGCCTTAGTGGCTACTTCCAACCCATGTTAAGGAGTCTAAATGCTCCTATTTGTAAGTGATAAAATAGATTACAAGAAATTAAGGCTTTAGCAAAAAGGGAAAAAAGATGGATATGGATAGACTGAGGAACGAGAAACAACAAAATAGTGGGGGTAATGAAACTTGATGTAGACCTCCTTTTTAGTATGGGTGGTAGTGAAAATGGTGGTGAAGGCCTCCTCAATGCTCCTTCTCACGAAAATAGAGTGTGTACACCTCAGGTAGAATACATTGATGGACCTAGACTCTCATCCTTGCCAACCAATGAAGGTTGACAGTGGAAATGGAATTGGTAAAAACCTCATGGTAAAGAAGTCGTGCCTTCCATGAAGGCTTGGGTCCCTTATTTATACAATATGGTGTGTAACTGGTGAACCTAAGTGTCAGAATACCTTGCTTGTTCTCCAAGTACTAGGACATGTGCCTTGGGGTATGCACTAGTGTGCATAATTTATATAATATTTTTTCCTACTTTTGCATGCATTTTCAATCCATTTTCTACCTTAAGCTACCTATAATAATGCTATATCTCCCATTTTATTTTTTTCATTACTCATTCCATATTTGTAATCACATGTATATTATTTTAGTGTTAAAATGAATATATTTTAATAAACCTTGAGAATATTAGGATTCCCCAAGAGATTGCACAACATTGAATACTTTTATGAAGTTTCTGACAGAAACACGTCGTGTGATTTATCAAACAGGGCATTTAAACAGCAGTCAAAAACATACTCGCTCTGATGTGCAGAAACATGGTGTATTAGTAAACTAACACACAGTGTCCCTTCATTCTAGGAATTTTTCAAATTCCCTATCTTGCAACAGGATGGCGTGTTTTAAATACACACATCGTGTCCCCTCAATCCAGCAACCACGTAACACAACACTGCATGTCTTAAATGCACATGCAGTGTTCACTCATTCCAAATCTACCTAGATATTTTTGACTTGCAGCAACATGGTATGTTGTCTGACCAATGTGTCATGTACACTTCATGTAGGGTGGTTTTAAATTTAGTTATTGAGAGAGACACACCGTGTTGTTCCAAAAACATATTGTGTCACTGGCGATTTTAGCATAGTCTTAAAGAAAAATTTCCTCATTTTTAAATATTGAGTAGACTCTTTTGGGATGATAATCACTCATGATTTATAGCATGTTTCAACCATAGTTCATAGAAGAAGAGAAGAAAGATGATTTTGGAGAATAAGGAGTGGCTACTCAAGAGAGAACGAAGCTCTTATCTACTCAATCTCTCTTCACCGACTGTAGCAAAGGCTTCGTCCTCCATTCTAACCTATTGGAAAAGAAGGTTGATGTAGTATGAGTAGTAGCAAAGACAAAAATTCGAATTCTAGTTAGAGTTCTTCCCTTGTTTCTCTTCTTGCACAAATTTCCTTGTTCCTTTTCTTCTCTACTCATATTTAGATTCATGATTCATCACATCTACCTATGTTTTACCACCACGTGCGAGTAAAGCCTTATTCTTGGGCATGGAAGAGTAACTCCCATGTCATAACTTATGTGAACACAAATTTTGTTCCTAGTGCTAGTTGTTTTACTATTCTAAAAATGCATTGATGCTTCAATTACTTGCTTGCTTGACTGCCCATATTGTTTGTTTGATTTATGCTTCTAACATTATCTAGGAATATGTACCTAGGAGTGTGGATATGTGATCTTAGAAACACTTCCTTGACCATGTAAGTGTTGGGGATGTGTTGAGGACTCAAGGTTTGTAATCTAAAACTAATCATATACACGGGAGTGATGCGTGGAGTTAGAACATCTCATGTCACCAGGAGGTGAATGAGATAAAAACTTCCTTTGTATGCTTAACTAGTGTATTATATTTTTATTGTTCTACTAAGTTGTGATGTGGAACTAAAATCTCATTCCCGAGATTATTGAATATGATATTAGTTATCATCCAAAGGACTTATGTTTATTAGTTTAGTACTATTACATTAATTAGTCTAATTAGATCAATCAATATTATGTAAATGGATCTAGATCGTTGAACTTTAATGCTCTTGCACCTAACTATCCTAGCACCCTGTGAATACGACCTAAACTATAATTGGTTATGTATACTTGTGGGGGAGAAATGATTTGAGATGATAAATTATTAAAGCTCATTTTTTAAACCTACCAACATGTTTTGGCACTATTTTTGGGGAGCTACCATACACCATAGATAGAGTAAGCATGCTACTTAGTATTCAGGACTAGATCACACCACATTCCAGCATATCCATGATCATTTATATCATAATCTCCAAAATCATTATTATTATTTGTATTTTCCATTTTTGTTGTGTAACTCACTCACCTTATTTGACTATAGGATTGCATACAGTGTTCTAAAAGGGGTCCTGAACCATCCATATTTTCTAGACCAAGAAATGAAACACAATTTAGAAGTTTTAGGAGACCAGTGAGGAGGGAAAACTCTTCAAATTTAGAGAATTCACAACCATCATCACTCCATTTAACATGATTGTCTTTGCCACCATATTCACCCAATCACCAAGATACGATCATGGAGGATAACATGTCACTTAAGGACTTTGATGTCCCTACTGCCACCAATGTATGTGAAGCTATTGATTATCCAATTATTGAATCCAGAAACTTCTCTATTTGCTTGATAATTATGCAAATGATCCAACAGAACAAGTTTAGAGGAACCCCTATGGAGGATCTGAGTCTTCACATAGTTGAGTTTCTGTAGTATATAAACACTTTCAAGATAAATGGTGCTCCTTCTAATGGGATATGCTTACTGTTATTTATGTTCACCTTGAGGGACATAGCCAAGGCATAGCTTTCTTCCTTACCCAAGAGGTCTATCAAAATCTAGGATGAGTTGTTGAATTGTTTTCTTGATAAATATTCTCCACCTAGAAAGACCACACAATTAGGGAGCCAACTCACTAATTTTAAGTAAATGGAATACAAAACATTTTATGAGATATGAGAGAGATTCAAAGACCTTCAATGTCTTTTCCCTCACCATTATTTGACCAACTTTCTATTGTTGCTAAGATTCTACAATGGGTTATTCTACAACAGCATATGATTGTGGATGTTGTTTTGAATGGAGCCTTGATGAACAAGTCTTACATGGATGCATATGATATTATTGAGGACATGAAAATAAACAATTGCCAATGGAGCTCAGAGAGGACCATCCAACCTCCATCATCAAGTTTTTCTACTAAAAAGCCGGGTATAAAGCACACTACCAATGTAGCTGATCTTATTGCATCCAAGCTTCATGCTCTTTCATAGAAATTTGAGAAGCTAAGTATTCATTCCATTCAAGCATCCAAACAAGTTTGTGATGCATGTGGAGTTATAGGGTATAATTTTTCATCTTTCTTTTCCCCACAAATGAATGATGGGGGAGATTCCAAAACAAGCAAATGCAATAGGAAGTTTTGGGAACAAGAAGTCCTATACCACCTACTCCAACACTTACAACCTAGGATGTAGAGATCATCTAGTTTCTCCTACAAAAATGCTAGCAATCCTCAAAACCCACATCATCAATAAGGTCAAAATCAGCAACAACAAATGGGTAAATGCCAGCCCATGAACAACAACTTGTCAGGATTCAACAACAACAACCGTAGATACAATCATTAACAACAATCCCAACCAAAGTAAGGTATGGAGAACATGCTTGAGACCTTTGTCTCACCTCAAATTCAGCTGAATGACAAATTTTGCAATCATGGGAAACTTCTTAAAGATGCAATTTCTCAGCTCTCTTTCAAAGTGGGCAGCATAGTTACCCACACAATGATGCTAGAGAATCAAATTTCACAGCAAGCTCTAGCTAATCAAAGGGCCCCTTATGGATCACTACCAAGTCCACCGAAGATGAACCTAAGGGACTACAAATCCATTACTCTAATGAGTGCAACTGTATTTAAAAGACCTTGACTGCTAAATGAGAAGATAGTTGATAATGTTACTGACAAAGAAAATGATATCAACGAGAAGCAAAGAAAGAAGAATGTAGATAAAGCACCACCTTCTTACAAACCTACTATTCCTTTTCCTCATAGGTTTTGCACACAAGAAGGATGGTTTAAAATTCCACAGATTCATGGGCATCCTCAACAAGCTTTATGTCAACCTTCTCTTAGCTGAAGTTAATGTTGATATGCCATCCTATGCATAATTTCTCAAAGACATCTTGATTAAGAAGAGAAGGCTTGATCAAGTGGAGACTGATATTCCATCGAAGAGGATGAGTTCTATCATCCAAAATAGGTTGTTAGAGTAACTTTATGACCTTGGAGCCTTCACCCCTCCGTGTAAGATAGGCGACACTACATTTGACAAAGATTTAGGTGAGCTTTGATCTAGTATCAACCTTATTCCTCTCTCACTATGGAAACTACTTGATCTTAGAGATTTGAAGTTGATAAAGATGGCCATTAAATTTGTATACCACTCCATCAAGTATCTCAAAGGTATTGTAGAAGGTGTACATGTGCAAGTTGGCAAGTTTTACATTCCTTCTGACATTGTTGTGTTGGACCCGAATGAAGTTCCTTCTAACCCTTTTCTTTTTGGAAGAGCCTTTCTCTGTATAGATAATTGTACAGTTTATGTGTGAGAAGGTAAACTCACTCTTAGGGTAGAAGAGGAAACTATAGAAATTTCTATCTTTGATTCCATGAAAGCTCCAAACAAAAGAAAAGACATTTGCCTAGTTGATTGTGTTGATGAACTTCTGGAAGAAAATGATTTTTTTTTTGATTTCATATTTGATTGTTGTGAAGAAGATGGAAAAGACACCACTATAACAACTAAAGTTTCATACTCTCATCCAACCAATGAAGATATTCCATCTCTGGATGAAATTCTAGCAAGTCTACAAAGGAGGAAAAAGGTAGAACTCAAACCCCTTCCACTGAGGTTAAGGTATGCTTTCCTTGATCGTAATTCTACATCTGTAATTATAAATATTAATTTAACTAATGAACAAGAACTCAAATTGTTTAATAAACTTTAGTTGCACAAAGAAGTTATCAATTATTCCATTGACAATTTGAAGGACATTGATTCTTCCATTTACATGCACCAAACTAATTTAGAAGATGCATGCATAGAATCTCCTAGGTGTTTAAACCAAATTATGCTAGAGGTCATGAAAAAGGAAATTTCCAAGTTGAGAGATGCAGGGTTCATATTACCTATAAGTGATATCCGTCGGGTGAGTGTTATTCACATAGTGCCCAAGAAAGGGGGTGCAACTATCACAAAAGGGAAAAATGATGAATTGATCCGAACACATGTAGTCACGGGGGGACACATGTATTAAATTACAAAAGATTAAATAAGGCATCTCATAAAGATCATTTTCCCTTTCCTCTCATTGATTTGATACTTGAAGGATTATCCAATCATTCTTATTTTTGCTATATTGATGGCTATATTTTTATGAATACCAACATACCCAATGAACCAAGAAAAGACCACATTTACATGCACTTATGGAATTATTCTTATAGATGCATGCCATTCGGCCTTGCCAACGCTCTAGAGATTTTTTGGAATTGTATGATGGAAATTTTCTATTATTTCATCAAGTAAATAATGGAGATTTTTATGGATGATTTAAATGTGTATGGCAATTCGTTTGACGATTGTTTATCAAATTTATTTAAAGTTCTTTAGTGTTGCAAAAAGGTTAACTAGTACTCAAATGGGATAAGTGCCATTTTGTGGTGCAATATGGAGTTGTACTATGACATGAGGTATCTAACAAGAGTATTGAAGTTGACAAGAATGAAGTGGAGGCAATTGAAAAGATGTCCACTCCCACATATGTGAAAGATGTTTGCAGCTTTCTTGACCATGTAGGATTTTACAAACATTTTGTTAGGGATTTCTCTAAGATAGTTAAACCATTGTGCTCACTTCTTGCTAAAGATGTTGATTTTATTTTTAATGAAGACTGTAAAGCCACTTTCAGGAAATTGAAGGAAGCCTTTATTTCTGCCCCCATCATTAAACCCCTCGATTGGAATGAACCTTTCGAGATTATGTGTGATGTTAGTGACTACATCATTGGTAAAGTCCTAGGACAGAGGAAAGATAACAAACTCCATGCCATACATTATGCTAGAAAGACCCTAAATGAACCACAAATAAACTATGACACCATAGAGAAGGGAATCCTAGCAATACTATATGCCTTCGACAAATTTAGGCAACATCTTGTGGAATCCAAGGTTGTGGTCTAAATTGATCATGTTGCAATCAAATATATTTTTGAACAAGAAAGATGACAAGACACACCTAATTTGTTGGATACTATTGTTGCATACATTTAACCTTCAAATAAGAGACAAGAAAGGTATAGAGTAAAATGTTGTTGATCACCTATCACGGTTGAATATGGATGCAATTGACCCTCTCCCCATCGATGATTATCTACCTATTGAAAGATTTTATACTATTGGCTTTTTTCTGATCCCTTAGTTTGATGATATTTCTAACTTTCCTAGTTACCAGTATCTTCCCCCTGATCTCAGTTATCAACAAAAGAACAAGTTCCTACATGATGTAAAATTTTACTATTGGGATGATCTGTTGTTGTTCAAGCAAGGAACAAATGGGCTGATCCAGAGGTGGTTAGCTGATGAAGAGATCCCAACTATCATTTCACATTGCCATTCTTCTTCCTATGGAGGACACTTTGGAGGATATAAGATAGCTACAAAGATTTTGCAATCAAGTTTTTATTGGCCAACATTATTCAAAGACTTTCATGCCAATGTCAAAGCTTGTGATAAGTTTCAAAGGACAGGCGATATACCAAGAAGATATAGAATGCCTCTCAACTCCATTCTTGAGACAGAGGTATTTAATGTATGGGGTTTGGACTACATGGTCCGCTTTCCTTCCTATTGTGGCTACAAGTACATCATAGTTTCCTGTGATTATGTATCCAAGTGGGTAGAATCTATTCCTACTCAAGCCCCAGATGCAAAATCTGTAAAAAGCTATTTCAAAAGATCATATTTCCCCATTTTGGAGTCCCAAGAGTTGTGATATCCAATGGAGGCTCACACTTCAATGAAAAACAATTGAATAATCTTCTCAACAAATATGGAGTCAAGCATCAAATACCTACTCCATATCACTCTGAAACAATGGGACAAGTTAGAGTATCAAACATGCAACTAAACATTATTTTGAAGAAAATAATTTCTAGATCAAGAAAAGATTTGGCACTCAAGTGGGGTGATGCACTATGGGCATTCTGGATAACATTCAAAACATCTATTGGCATAAAACAATTCAAGTCGATCTATGGCAATTCATGCTATCTTCCTCTAGAATTGGAGCACAAGGCTCTGTGTGAAATTAAGTTTTTGAACTTTGAGTTGAAGAAAGTAGGAGAAAAGAGATTGTTGCAACTCCAAGATCTTGAAGAGATTCATCTAGAATCATATTAAAATGCAAAAATAATAAAGAAAGAAGATATTTATGGCATGATAAGTAGCCTAGAAGAAATGGATTCACAAAAGGAGATCAAGTGCTTCTTTTTAACTCCAAGTTGAAGTGTTTTCCAGGCAAGCTATGTTGTAAGTGGTCTAGACCATTCCTTGTGTTGAAGATCATTCCATAGGGGATTGTTGAGCTTCAAGGAATGCAATCAACATTCATAATCAAAGGACAATTGTGTAAGCTATACTTAGAAGGATAGAAGATTCAAAAGGGAGTTCCATGCTCCCTCACTAACATTTGTTGAAGAAGACCCAAGTCTCACTCCAGAATCTAAAGGAGGACCTTTGTGGGAGTTGACCCCATACTTAGAGTAGATTTTCTTTAATCTTTTTACTTAAAGAACATTTGATTTTCAAAATAATTTTTTGTGGATGAATATAATATATTTAGGCCCTCATATATTGTAAGGAATTATCATTGCGGGTTCCAAAGGAAACAAAGAAAAATCAAATCTCTGCAACAATTTGGCCCACACATGTCATGTTTAAAAAATGACACGGCATGTCAAGTTCAGACAAACAGTCTTTAGAAATTTAGTTCATATGACATAATCTATGAAAACTTCAGCACAACTTGTATAAGAAGTGTAAGACTAACCAAAAGTTCTATGAAGCTGCAACACATCATGTGATATACCTAGTTTGAATAAAAAATATGTCAAGTGTTCACCTGGAGGTAAACATGGTGTTTTGGATTTTACAAAACACTTGTGTGTCTCTTGCAAACTCTCAAGAAGTTTTTGTGATCACTAAACATGGATTGTGTTTTGCGCAACACGACATGTCTTGGTTGAGCTTCATTTTTACATCTTCACCTTGAACCAAACACGACGAGTGTAAATTTAGACATGATGTGCCCTGCATTTGTTTGAATTTATAAAGTTTTGCTGAGAAGGGAAACATGTCTTGTCCTTTTATACACATGATGTTTTTCTTTCAAATGGGACAAAATAAAAATTGCAACATTGATACACGATAAAGAGAAAGTGTGTGTCTCATTAAATCAGGCAAAAATAGGATTTCTCAACCCATTTTTGAATGCATTTGCACTCTTTTCCCTAGCTCATGTTGTGTCTTTTGCACCCACACCATTTCAAAGCCCCCATGCCACTGTGAACTCCAATCTACACCAACTAAAGCTCTTATTTGTAGCTAGCTCAGACACCACCACTGCCATTTGTATCACTAAAGCATCTCCCTCCATTGTTGTGTCTTCAAACAACTGCATAGTGCTGCCTGTCACCGCCGTGATAGCATAGATGGCAACCTCAATACCACCATCTTTGAGCATCCATCATACTAAAAAAACTCCATTAACAACCACGGTTGTGGTCCTACAAATAGTTGTTGTTGTGGACTTCCAAACAGCTGTCGCAAACACCATTTTGTGCTCTAATCTTCTCCGTCAACCAAATAGCCTTTGTAAGAAAGAAAGCACAACATGTAGCTCAACGATGTCATTGTTGAAGCAACACAGAATTCCCAAACATGCCATGAGACATCTCACTAATTTGTATTACTCCTTCTTCATCATTGCCTACAACATTTTTTGGCATGTCGTGTTCCCTCTTTGAACATGCCATGTTAACTATCCCAACAAAACTTCCCTCATTTTTCATGGCTCCTGTGAAGCAAGCATACAAACTCCACATAGGTGAGAGCTCCTCTTCAGCACCTAGATACATCTCCTCAAGTCAATTCAATGTCACTACTAAAGAATATGTTTTTATCAAAGGTTGATCACACGTAGGGTTCTCCCTATGCACTTTTCTTATAATGAAACAATGGACGCTTTGGGTTTCAAGGATGAGGTACAAGGATTTCTTGAGGAGCTTGGAATCCTACATATCTGTTGCAATGTAAGCTTCACTTATGCAGATTGACTTGTGAATTTCATACTACATTGAGAATAGGTGGAAGACCCAAGAAATCTGTCTGAACTGTTTGTTATTATACACTTCTGACTTCTTCATCATGGTTATAAATGAACTTTCAAATAATTTTGTGATGCATATCAATGTACTTATGCATGTAGTATAGTGATTCCTGATCTTTTAACAACAACGAATTCTGGAGACAGATTACTGATGATGATATTCATGAAGCCAAGTCTTCTAGGGCAACACATATCTTTTTGGTATGTATGCCCTGAGAGACAATCATGGGATGATTGGTGGGACACATTAAGATTGATTTGATAAGCATCAAAGGCAAGCTTCCAATTCTTTCTGGTTCAATCATATGAGATAATGATAGAACAGATTGAATGTCTAGAGAATGATAGTACTCAATGATGTATGCTTTCAGGTTGAGGACCTGAACGATGAGATCATACGGATGCTAAGAGTTTGTACATTCCTATTATGTCCCTAGTCAGATGTCATTGTGGAAGGTGGATAGACAACAATGACACACAAGACTAGATTGTGGTGTTGGTTGATGACAAAATCTCATTAGTCATGATATCAAGATATCAAACCAAACACATAGGTACTTGTTAGAGAACAAGTGTACCGGATAGACCCACCGTGAGTTTGATACATGGAACCATGACATGGTAGTCATAGTCAGTTCTCACAGTGATGGTGGTGAGTGTGATTCTTTGACCTGAAATCACTACACTCAACGCATGTCATTGGGTACACTTTGACATCATCAAACGCAATCCTGAAACATGGGTTGTTATAAAGGTGATGATTGGGTGGCTTTGACACATGGGGCTTTTGAGGGGTGAGTGATAGATATGGGATTTGTCCCTCCTGAGGGAGTTTGATATCTATGGCCACTTGATGAGTAGGATTGAGATAGGTGTGCGCACGCATGTGTGAATCAGTATGTGATATTGATGTCATACATATCTCCTCCAATCTACTCTGAGATCAAGAAAGTGAATGAACGTTGATAGGATGACTGTTCCATGCCTTGAGTTCATTCTGGATATCAGAGACAAAGGAATTATACATTCACTGTAACACCATTCACAGATTGTAGGATTGAAAGTTGTTCTCCAACTTTCTATTTCACTTGGGTAACATTGATGTGCGACTAGACACCGCTCTTTGTTTGTGAAGTCATAAGTGTTACGGACTTTCACTGCCAACGTGAAATGGGCCTATAGGGTCACGCACATAGGATTTAATTTGGAAGAGGAGTTTATCCATAAATGATGTTTATATTGATTACTAAAGGAGTTTAGTAGTTCAATTAAATGCTCAATCAATTAATAGCTCAGTATCATAGTGTTCAAAGTGTTGGACCGATTAATTAGAGTATCGGATTGATTGAAACTGCAATTGACTTATTCTGCACAGTCTGCACTCCCAAATGATCGGCTCATGTGATGAACCGATTGGCTTAGGACAGGCTGAACTGACCGGTTCAAGGGTTGAACCGATCATCTCAACTGGTCCAAACGAGTAAGTTGGGAAAGTCAGGTTGGCAAGAATTTTTTCTTCATTTTACTTGTCTAATTTGATTGGAACAAGGTTTGGTATTTTATCAATTCGAAACAAAAGAGGAAAAGTCAATCGGGAACTGATCAGGACCACGAACCGATTGGCTCAGATGTCCCCACCGACCAGTTCAAGTGTGAACCAATCAACTCAGGTCCCCAACCGACCGTTTCATGCTTGAAACGATCGGTTCAGCTGGCGCAGTTGGTTGTTTTGTGGAAAATCTCGAACCCTTCTACTCCTGCTTTAATCCCGCATTGCCTGGGGTAGGGAACCCTGTCCCATGATCCTCCTATATATATAGGGGTATTGGGGGCTTCTCAAGTACAACTAAGAACACCAGTTGCTCTACAAAGTTGTCGTTCTCTCTGGTTGTGGTAACCGAGAGAGCCCGAGCAAGTGCTACCCGATAAGGGAGGCACAACAAGGGAAAGACAACTGCAAAAAAGTGACTGGTTGCAGGAGAGTGTGTCGGTGACTAGTACACTGACAGGAGGGTACGACTCCTTCTGGTGCCTTGTGAGACAAGGCGATCAGAGTTCCATGTGGTCCGTGTGGACTACTACCAAGGTGGGAGACTTCTGCCGCTCGGAGGACAACTATCAATCCTGACAGTCCCGGTAAGACCAGGAGCTGCACAGAAATCATCCAAGACCGGAGGTGAAGACCACACAAGTCGCAAGGTAACGTCGCCGAGCAAGCCTCGGGACAAGGTATGCCTCTACAAACCATCCTTCCTATTGTATAGACGTTGACATGATTTCTTTATACTAGGTTTAGGGAGAAGAAAATTTTTGTTTCTGCTGCCTTCTCTGTCTCCCCTAACACCCAACAGTGGTATCAGAGCCAGGTCAACTACTCTATACTTTAGGATTATCGATGTGATCGATTTTGGTTTTTCACCTTTATTTATTGCATACGATATGAATAAAATTGGCTTTATGCATGTCCAATCCTAAATCCACAAATCCCAATATACATATATGTTATGTAATATGAATGCACTCGATACGCATCTCCCTTAAAAGAGTTTTTGTGGTGGATGTATAGCATGGTTATGGCCAATAAAACCTATGTATGTGTGCTTGATTGAATGTGGTTTCTTGCATCTCGATCTGTGCACCGATTCCCTACCTCCTTTTCTTGATGTAACTCAAGATAACTCGAGATTTCTTTCCTACCTTTACTCCCCCCGAATGTAACTCAAGGTTTCTCAATTCAAATGTAAATATGATAGAACTTTTATTTCTTGTTATGTCAAAGAATGGAGGACAACCTGACAACAACTGAGATGATCGGTTCAAGGTGTGAACCGATCAGTTGGCATTCTAGATGACCAGTTCGAGGAGTAAGACGAGCGGGTGGCGACCTAAGGAGATGCACGACGACTAGTGAACCGATCGGCTGGAGGTTCCATTCGATCGGCTGGTGGCACCCAACCGACCAGACTGATGGTGAGCCGATCAATCATGGAGATGAGTTGATCAAACCCAGAACGGAAAAGCACAGATTTCACCTTGTACAAGTTGTATGTGATTTGGACCTAGATGACTATGATTCCTCTTGGCTTGAGGAATCACATTAGGATATAACATGTATATGATACATACTATATATTGAGTCATCGATTTTTTCATTTCGCATGTTTCATGTGGGATATAGCATGTATATGATACATACTATATATTGTAGTGATTGGATATGTATATGTACCTATAAAACCAAATCCCTCATTAAATATTAAAGTTTTAGATGCCTTCCAAATGCAACAGACATGAAAATCTTGATCGGCCAAGTGTGGGCACGCCCTAGCGTGGTGCACCGTCTATCTCGTGGAAGCGTGAAGGATGGATATGTGGGTCTGCCCTAGCAGGGTGCATATTCATCGTGTTGGCTTTGGGTCGGACTTAACAAGGTGACCTAGATAGGATCTAGAACCTTGAGGCATGGAGGTGATCATGGCAAGGAGTTGCATATGACATCTTTCAGGAGTTACATATGATGCAATTGGAAAAAGTTGCCTACCTAGAAGATCTAAGTTGTGGATGATAGCCCTAGCTGATCCATGACTCAGAGGATTTTAGGATCTTGACCCACTAGAAGATTGTACACTGCAATCTTTTGAATTGATGGTGAGGGCTACCAATTTGAACAAAAATAATAGGAGCGATAATTAATTAAAGTCATAATTATATCATTAACCTTTCAAATCAATCAAATAAGTCAAAATTGAGTTTTGGACTAAATTGCATATATTTCCTTTTGTAGTACAAATGAAAACAAACAATAATCACTTTTCATTGCGATCAATCCTTGAAAAGGACAAGCTGAATGGGACTAACTTCCACGACTGGTTTAGGACATTGAGAATTGTTCTCACTCAAGAGCAAAAGCTCTATGTCCTGGATACTCTAGTTCTAGAGGAACCTGCTCCTACCGCACCAAAGGCAGAAAGGGATGCTTATAAGAAGTATTCTGAAGATGCCATTGATGCAAAGTGCTTGATGTTGTGCTCTATGAACCATGAGTTGTAGAGACAACATGAGAACATGGGTGTCATTGAGATGATTCAGCATCTCAAGAACATGTATGAAGATCAAGCACGACAAGAGAGATATGATGTCTCCAGGGCACTGTTCAAGTGTGTCATGACAGAAGGAGATCTAGTTGGTCCTCACACACTCAAAATGATTGGGTATGTGGAGAACCTGACAAGACTGGGATTTCCCCTGAGCCAAGAGTTGGCCACTGATGTGATACTGCAATCATTGCCAGAATCATACAGTCAGTTTGTGATGAACTACAACATGAACAACTTTGACAAGCCGTTGACAGAGATGTTGGGCATGTTGAGGACAACTGAGGCACAAATGAAGAAGGACAAGCCTAAATCTATGATGATGATCAACAACAAGAAAGGCAAGTCCAAGCACAAGGGCAAGGGCAAGGCTAAGAAAGGTTCTGATGCTATCCAGCAGCCCAAGTCGTCTTCAACTCTCAAGGACAAGGGAGGTGTGACCAAGAGAGGCAATTGCCACCATTGTCAAAAGCTAGGACATTGGAAAAGGAATTGTCCTCTCTATTTGGAAGAACTAAAGAAGAAGAAGGCGACAGACGTCTCCACCTGAAGGTGTCATGAAATAAACGTATAACACTTTTAAGGTATATGATACCGAGATATAAAGTGTAAAGCACCCAATACACGGGGCAAGTGTTGCCGCCATAAATAGGAATACTTTAGTTTATTTTCATCCTTGAAGGCATGTAATAGAGTTATGAACTGCTATTTCATATTTGCCAATGGATAGAAACACATTATTTTTGCATATTGTATGACAATGATAGATATTAATAAAGTTTATGTTTCAATTTTAAAGATATGATCTTTATGGCAATGCGTTGTTTATCTTGTGGTACTTGGTATGCATAAGATAAAATGATACCTAAAAGTTATTGATAACTCAAACAATTAAATTAGCATAAATCATGAGAAATTCATTTCTAGTTTCCATATGATGGATAAATCTAGATTCTTTTGGTTAGAGAACTAGTAAGAGACATGAATCTCTTAGACATGATTAATCAATCTTCACTAAGGTAGTAGATGAATGATTATCCTATTAGGTATAATACATGTGATGTATTTACATACCTATTGGAGTTAATGCTGATACTTCAAATGGTGTTTAGAGAAATACCAATATGAATATCTTGAAGTGTTCAAGAATATCATAGATGAAGTACAAATTTGGTAAAAGTATTAGTTCTTGATGTGATCAAGGCATAAGGATACTTAAACCAAATGTTTGAGAACCTTATGAGTGATTATGATAGTGTATCATAGTGAACTCATGGTTAAGGCATGGTGATGTCTAAATCAAGAAGGAGTCATACTCTAAGGAGTTAGAGGATGACTAGAAAATAACTAAATTCTTGTTAAATAAAGAATACCCTACACTAATAAAGGACATTAAGAATCACAAAGGGTTGTGAATTCTTATATCCTTGACAGATACACCTCGATTATCTAGGTGATGAATTGGTCATGTGATGAATCAACTATCTAGATGAATATGAGGAACCATATTTTGAGTTATGACCATTACATCCTAAATGACTTCCATGTGAACCGTAAGGTATGACCTTGATGGTAGCACCCATTGGGATGAAATCCATAAGTGAAAATGAGTCTTAAGCATTAAGACACATGGATAACATTTTGAGAAGGATGATGCTTGTTAATTGCAACTTAATGACTCAGAGATTTGGCATACGGATACTAAAACTGCATTCCTATGAGGAATAAAACAAGGATGTGTACATGACACAACCTATAAGGTTTATGAATCCATTAATGCAAATGAAGTCTATAAGTTACAATGGACTAATCAATGTGATTGATTAAGTAAAAGAAACTCAGAGCTGGATCTTTACTTTGATGATATAGTCAAAAGGTTTGACTGATATGTCAAAGATAAAGAGAGATCTGTGATTTAGTGGGAGCATATTCACATTCCACATGTTTATGTGAAATGGAAATGTTCTAGAATGGAAATCCAAAGTGGAAATTATCTTTAAGGAAGATAGATATGTTTCCTATGTAATAGGAATAGAGATCTATAGATAGTTCTCGAAAACCTATTGACCTAAAAAGAGAAAGCATACATTGGCAATCTATACTGAAGGGTTCAGTGTGCACAAATTCTGTGGGAGAAATCTTATCCATGTTACATGGAGTTATTATCCCAAAGACAAGTGTCCAATTCTTATGAAGAATGGAAACACTAAGAATAGATAATGATCTATCATGTATGTGATCATCCCATTATCTTGCATGTATAGGACATAGCAAGAATAAAATGCATTCATCATCTTGTATGTAGGACATGACAATGTGATGTGCTCATCCTGATAACTCATATGTGGGACATGACAAGTGGATGTCTGTCTAGTTCCAGTAAGGGTTACTGGAATACCATAAGAACTTGATAAGTACTAGTTCTATGGAAATTAGGAAGGGTTCACTGTAAAGAGTTACACTGATGCGAACTTCCGAAAAGGACATAAAATCAATCGCAAAATATATATGGGATATATAAAAGTAAATGTTTGTTGATAAATGGAAACGTTCCAATAAAGGGATTTAAAAGGAAAAGACGTGCATCCGTGTGTTAGAGAACATTAGTGGATGCTATATGGATCTAGAAGTTCATGAGATGAACTTATAAATATTCCAATATTTGATGACAAGTAAGGAGTACTTGATCATGCAATATGGCTAAAGGTTAGCAAAGGAATACTAGATCGCATATTACAAAAACTCCATCTCATACGTGTAACGTACAATGAAGAGATGAGAGAGACATGCAGTTAATACTAACTTTGGCAAGGTGTTTCCATAACTCACTGTGTAAGCACTAGAGCATAGTAACATGTGTGACATGTTTGAAGATCACTAAGAATATGATTCAAGGGTGATTGGCTCGTAGTGCAAGTGGGAGTCTATTGGTATGTATTCCGTGAGAGCCAATCATGGGATGATTGGTGGGATACATTAAGATTGATTTGATAAGAATCAAAGGCAAGCTTCCAATTCTTTCTGGTTTAGTCATATGAAATAATGATAGAACAAATTGAATGTCTAGAGAATGACAGTACTCAATGACGTATGCTTTCAGGTTGAGGACCTGAACGATGAGATCTTATAGATGCTAAGAGTTTATACATTCTTATTATGTCCCTAGTCAGATGTCATTGTGGAAGGTAGATAGACAACAATGACACACAAGACTAGATTGTGGTGTTGGTTGATGATAGAATGTCGTTAGTCATGATATGGAGATATCAAACCAAACACACATGTACTTGTTAGAGAACAAGTGTACCGGATAGACCCACCATAAGTTTGACACATGGAACCATGACATGGTAGTCATAGTCAGTTCTCATAGTGATGGTGGTGAGTGTGATTCTTTGACCTAAAATCACTACACAACACATGTCATTGGGTACACTTTGACATCATCAAATGCAGTCCTGAAACATGGGTTGTTATAAAGGTGATGATTGAGTGGCTTTGACACATGGGGCTTTTGAGGGGTGAGTGATAGATATGGGATTTGTCCCTCCTGAGGGAGTTTGATATCCATGGACACTTGATGAGTAGGATTGGGATAGGCGTGCGCACACATGTGTGAATCAGTATGTGATTTTGATGTCATACATATCTCCTCCAATCTACTCTAAGATAAGGAAAGTGAATGAACGTTGATAGGATGACTGTTCCAAGCCTTGAGTTCATTTGGGATATCAGAGACAAAGGAATTATACATTCATTGTAACACCATTCACGAATTGTAGGATTGAAAGTTGTTCTCCAAATTTCTATTTCACTTGGGTAGCACTAATGTGCGACTATGCACCACTCTTTGTTTGTGAAGTCATAAGTGTTATGGACTTTCACTGCCAACATGAAATGGGTCTGTAGGGTCACACACATAGGATTTAACTTGGAAGAGGTGTTTATCCACAAATGATGTTTTGATTGATTACTAAAGGAGTTTAGTAGTTCAATTAAATGCTTAATCAATTAATAGCTCAGTATCATAGTGTTCAAAGTGTTGGACCGATTGATTAGAGTATCAGATTGATTGAAACTGCAATTGACTGATTCTGCGCAGTCTGCACTCGCAACCGATCGGCTCATGTGATGAACCGATCGACTCAAGATAGGCTGAACCGACCGGTTCCAGGGTTGAACCGATCGGCTCAACTGGTCCAAACAAGCGAGTTGGGAAATTCAGGTTGGCAAGAAATTTCGCTTCGTTTCACTTGTCTAATTTGATTGGAACAAGGTTTGGTATTTTATCAATTCGAAACAAAAGAGGAAAAGTCAATCAGGAACTGATCATGACCATGAACCAATCGACGCATGCTTGAACTGATCGGATCAGATGTCCCAACCGATCGGTTCAGGTGTGAACCGATTGGCTCAGGTCCCCAACTGACCGTTTCATGCTTGAAACAATCGGTTCAGCTGGCGCAGTTGGTTGTTTTGTGGAAAATCTCAAACCCTTATATTCCTGTTTTAATCCCGCATTGCACGGGGTAGAGAACCCTATCCCATGACCCTCCTATATATATAGGCGTATTGGGGGCTTCTCAAGTTCAACTCAGAACACTAGTTGCTTTGCAAAGTTGTCATTCTCTCTGGTTGTGGTAACTGAGAGAGCCCGAGCAAGTGCTACCCGATAAGGGAGGCACAACAAGGGAAAGACAACTGCAAAAAAGTGACTGGTTGCAGGAGAGTGTGTCAGTAACTAGTACGCCGACATGAGGGTACGACTCCTTCTGGTGCCTTGTATGATAAGGTGATGAAAGTTCCATGTGGCCCATGTGGACTACTATAGAGGTGGGAGACTTCTGCCGCTCAGAGGACAACTGTCAATCCCGACAGTCCCGGTAAGACCAAGAGTTGCACAGACACCGTCCAAGATCGGAGGTGAAGACCGTGCAAGCCGCAAGGTAACGTCGCCGAGCAAGCCTCAGTACAAGGTATGTCTCTACAAACCATCCTTCCTATTGTATAGACGTTGACACGATTCCTTTATACTGGGCTCAGGGAGAAGAAAATTTTTATTTCCACTGCCTTCTCTGTCTCCCCTAAAACCCAACATATCCACAACCTGATATTTTGCTACATTCATAGGCTCCTCAACATTTGTGTGTTTCCAAGGAAAGAAGAACAAGTTGTATGTAGGAAATAAGATCTATTTTGCCTAATTCCCTAGTTGCACATGACCATAGGGTCGGGAGGTAACAACTATAATTGTCTAAGGGCCACGAGTTAGGAGATTGATCACCTTCATGAACTCATGGGACCCAAAGGGCAGATGAGTAGGGCACTCTCTGGATGCATAAGGGAAGAGGGATAACCCCAAAAGTGCCGACACCCTATAGACCTAGAGGAGATGACTAAGGATTGTGCTTGGACTAAGTAAGTTCGAGACCAGTTTTCCATGGAAGCAATTTTGATATCATGATGTTTGTGATGAATAGACATAAGTTGCACGTTCTAACTCAGATTTAAAGGTGTACTGGTAATGAGGGTTGTACCATCTATACTCTTGGAATAGGAAGAACTATGTATTTGCACGGCCACAAAATGCTTATTTCTTCTTGTTATGGGAGTGAGAGATAGGACAGTACGCATGCCATACACTAAGGGTAAAGATGACGTGAGTTGGAACGTTGCTATACGGAATGAGTACAGAGATGATAACATGCCCTTGTGGAGAAAATGATACAGGGATGGTTTACAAACACTAAGAGTATTAAGGAGATCATCTTGTGGGGATGTGATACCATGAGCTATCTAGAATTTGCAAGATATGCAAGGTTGAGTTTGACCACCATGAAAAGGAGCTCAGAGTTTTTTGATAAAGACAAACTTAGAGATGAGATGATAAGTAGAATACATGGAGGTGTATGTCTTCAACTTTACCTAACACCTAAGGGTAAGAAGTGGTAATGAATGCTCGAGTTGAGGTATAGCTGCCTGGTTTAGCTGGAAACTAGAAGAAGTTGAGGTTGCTAGGCTAACCTTAAGTTGAGAAAAAGAGATATGTTTGGGCTAACACTTAGATATAACGAGATCTGTTGAACAATTTAGTAGTTGTGGGTTATCCAGCCTAGTCTGTGATATAATGAAAGGATGGTTGTCGAACCTCAAATGTACTTCTTTGGAAAGGAAAGTGATGAAACCCAGATGAAAGTGGTTTAGTGTTTCCGAGGTATCGATCTTGAGGAATCATGACATACCAGAAATCATGGTTTTAAGATCAGCAAACACCGTGATAGTACAAAGATAGTAAGTGATAGTGGTACTTTGGCTGCTCGATATGATGTTGCATGTAACATGCAAACCAGGAGGTGAAGGACGAACACCAGTAACCCTGTGAATGGATGTAAAGTATAAAGAGTTCCCAGGAGGGAATGTGAATTCATCACTATGGATGTCGTGAGTCTCCCCTAGACCAAGGAAGGTCAAGATGCAATATGGGTTATGGTAGATCGCCTTACCAAGATGACATGAGAAAGAAAGAGTACTGTCACGGGACGGATCCAGTTGAACTTCTTATAAGAGAGAGATGGTTCAACTACACCATGATGTGAGTGAAAAGTTTTTGAGAATAACTCCCGTGAGGTGGAAGAAGATACCTGAAGAACTCGATGTTAGAACAGTTTAGCACCCCATACTAATGGTTAGTATGATCCAGATTAGAGGGTCTGATGAGAGCATGTGTGCTCATTCAGGGTGATACAAAGAGACAGTTCTTGTGATGTGATGTTAGCCACCATAGCCTTATTGGGATGCAAGAAGTTTTATAGAGAGGTTGTGTCAGTCACAGCTTCATTGAGATGATGTTGGTGAAGGAGGCCTCGAGAAGGTCAGAAAAGAACCACAATGTGTGCAGATGAAGTCGCTTTGATCATGCAATGGCTGAGAGAAGGCCCAGTGGTGACATGGGTCATGAGCTGATGCAAAGTAGACTGACATGCAGTTCACTGTGGGAGAATATGTGATGTGAAAATCTGACCCCTCTAAGCTACAGCTGGGAAAGCTGAGTCCCCGATATATGGGTCCATTTAGATGGATTGGTGGAGATGGTTGTGTTTAGCCTTGCCCTCAAGATAACATGATGTGTAATGTGTTCCATGGGTCCGATCTAGAGAATTATGTGAGGTACCCAAGCCATGTGTGAGCCTTGAACCTATTCAGCTTTTGAGAGGTTGAAATGTCCTGAGTCACATATGAGGGTATGATATACCAAGGTAAGAAAGAACTCAGATGAAAGAATATGAGATGATAAAGGTTCTTGGGAAGAACCATGGAAAGGGGGAAGCCACATGGGAGCCCTCATGGACATAGGAAAGACTTATCCTGATTTGTTTTCTTGATGGAATTTTGAGGACAAAATTCTTATAAGAGGGGAAGGATGTTACAACCCCAACTTTTGGGTTCATTGGTGAGAAATGTAATTTCTCATATTAAAGATATTGCAACAAATAATGATATAATTTGTTTTGAATAAATGAATTTCATTTACAATAGCCTTGATGGTTGTTTTGTGGGCTTTATCGGCTATTGGGCCCAATAAGGGAAAAGACAAAAGAAATTCCACTATTATCGAGTAAATAAGAAAATAGAGAAAAGGAAAAGTGTGGAAACCTCTAGAAGAAAAATCCAATGAGGGATTTCGTGCCTCTTGGGTTCCTTGGGTTCCAAGGAGTCCAAAGTTGCATAAAGAGTGCAATAAGAAAAGAAAAGATCAATTAAGTATTTCTTTAATAAGAAAGAAATTGAAAATATTGATGAAATGTGGAAAATAAAAAAGAGAGGTATAATTGAGTTATCCTTGGTGGAATTTCGTATCCCAAGGATTCCTAATGTTAAAAGGAATACTAATGAATAAAATAAAAGAGAAATAAAGACAAATCCTCAAAAAGAGATATTTTAATGAGAAATAAACAAGATAATGTGAAATAATGCATATTGATGTATTTAAGGATAATGAGTAGTCCTTAAAAAAAGAAATTTCGAATTATTAGAATTTCTTGGGATCCAAGGATTACCAATGAAGAAAGAGGAAAGAGAAAATACCAAGATTGCAAAATAATGAGATAATGGGAATACATAATTAATGGATTATGTAAATTTGATAGAAGGAAGTATTTCCTAAGGATATATATATATATATATATATATTCATGGCTAATAGATTAAAAAGCATATGAGGGATGATCTTTGAAATCCTAAATAAGAAGGAATATTAATGAAATATGAGAGAGAGAGAAACTAACTTCTTAATGAAGGAATCACTTCCCTATTGGTAGAGGGATTGGTTGCTTCGTGGGCAAGCATCCCAGGGTGTTCCTACAACCCCCCAATATTAGGGGTAGCACCATGGTCGAATCCAAGAGAAATCCCACGTTCCTCACTTTCTTTCCCATCTCCTTCTTGCTTCCTTACATTCAAAACCCTAATTAAGGAAAAACGGTACAACCAAAGCACAATGAGGAGCTATGGAGGGTTCGTGATGGAAGCCCAATGCCCCACGTTGCTGAGGGGAAAGCAGGCCATCGTCCCCAGGCCCTAGCCGAGGTGCAGCGGCGATCGCACGACCTGCAAAGGCAACCACACGTCGCAGGCCTGAGGAGCGTGAAGACGACCATGTTGGATGAGACCGGGTGGCACCCCAGGTGCGGCCGGAGGTGGAGGAGTTTGTCTATGAGAAAGGAACCGCTGTTGGTCACCGTAGGGGACCAAGGTAGGAGCAGAAGTCGCGCCTTGCGGCCGTTAGGGCGACAACAAGCTGTTGCCCAAGGTTGAAGATGGGTGTTTACGCGTTGGACAATTCTGCCCTCCATGCACCAAAGTAACCAATCACTTAACCAAGGGTATAACCATGATTCGATTATGTTTCCTAAAGCAATCGCTTTGCATGAGATGGGTGATGTGGCGCCTCCCTATTGGGCAAGTAAGTGTTTTTTTGTAAAATTCATATCTATTTATTCGTAGTTCGGATTACCATGCATAAAATATGAAAGTTGCTCAGAAAAATGAGGGGAATCCATTAAAAATATAATTGAAGCATGATTTCTCTTGAAATTCGAAAATTAATGGAAGATGACAACTTTAATAATTTAATGTTTAAAGAACCCTATTTTGAGATGAATAATATATTTATAAGGGTTTACTGGATGATTAGAGTTGGTATTAACCTGTTAATGATGAAAGGGCACATTAGGAACAAAAAGGATGAACTTTGAATGTAATTAGTTTAATTTCTACTTTAATGTGCATGAATACTACTTTAATGGGCCTTGAAACCCTAATGTTGGTAAATTCGACTCTTAATAGCTTTAATTATTCAAAGTGGTGAAGAAAGATAAGATATAATGATTCTAAGCTATTTCGAGCATTAAAGTTCCAAATTTGTGGATAAATAGCCTTAATATAGAAATTAGGGTTTTTGAATGAATCAAGGTAGAATTAATGATAAATAACGTTCATATGAGTATTAGAGCATAATGAACTACAAATTGATGATAAACGAGCATAATGACCTTGTCATGGGTTAAAGAGGATAAAAATGGTAGCTTTAATGAAAAGAGGCTTAATGGACTTATATAATGGTTGATTATGCCTTAAATCCAAAATCGAGGATTAGATGTGGAAATAATTAGGGTTTGTGATCAATTGCGTTAATTAGAGTTTAAAATAGTAAAAGATGAAGGGAAGCCCTAATTGAAATAGAAACCCTAAAAGTGAATTAGAAA
The DNA here is from genome assembly GCA_963693085.1 of Alisma plantago-aquatica. Taxonomy (NCBI): domain Eukaryota; kingdom Viridiplantae; phylum Streptophyta; class Magnoliopsida; order Alismatales; family Alismataceae; genus Alisma; species Alisma plantago-aquatica. The sequence continues at coordinate 1,108,399,752 of OY856410.1, forward strand.
CCCTAGGAAGCGAGCCAGGTTTAATGGATCTTGATGACATGAATAATAAAAAGGGAATAACGTGATTATTTCAGGATCTTGTTGAAAATGCTTGCTTGCTTGGATTCTTATTTGCATGGATATTTCTGTTCAAATCGTCAGATTAGGTATGTGGTTAACTATGAATAACCGCCTTAGTTTCTCGAGGATTTTTCGGATGGTTAATCGCATTGAATGCAAATTATCAGTTTGGATGTTCATACTTGCAAACTATAAAGTCACTATGATTATCACAGTAATAATAGAAGTATGAATTCTCGCACTTACATGCCACCCCAATGGATGATGCCAAAGGTCAGGCCCAGATGGGTAGACCAATGGACACCTTGAGTGGTGACCCCAGCCACCAAGCTCGGGAATGAGAAGGTGGCCTATGATATTGCATGACTAGTGGGCTCCATGAGTGGTGACCCCCAAGCACCAAGCTCAAGATTGAGAAGGTGGCCTTAAGTCATTGGCAAAGGAAACCCTAAGGTGGGTATGCCAGGGTTAGGGCAAAAGCGGTGGAGAATGTCATACTGAAAAGTGTAAATTGGCTTGTTAATTAATTTGATTGTGATTGTTAAATTGTTAGCCATATTTACAAGATTTTGGTTGTTCCCACATACCAGTATATTTTGATATACTGACAGACATTTTGTTTGTCGGTGTTTTAGGAACAATAATTGAAGGAACAAATAGTAAAGTGACACATTATGGAAATAAGAAATAAAGTGCAAGGAGGATTAGATAGAATAATTCAAGCTCTGGATAGATAGATTTCCAAAGTTTTCAAAGGTAAGTAAAATTTTAATTTTATACCAAATTCCAGTTAGTTAGTAGAATTTCATAATTATTATTGGTTATTTATCGAACCTTTGATCATGTTAATTGAATAATGGCTCTGACCTTTGGGTCTCCCTTAATTGGGGGTTACCGGGAGGCGGGGTCGTTACAATTGGTATCAGAGCATAGGTTCCTCATTTAATATTTAATAATTATTAAATTTTACAAATTCCATAGAACCAAGGGAGTTATTAGAGGATTGTTTGAAAGACTGACGTGTCTAGAAAAGGATCACGTCTGGGGGCTGGAAATATTTTCCTCCACACCGCTAGTCAGAATACGAGGACTCCCAGATTGTGTGACTGCCTGGCCGATGTCTTAGGATATGACTCGAAATAAGATACCTTTAGGACTCTCTCATCTTGTTCATCCTTTCTCAACTCAAATTCTATTAAGGACCTTAAGGATTAGGGTTTTCTCTCTTCTCCTCACCCTCTTGAGGTATGGGTAAGGATAATAAGGTCTAAGGAATCATCCACCAAATCAATGAAAAGTATGTAAATAAGATGTCATGGACATAAGCTTAATAGCGTAAGCGTAAAGGAATAGATACATTCTTAGGTAATATGACACGAGTTGTCATTGCCCTCAGGATAGACCTCCTTGGCAGGAGTGTGAGTAGAGAGAATTAGTCTTGGAGGTAGAAACCTCCATTAAAAGTAGAGACCTAGTACATCCTTTAAGGATGATGTTAACCCTAACCCTAAGTGAAGGTTAGAAAGAGAGATGACATGATGAGTTAGATGTCATGGTTGACCGAATGTTTGGATAGACATGCCTTTGGATTTCCATACGAGACGTGAGAGGTTGGATGACCTAACACCTTTGGCAACCCAACCCTGGGAAGGGTTGTGCATGTTTGAGTGAAGGATAGCTACCTCACAGATGAAGTTAGAGAAGAACCTATAGAAACCTTATGGGTTGTTGCAAGTAGGATATAGCTTGCACCCAGAGTGCGTCATTAGTGCTGACAGTAGGATGAAACCCTGGTCAAGAGATCATGATGGACGACCTATGAAGTAAGCATAAAGGGCTATGGATGATCTTGAGAAAACATAAGTTCGAGCATAGGCTTCACCCATGTAGAGGTATGTCTGTGAGCTTGATCCTTCATGGAGAAAGGACCTCTAGTAGAGAGGTAGGTTGTAGGGTTATCTCTAGAGAGAGAGCCCCAGACAAGAAGGTTGGAATCTTAAACCCCCAAAACTTGAGGAACAATGGGAGTTGAGGACGATGCGACCTAAGTGGATGATGTGGTTGGTGTATGCTTGACCCTTGGAGGTTGATGATGTCTTGGTTGCCTTTAGAGGAACCAAACCCTAAAGGGAGGATGATGCTTCTGGAACCTATGTGTCTACAGTTTACCTGCTGAGATGAGACGAAGAGTTCCTTAGACCCTAAAGAAGTTTAGTAGCAAGTTGTGCAGCCTTGTACCTAGTTGGTTGTCCTGGAAGAGGACTCAACTATGAGGTGTTGCTCAAATGAAAGGATGACATACCTTGGACATGCTTGATTCGTAGTTAACAGGTTGAGCATGCAATTGGACACCCAAAGGTGGACCTAGGGTTCCTAGGCCTAAGAGGGGAAGTAGTGTATCCGATGCTCATAATGTGATTTGAGTCTCTATAGTTTTGAGCATGGTACTCCTGGTGTTTAGAGGAAAGGAAACCCCTTAAGTTAAGGGTATGTTTGATGAACCCCTCACAACTAAGTTGATCTAATGTTGAGGATGAGAACAAGTGTGACCTAGTATGGTTTGGTAAGTATCTTCTTATGCCTCAGTAGCTTGCTAGGGCTAAGCATGTTCATGTGGATGCATACCCTAAACATAAGGACGTTTGTGACTATTGTTATCAGGTGTAGTTTCCTCCCATCCTGGGAGAGGGACCCTTTTGTAGGGTGTATACCAGTTTTGTTGGTTTTGAGGTAACCTAAAGAGGTTTCATTGGATCTTGAGAAGCTAGATGAAAAGTACATGGTAGGAGAATGAACCTGTAGACCCATAAATAGCCATCTCTAAGTGCATGTGGATGTGTTACCATGGAGGTAACCGGTATGGGGCCTCACCAAGGTAGGCAGGTTGCCATGACCCCTATGAAGGGATGAAAGTCAGTCAGGAATGCAGAGAGAGATGAAGAAGGATTGGGTAAGGTTCTAAGTTGAACATGTACTATAATGGAATCCTAAGTCTATCCTAGGGTCAAGTAGGGATAAGACCAATGGAAGAAGGAGTTGCCTAATTCCCTAGTTGCACATGACCATAGGGTCGGGCGGTAACAACTATCATTGTCTCAGGGCCATGGGTTAGGAGATTGATCACCTTCATGAACTCATGGGACCCAAAGGGTAGATGAGTAGGGCACTCTCTGGATGCATAAGGGAAGAGGGATAACCCCAAAAGTGCCGGCACCCTATATACCTAGAGGAGATGACTAAGGATTGTGCTTGGACCAAGTAAGTTCGAGACCAATTTTCCATGGAAGTAATGTTGATATCATGATGTTTGTGATGAATAGACATAAGTTGCACGTTCTAACTCAGATTTAAAGGTGTAGTGGTAATGAGGGTTGTACCATATCTACTCTTGGAATAGGAAGAACTCTATATTTTGACGGCCGCCAAATGCTTATTTCTTCTTGTTATGGGAGTGAGAGATAGGACAGTACACATGCCATACACCAAGGGTAAAGATGACGTGAGTTGGAACGTTGCTATAAGGAATGAGGACAGAGATGATAACGTGCCCTTATGGAGAAAATGATACAGGGATGGTTTACAAACACTAAGAGTATTAAGGAGATCATCTTGTGGGGATGTGATACCATGAGCTATCTAGAATTTGCAAGATATGCAAGGTTGAGTTTGACCACCATGAAAAGGAGCTCAGAGTTTTTTGATAAAGACAAACTTAGAGATGAGATGATAAGTAGAATACATGGAGGTGTATGTCTTCGACTTTACCTAACACCTAAGGGTAAGAAGTGGTAATGAATGCTCGGGTTGAGGTATAGCTGCCTGGTTTAGCTGGAAGCTAGAAGAAGTTGAGGTTGCTAGGCTAACCTCAAGTTGAGAAAAAGAGATATGTTTGGACTAACACTCATATGTAACGAGATATGTTGAACAATTTAGTAGTTGTGGGTTAGCCAGCCTAGTCTGTGATATAATGAAAGGATGGTTGTCGAACCTCAGATGTACTTCTTTGGAAAGGAAACTGATGAAACCCAGATGAAAGTGGTTTAGGGTTTCCGAGGTATCGATCTTAAGGAATCATGACATACTGGAAATCATGGTTTTAAGATCACCAAACACTGTGATACTACAAAGATAGTAAGTGATAGTAGCACTTTGGATGCTCGATATGATGTTGCATGTAACATGCAAACCAGGAGGTGAAGGACGAACACCAGTAACCATGTGCATGGATATAAAGTAGAACGAGTTCCCGGGACGGAATGGGAATTCATCACTATGGATGTCGTGAGTCTCCCCTAGACCAAGGAAGGTCAAGATGCAATATGGGTTATGGTAGATCGCCTTACCAAGATGACATGAGAAAGAAAGAGTACTGTCACGGGATGGATCTGGTTGAACTTCTTATAAGAGAGAGATGGTTCAACTACACCATGATGCGAGTGCAAAGTTTTTGAGAATAACTCCCGTGAGGTGGAAGAAGATACCTGAAGAACTCGATGTTAGAATAGTTTAGCACCCCATACTAATGGTTAGTATGATCCATATTAAAGGATCTGATGAGAGCATGTGTGCTCATTCAGGGTGATACAAAGAGACAGTTCTTGTGATGTGACGTTAGCCACCATATCCTTATCGGGATGCAAGGAGTTTTAAAGAGAGGTTGTGTCGGTCACCGCTTCATTGAGATGATGTTGGTGAAGGAGGCCTCACAAAGGTCAGAAAAGAACCACAATGTGTGCAGATGAAGTCGCTTTGATCATGCAATGGCTGAGAGAAGGCCCAGTGGTGACATGGGTCATGAGCTGATGCAAAGTAGACTGACATGCAGTTCACTGTGGGAGAATATGTGATGTGAAAATCTAACCCCTCTAAGCTACAGCTGGGAAAGCTGAGTCCCCGATATATGGGTCCATTTAGATGGATTGGTGGAGATGGTTGTGTTTAGCCTTGCCCTCAGGATAACATGATGTGTAATGTGTTCCATGGGTCCGATCTAGAGAATTATGTGAGGTACCCAAGCCATGTGTGAGCCTTGAACCTATTCAGCTTTTGAGAGGTTGAAATGTCCTGAGTCACATATGAGGGTATGATATACCAAGGTAAGAAAGAACTCAGATGAAAGAATATGAGATGATAAAGGTTCTTGGGAAGCACCATGGAAAGGGGGAAGCCACATGGGAGCCCTCATGGACATAGGAAAGACTTATCCTGATTTGTTTGCTTGATGGAATTTTGAGGACAAAATTCTTATAAGAGGGGAAGGATGTTACAACCCCAACTTTTGGGTTCATTGGTGAGAAATGTAATTTCTCATATTAAAGATATTGGAACAAATAATGATATAATTTGTTTTGAATAAATGAATTTCATTTACAATAGCCTTGATGGTTGTTTTGTGGGCTTTATCGGCTATTGGGCTCAATAAGGGAAAAGACAAAAGAAATTCCACTATTATCGAGTAAATACGAAAATAGAGAAAAGGAAAAGTGTGGAAACCTCTAGAAGGCAAATCCAAAGAGGGATTTCGTGCCTCTTGGGTTCCTTGGGTTACAAGGAGTCCAAAGTTGCATAAAGAGTGCAATAAGAAAAGAAAAGATCAATTAATTATTTCTTTATTAAGAAAGAAATTGAAAATATTGATGAAATGTGAAAAATAAGTAAAAAGAGGTATAATTGAGTTATCCTTGGTGGAATTTCGTATCCCAAGGATTTCTAATGTTAAAAGGAATACCAACGAGAAAAATAAAAGAGAAATAAAGAGAAATCCTCAAAAAGAGATATTTTAATGAGAAATAAACAAGATAATGTGAAATAATGCATATTGATGTATTTAAGGATAATGAGTATTCCTTAAAAAAAGAAATTTCGAATTATTAGAGTTTCTTGGGATCCAAGGATTCCCAATGAAGAAATAGGAAAGAGAAAATACCAAGATTGCAAAATAATGAGATAATGGGAATACATAATTAATGGATTATGTAAATTTGATAAAAGGAAGTATTTCCTAAGGATATATATATATATAGAGTCAGGCTAGAATACACTAGAGTGTATCTGGAGCAGAATACACTCAAGTAGTTTTCCATGATGCAATATTTTTTCTAAAAATCTAATCCGTTGATCTTCTTAAACATCTCGTGAACAACGCATACGCAAAATTTGAGCACATTTGGATGTGTATAGCTCATGTTATGAAGATCGCAAAAATTATGCATTTCAAATTAGTTTCGCGCGTTGATTTTGTTGCCCTTGGATGAGTGACTTACACTCATCCAAATGGGTTCAAAATTTGTATGTAGCCTAGTTATAGTATGACGGTGAAGATCAATGGTTTATATTTTGTAAAAAATAGTCTTGATATGCAAACACACTTGAGTGTATTCGTGCAATCCGTACACTCGAGTGTATTCTAGCTTGACTCTCTCTCTCTATATATATATATATATTCTTGGCTAATAGATTAAAAAGAATATGAGGGATGATCTTTGAAATCCTAAATAAGAAGGAATATTAAAGAAATATGAGAGAGAGAGAAACTAACTTCTTAATGAAAGAAATCACTTCCCTATTGGTAGAGGGATTGGTTTCTTCGTGGGCAAGCATCCCAGGGTGTTACTACAACCCCCCAATATTAGGGGTAGCACCATGGTCGAATCCAAGAGAAATCCCACATTCCTCACTTTCTTTCCCATCTCCTTCTTACTTCCTTACGTTCAAAACCCTAATCAAGGAAAAATGGTACAACCAAAGCGCAACGAGGAGCTATGGAGGGTTCGTGACGGAAGCCCAATGCCGCACGTTGCTGAGGGGAAAGCAGGCCATCGTCCCCAGGCCCTAGTCGAGGTGCAGCGGCGATCGCACGACCTACAAAGGCAGCCGCACGTCGCAGGCCTGAGGAGCGTGAAGACGACCATGTTGGCTGAGACCGAGTGGCACCCCAGGTGCGGCCGGAGGTGGCGGAGGATGTCTATAAGAAAGGAACCACTGCTGGTCACCGTAGGGGACCAGGGGAGGAGCAGAAGTCGTGCCTTGCGACCGTTAGGGCGGCAGCAAGCTGCTTCCCAAGGTTGAAGATGGGTGTTTATGCGTTGGACGATTATGCCCTCCACGCACCAAAGTAACCAATCAATTAACCAAGGGTATAACCATAATTCAGTTATGTTTCCTAAAGCAATTTCTTTGCATGAGATGGGTGACGTGGTGCCTCCCTATTCGGCAAGTAAGTGTTTTTTTTGTAAAATTCATATCTATTTATTCGTATCTCAGATTAGCACACATAAAATATGAAAGTTGCTCAAAAAAATGAGGGGAATCCATTAAAAATATAATTGAAGCCTGGTTTCTCTTGCAATTCGAAAATTAATGGAAGATGTCAACTTTAATACTTTAATGTTTAAAGAACCCTATTTTGAGATGAATAATATATTTATAAGGGTTTAATGGAGGATTAGAGTTGGTATTAACCTGTTAATGATGAAAGGGCACATTAGGAACAAAAAGGATGAACTTTGCATGTAATTAGTTTAATTTCCAGTTTATTGTGAATGAATAATACTTTAATGGGCCTTGAAACCCTAATGTTGGTAAATTCGACTCTTAATAGCTTTAATTATTCAAAGTGGCGAAGAAAGATAAGATATAATGATTCTAAGCTATTTTTAGCATTAAAGTTCCTAATTTGTGGATAAATAGCCTTAATGTAGAAATTAGGTGTTTTGAATGAATCAAGGTAGAATTAATGATAAATAGCGTTCATATGAGTATTAGAGCATAATGAACTACAAATTGATGATAAACGAGCATAATGACCTTGTCATGGGTTAAAGAGGATAAAAATGGTAGCTTTAATGAAAAGAGGCTTAATGGACTTATATAATGGTTGATTATGCCTTAAGTCCAAAACCGAGGATTAGATGTGGAAATAATTAGGGTTTGTGATCAATTGCGTTAATTAGGGTTTAAAATAGTAAAAGATGAAGGGAATCCCTAATTGCAATAGAAACCCTAAAAGTGAATTAGAAACCCTAGGAAGCGAGCTAGGTTTAATGGATCTTGATGACATGAATAATAAAAAGGGAATTATGTGATTATTTTAGGATCTTATTGAAAATGCTTGGTTGCTTGGATTCTTGTTTGCATGGATATTTCTATTCAAATCGTCAGATCAGGTATGTGGTTAATTATGAATAACCACCTTAGTTTCTCAAGGATTTTCTGGATGGTTACACCTGGTGATAAACTGTGGGTTCCAATGCATGAGATCTTGTAGCACTTATCAATGAAGCCCTAAGCGCAATTGCTATAATATATACTTCCTTATCACATTGAATGCAAATTATCAGTTTGGATGTTCATACTTGCAAACTATAAAGTCACTATGATTATCACATTAATAATAGAAGTATGGATTCTCGCACTTACATGCCACCCTGATGGATGATGTCAAAGGTCAGGCCCAGATGGGTAGACAAATGGACACCTTGAGTGGTGACCCCAGGCACCAAGCTCGGGAATGAGAAGGTGGCCTATGATATTGCATGACTAGTGGGCACCATGAGTGGTGACCCCCAGGCACCAAGCTCAGGATTGAGAAGGTGGCCTTAAGTCATTGGCAAAGGAAACCCTAAGGTGGGTATGCCAGAGTTAGGGAAAAAGTGGTGGAGAATGTCATATTGAAAAGTGTAAATTGTCTTGTTAATTAATTTGATTGTGATTATTAAATTGTTAGCCATATTTACAAGATTTTGGTTGTTCCCACATACCAGTATATTTCGATATTGACCGACGTTTTGTTTGTCAGCGTTTTAGGAACAACAATTGAAAGAACAAATAGTAAAGTGACAATTGTGGAAATAAGAAATAAAGTGCAAGGAGGATTAGATAGAATAATTCAAGCTATGGATAGATAGATTTCCAAAGTTTTCAAAGGTAAGTAAAGTTTTAATTTTATACCAAATTCCAATTAGTTAGTAGAATTTCATAATTATTATTGATTATTTGTCAAACCTTTGATCATGTTAATTGAATAACGGCTCTGACCTTCGAGTCTCCCTTAATTGGGGGTTACCGGGAGGTGGGGTCGTTACACATTGTATCAATTTAATGAAATTTGTTACCAACGTTATTCACTTCATTTTTATCTATTACTTTTCACTTATATGTTCATATTTCACACTCTTGATTATCTAATACATGTAAGATTTAAATCTTAATGAATTAATCAACACTACAAAATTGTTTAGTGTTCTAGATGTCCTTCTCAATTTTTTAATATGTTTTCATCACCTTATCAATACAAAAGAATTAATAAGTATGAAATCTAGTTGATTATGAAATCTAGTTAACTCTCTTATGCTTTGGGTAAAGACTTTAGTCAAAGGCCTCATGGTTATCAAATGGAAACCAACTCACATTTTAATATTTTGGCATGTTCTTTAAAAAATTTACATATTCTCCCCGTGAAATATGTCTAAACCATAAACCTATCATTCTAGCCTAATGTAACTTCAATCTGGCTATGATGGTTAGGTGCTACATTCTAAAGAGGGTAAATTACCCCAACTGGCATTCAACGTGTGCATAAGTCTATTTTAGCTGTCGAGTACTAGAACCCATGCCTCATTATCTTATTCTTATTCTAAAAGGAAAGAGAGCACTACTAGATCATTTATCTTAACTTGGATTTCATCTTATATATCCTTAATAATTTAAAGAGTCAGGTTGCATATTCACTAATTATTTGTCTTGGTCATCAAAATTTTACTTAATGTTGTTAGGCTGATTCTTCAATTTGGATTATCAACACTTCTAATTAACTAAACTTCCATCTAGGTGTTTAAATTGAGCTCAATGCTAATAGCATAAACCTATTGGTTATGGTTGGATTGACTCGATACACTTCTTTTATTTCATTTGACTGATACATGTGCTTGACATTTTCTTCAATTGTGTTTCCATGTTCTTTTTGCTTGATGAAAAGAAATGGTTTGAGCTTAGGGGGCTTTGATGTGCATGATTTATATAATCTTTTGCCTACTTTTGCATGTGTTTTCAATAAATTTTCTACCTAAAGTAACCTCAAGTAATGCTATATTTCCCATTTTATTGTTATTTTACTTGTTCCATGTTTGTAGTCATAGGTACATTATTTTGATGACAAAATGAGGATATTTTAATCACATTCCAACCACATTTGTATTCCCTACGAGATTGCACACCTTGAAGACTTTTCTAAAATTTTTGAGAGAAACACGCCAAGTTCTTTATCAAACATGGCATGTCAGTATCAGGCAAAAACTTACTTGTTATGATGTGTAGAAACACAATGTGTTGGCCAACTGACATGATGTGTCCCCCCATTCCAAGAATTCACATAATTCCTTATCTTGCAACAACACAGTGTGTCTTAAATACACACATTGTATCCCCTCGAACCAGAAGTCATTATAATACAACAACACTGTGTGTCTTAAATCCACACACCATATTCACTCGATCCATAGATACCCAAATCACTTGCAGTAACACAACATGTGGTTGACCAACACGTCGTGCAACCTTCAAACCTGGGCAGTTTTACCTTTAGTTACTAAGAACAGGAACACTGTGTCAACGATGATTTCTGTACATTTTTAAGGAAAATCGTCCCTCATTTTTAAATATGAGTGGACTCTTTTGGGACGGTTATCACTCATCGTTTGGAGCAAGTTTTGACCGGAGTTTAGAGCAGAAGATAAGGAGGGAGATATTGAATAAGAAGGATTAGCTACTCAAGTGAGAACCTCTTCTCTACTCCATCTCTCTTCACTGACTATGGAAAATGCTTCCACCCTCTATTCCAACCCCTCAAAAAAGAATGACATTGGAGTAGGAGTAGTAGTAAGGACAAAAATTTGAATTCCAATCAGGGTTATTCCCTTTTCTCTCTTCTTCCACATATTTCCTTGTTCTTTCCATTCTCTACTGATGTTTTGCTTCATGATTCATCCTTGTACTTGTATTTTACTACCATGTGTGAGTAGAACCTTGTTCTTGGTCATGTCAGAGTAACTCCAATGTCATTATTATGTGAACACGAATTTTTTTCCTAATGCTAGTTGTTTTACTTTTCTAAAATTGCGTTGGTGCTTCAATTACTTACTTTCTTGACTGGCCATCTTGTTTTCTTGTTTAATGATTCTAATATCGTTTGGAAAGATCTATATAGTAGTATTGAGATGTGATCTTAGCAACACTTTCTTGACCATGGAACTGGCTGGGAATATGTTGAGGACTTAAGGTTTGTAGTTGCAAACTAAGCATATACTCGGGAGTGATCTAGAACTATCTCATGTTACCTGGATGTGTATGAGATACAAACCTCCTTTTTGTTCTCAACTAGTTTATTACATTTTTTATTTTTCTACTAATCTTTGATGTTGAAGTGAAGTCTCATTCCCAAGATTCTTGAATTTGATCTTAACTATCATCCAAAGGACTTGTTTTAATTAGTTTCATTCTATCTATTAATTAGTCTAATCAAATCAACCAAACTTGTGTAAACCAATCTATATTCTTGAACTTTAATTATTTTTCACCTAAATAGCCTATCTCACTATAGATATGACCTTGACTATAATCAATCTTGTATACTTGTGGGGGAGTAACAAGATAAACCAATAAGTTATTAAAGCTCATTTGTTAAACCTACCAGAATGCACCCGACTAATCTAGGCAATGGAGGGCTCTGTATGATTTTCATTGATGGTCGGTGAATTGTTGTATCTCTAGCAATGGACGATTGCAAAAGGTCCATTTCTTGTAGATGAGTGTAGTCTTTTTATCAGAGGATGGAATCAGGGGAGTCAACATTAACAAAGTGATGTTTGAGTTAGTGGTCCAATAAGTGAGAAACGGAAGGGATTTCCTTGGTGGTCAACTTCCTAGAGTCGCATTGGTGGACACCCATAATTATCTTGTTGGTTGAAGGCATAGATTCTTCATCAGACTATGGCTAGAAATGAAAAGTTTGGGTTTATTGCATCATCTATTGTTGGATTAGTACTCCATTGGTTGATGACCATCAAATTAATGAATCTCTAGGTCTTCAGGTTTAGTGACTCATCAAGCCATTAGTTGATGTTAAAAATGGTTTTGAGGTTCTTCCATTGGTTAACAAACCTATATTTTCCTAGCATGGTGGATCAACATTCTTCTATCAACCAAGAAACACCAGTTATTATACCTCACAACTTATCGAAAATTCATGTGATTCAACACTTGTTAACTTCATACAAAAGATGTAAAATTATTATTATATGAGGGAATATCTATTAGTGCAAGTAAATAAAAGATTTATCATTTGAAATCTTAGAAAAATAAAAGAAATGAAGATTAAATGGGAATGTAATATCTATGAAATTAGATGTTATCAACCCCCCAAACTTAGAGCCTATCTTGTACTCAAGATAAAAAATAGAATTAAAGTACAAGGTGACTATTAAGGGCTATTTACTTGGGTGAATCATACTATTGTGGTTGTGTCTTTATGTCACCTCTATACTAAGATTTCTTCCTAGTTTCCTTGTTGATTAATATGTTCCTAGAATCTCTCTTAAATACTTGGAGTGTTTTGACCTTTCATTTGTTATGCCCCTTCCCAAAGGTTGGGTACTTCCTCTATGGTATCAACATGAACTCCTACTTCCTATCCTATAGTGCATAAATCTCATAGAAGGTTGATTTCACTCATGATCTATATTTTTTCATAATCAAGAGAGTACGAATGTAGGTGAAGGATGAGGTGTAAATTGTTCTTTGCTGGGTCACTTATCCAAAGGTCTGATGTAATGGGCAAGTATATTCTATGAACATCATTAAAGAACAAGAGGGGCTATGTGTGTGGTATATATATACATATATATGTGTGTATGTATATACATACACACATACATATATATACTAATATTTATATAATATTATGTTGTATATATATATATATATATATATATATATATATATATATATATATATATATTGGAGCTTCTAACTTCTATTACTAGTCACAATGTAATTGCATTCACAAGTATGGGTATACACCATTTGGGTAGCACCCATGATGCATAACAAGGCACAACTCGCATATTTTTATTTTTACTTGGGATTTTATTTTCTTTCTTTTTGGGATTATGGAATTCTTATTTGCGGCAAAGCCTCTTTTACTCCTTTTTAGGATTTTTGTGACTAGAAGGGGTAGGTTTCTTCTTGATACAAGATTTGTGTATTTTCAACCTATAATCAAGGTCTAGGATGATCACTCAGAAGTGTATCATACTTAGATCCACCCTAGTTTTGAAATGTTTTCTAGGACGGAAAGAATTTTATTTGTAGTTTGTAGTATCTAAATGTAGAGTTGGCATAAAAGCATGATCGCTTAGCAAGTTATGTGTATTTATTTCCTAAATTTGTCACTTGATACAGTAATATGTGAAAGGATACATAGGAGAAAATTAGGCCTATTTTAGGAATGAATATAACTCCACAAAAATTGGATCAAAATTAGCTTAATTTAAAAACTTTATCCTTCACTTTGTCAAAAATTTCTTAACTAAGGATTAAGCCATTAATTACAATCTAACATGTGCAATCTAGAAATTTAGAACTAAATGTTCAAAATTATATATCCAAAAATGTATGTGCTAGTGGAGAAGTCAAAGAAGACTAGAGTAGAAGATACAACATGGTACCTACCTCACATGTTTACACCCCTCCCCCAAAACTTATCCTTCACTTTATCCCCAAGGGTTAAATGATTAGATTCAAATGTAAATTAATAAGGTTTACATTTAGTTAAGATGTCCGCATTAATCGAGCATTAGCACAACATTTAGACAACATATATTACAAAAAGGTATGATAATCTTTAAGTTGCAAACTTTCAACATTCAATACATTAGAGTCTAAGACATGCATCCATAAAAGGATCTAAAAGACACAATCATTAAACTTTACAATCTATTGTGGACTTTTATAGGAGAACTTGTTGGTATGTATCCCCAAAGAGATAGTCATTCGATAATTGTAATGTGTCATCATGTATAGGTTTTATTAATAATAAAGGCAATATATCGTCTTTATGTTTTTTTAATTATGAGATAATTGTATAACATGATAGATATCTAAGAGAATGATATTACTTGACGACATATATCTTTAGGTCGAGGACTTGAACAATGAGATCATAAGTACGATAAGAGTATATGCATTCTTATTATGTCCCTAGTCAGCTATTATTGTGGAAACAATATAGACAACAATAATACATAAGACTAGAATGTATGTTGACTGATGGCAAAATCTCATTTATCATGATATGTGAAATCAAGCCAAACACATAGGTACTTTTTAGAGAACAATGTATGGGACAGACCAACCTTGAGAGTGATACATGGAAACCACTGAATGGTAGACAGAATCAACTCTCATAGTGATAGTGGTGATCATGGTTCTTAGACCTGAAGTCACCTACACTCATCACTTGTTGTTCGATGTACTTTGACACCATCCAACATTACCTTGAATTAAGGTTACCATATAGGTGATGTTTGGGTATGTTGTGACACACAAGGATTGACTGTGAGCAATGTAGATGGGATTTTTCCCTTCCATTAGAGTTGATATCATGTCCAATTTATAAGACAAAGAAAAGTATGGCCATACTCATGTGATTCAATATGTGATATGTGAGCTCACATGCATCTCAAAGATTATGCTCTAGTTCAAGGAATGTGGACTGAATATTAAGAGGATGACGATACCATGTCTCGAGTTGAATCTTGACTTGATATCAGAGATTAAAGAAATATATGATCATGATAACACTAATCACGAATTGTAGGTTTAAGTTGCTCTCAAAATTTACAATTAATTGGGTAGAAATGATATGATTCTAGATACTTCTCATTGTTTGTTATGTCACAATCTGATTATGGACATTCACTACTAATGTAATCTGGAACCTATAGGGTCACATGCATAGATGCACTACAAAAGGAGTTTACTCATGAATAAGGTTTGACTAGTTTACTAAAATGTTTAGGTAATCAACTTAAACAACATTAACTAATAGTTGACTAATAGGAAACGTAATTTGACTGACTGAGAATGTGATTTGATCGACTATATTATCTAGTCAACCTACTGGGAAGTCTAGTTGACCAACTAGACAATTAGTAAGACTAGATCAAGGATTGATGATGATGCCATGTTGTGCATTGATTGTTGCATTGAGATCCAATACGTTAGTGAATAGGAAAAATTCCAATCGATTGAATGGATGTTTCAGTCGACAACTAGGGTGCCAATCAACTGACTGGAAGTCCATTTCACCGACTCATGATTTGTAGCAGTCAAAATTCATGAAATATGTCTCCTAGTGTCTCTGTGTTTTTAGGAACCGTGACCCATCCACTCCTATGTAAAGAGGGTTCCAAAGGCTCTTAGGACAAGTCTCCCCATATTAACATTGTGGTAAGATGAGAGCGAGAGGCATCTTACTCGTAAAAGGGAGAGATAGACAAAGGGGAGAAAGTTGACGCTAGCACATTGACAACATGAGGGACAAATCCTTCTTATCAGTTGTAGAAGGACACAAATTCTAGGTGGTCCATGTGGACTATGTAGAAGCTGGTGGCCACTTCTACAATGCTAGGAGGATGTCATCAACTGCTGTTCATGGTGCTACACAAATAGGATATCATTGATAATCGTTTGGGTGCTACTTGAGAAAGAAGAAAGTGAGTGCAAGGATTTTCACTAGACTTGCTTCAGGACCAACTATATGCCTTGCAACCTTTATTCTCATTCATAGTTATTGATGTTGTCCACTGGTTTATGCATAATATGATCAGAATTTTTTTTTGTTTCCGTCTATGTTTCCATATTTCCCCATAAAATGGTGGCTTCTTAAAGTCTTTTCTTGGTTAATATGTGTATACATTTCAATGGTTATTTATAAGATTGACTATTTCATTTACACATTTCTTCAGTGATGCTCTATGGATTTGTCATATTGGTGTATCTCTTTATAAAAGATTCAGCATTAGAATTTTTGTATAAGATGTATGGTTTTGTTTAGTGTTTTCTTCTGATAGAGTTCAATACTTATTATGTAGAAGTAATGGGAACATAAAATAAGGAAGGGACTTTTATAGGTGGTCGATAAGTTTATCATTTTTCCAGAGTCCTTATTGTGCATTAGATCTTCTTGTAGTAGGTAGTTTTCCATGTTCATGTTGGGAAGAATATCACCCATTGGAGTTTGGCATGTTTCTATGTCATTCACTGACATGTAACCATTAAACTTCAATGTGCCCCAGAGGTCATCCTTCAAGACACATATACTTCCTATTTAAAAGATGATACCTCATGAGTGTCATCTTATTGTAACCTATTAATGAGAAAGTCAAAATCATCTTGCATTACACTCCCACATGCCCATGTGTTAAAGTTCTTGAATGTCTCTTGGAAAGTCCAACTTGGACCTTTAGGTATATCCTTTTCAAATTACGAGTCTAGTTTCCTTTAGATGCTTAGGTGGACGGTATCTATTGAAACTTCTTCTCTTAGCTCCCCCTCTTCTGGGTGGTCATTTGTAGTAGGCATCTCTATTTCTTTTTGAATTTTTCCTACTTCTATAGTTTTATCAATGTGAGGGAGTGTATGTTGTAGTCGTTCAGCCTATAATTACTTTGTAAGTTCCTTGGATGACTTGTGTGCCTATTGATTCTTCCTTGGGAATTGTTGTTGTTCTTGTGTTGTTCAGTCCTTTGGCGATAGTGGTTGTTGCTTCTATTGCTTGGCAATCTTCCATCCTATCTACCATTCCAATTACGTTCTTTATGAGCTTTGTCTTTCCATGGTTCGTTAATCGTTTCTCTCCATGGACGCTTAGCATGAAGTGGCAAATCAATGTATAATATGTGTAGTATAGTAGTGTAGAACATTGCTAGTTCATGAAAGAAACACCTATTGCAGATGACCTCCATAGAGTATTTACCGTGTAGCCTATGTAAGTCTTACCAGATGAAATTGTCCAAAGGGATTCTTCTGTTGACGGCTTCCATCAGCCTCAAAAATGTAAAAGAGCTATCCCCCAACTCTGTCAGTTGTTGGGTCACCTTAGTCTTGATTGTGAATACCTTCCAATGATGCTTTTATATGTGGCTATACCATTTAATTACATGCTCAAGCTTGATCGAGATCTTTTAGATCTCTCATGATTCCATGTCTCTAAAGACCATTGTGTTACATTTGATCTCTTGAGCACTGCAATTGTAGAACACCATGTGTCTTTTTTTTCATGTAATCTATAGATAAGAGCTAGTGGTCTTTAGCTTTGTAAGGCAGTGTTAAAAGATTTAATTAAGTTTCTATTCATTTCCAAGATCAATCATCTACTAAGGTTTCCTTGCTCTTGCCTTTATAGAGATGATTCATGAGAGCATGTGTATCAATGAATATCAGTTCTTATTTCTGTTGGTCCAAGAATTCTTCCAGAATTTTTGTACATAGGACCTTAAACAAATATGCATTCACCTAGACTTTCTCCTTGAAAATGCCTCTAAAATCTCTATCATTATAGAGCACCTCTTGTTGGTGTATATGATATCCTCTCCTCGTAGATTTTAATCTAGGATATCAGCTAGGATAGAATATTTTGGACATAATTATCATGTCCATTCCTTTCATTTTGCATGTGATAGGCAGAGGTGAAGGATCCTTTTTGAATTCTTATATTGCACATTGAAGGACATTGGGCTTGGTGATCTCCTAGGGTGTTGATAATGCCATTCTACATTCCAACTTTGTCTTTGTTTGACACTTTAGTTCCCAATGTTGCATTTCCTATTGTGGTTATATTTTTAGCTATAGGTTCTTCTGAATCATTTAAATGTAGATACCCATTGCAGATGTCAGCTACAATGGTTTCAAGATTGAGTATATATGATATCTTATTCATTGTTTGTTTTGTGGTTTCTTTCACACACCCCCACATTTGGTTATTACATTCAACTTTCTTAGAAGTATTGTTTGTGGCCTCTACTGAGTTAGGTTCTACCCTTTCATCTGTAGAGCTATTTGTAGCTTGTGCATTCTGGTCTTCCTAAACTGGTCGATGAGAGACCTATGGGGATTGTGTTTGTGCTTCTTCCTTCTTTTCTTTCTCCTCAAGAGGCTCTTCAAAGATTGGTGATACATTTAGGTTGATGTTAACCAAAGAGACGGCCTCTTTATGTCCAAAAGATGAAGAGGATGATGATGATGAGCCTAACAAATATGGGCTTGATGAGGAATATGATGAAGATGGTTACTCCTTATGTCATAGTCTTTTTCTATCACATCTCTTCATATGGTGCTCCATTTTGTCTTTCACTCCTTCCTTATGTCATTATGCACTGTCCACATGTTGTTTCTCTCTCTCCGCAACTCTAACAATTCCACCACCATGATGTCCATTATGTCCATCATTTGTCACTAGTAAGTTATGAGCCAATTATAATATTGTTGAAGAATGGTCAATAGATAAATTCTTAATTTTGTGCTTTCTAGTTGCGTTGTTAAGATTGTAGGATGGAAGATTAATAGGATAAACTATTGGAAGAATTAAGAATATGCTCACATATGATGTCCTATTAATGTCCAAATTTTGGTCCTAGACTGGACATTTTCTGTTGGCTTGGTGGTGGTGTTGGTTTTTCCACGACTGGTATCTTTGTTTAGATATCTAACTTCACAAGCTCCTTGGATTGGTAGGATAAAAAAAAGCTCCTTGGATTGGTTCTTCCGTTGTTTATTTAGAGACCTTCTTCATTGGTGATGGTTTCAAGGACTTAGCTAACTCTTCAGGTTGGTCATTTCTTAAAGGCTTGATTGAGTCCATCACTTTGGCCTTGTTGGCATATTCTACTTCCATCCTTATCTCTATTGACTCCCCTTTTATTGCAACAAGGTGTTGTTTGGCATTATGAGTTTCCTCATTTGACAGTTCCTTGTTATCTCTCTTGAAAATCTTGATTCTAAGTTTCTTCCATCTGTGCGTCTTTAGAGTCTATTCTATAGTTTCTTTCTCTGCAAGTGCTTCATCTTTGTGCTATCGTGATGGTCCTTGGTGTGTCTCATCATGTTGCTGCACTAGAGATCATCTTCAATAGTTTTCTAAAATTAAGATAAGCTTGTCCCAGTTGTAATTTCTCATCTCTAGAAGGGGTAGAAATTCATTTGACTTTTTTAAATCTATAGTATCACTTTTCCCCATTCCTAGAAAGTACTCTTATGAATACCAAGAATTTAAGGTCCTCAAATTGATCCCCTTTGATTTTAGGTAAGTTGAGTAGGAGTTTGGGTGACCTACTACGGTATTAGCCCCCCCTCCAGTGCATGGTTCCCTTGAGTCATCAAGACCGCTTGACATTCTAAACTTATCAGTAAGATCCCAATATTGATAGGTTTCTTCTCCATTATGAGCCATAGGATATGCAAGTCCACCCAAGTTATGTTTTGAGTGTAAGATCTAGGGAAAACTACACATGTGACTATGATGCAGATTACCCACATGATCCAATGAGTGCATTTGGTATGCCTTTGATTGTCCCAGTCTATGATGTGATTTGAAAGTCATCTTCTCCCATGTTCTATCAAATAGTGAACCCCCATACCTCTATGTCAGACTTGTCTTTGTTAGAGGCTACAATATATTCAATAGTTTCTCTTAATATATTATTCAATATTCTTTCAGTCAGAATATGATCTTTGTTGAACAATCTTACTGTGAGCTTGTAAGGTTCATGTACATTATTCTTTTTCTTTCTCCATAAAAATATTTCTTTAAAGTCGACATGAATTATGGGGTTAGTTTGTGGTAGGGTTGTTGGGAGTAAAAGAAGGATGCTGTTACAACCTCAATTTTGCATATGTTTTCATAATTAAAATGTATTGATTTTATGAAATTGGACTTAATTGAAAAGGTTGTACGCTTTGCTTCAAAGAAGGGATTTCTTTGCAAATATCCCTTACATTAGGAATGTCGTGGTCCCTATTAATATATTAATCCAATAATGGATATAAAAGAGAAGTAAAGAGGAAAAGTCCAAATAATGGAAATAGATAAAAGATAATGGATATTAAGCAAAGTATTTATTGGAAATACTTGGAAATATCTAGAAAGTGGCATTAATGGCCACAATTGAGTAAAATTCATTTACATGTGATTTCTAATAAAAGAAAAATGAAAAGAGGAAAAGGGGATGAAAGATAATGAGAAATACTTGCAAAAGAATATCTTAATAAAGAAATAAGTAAGATAATGAGAAATAATGGATATAGATGCATCTAGAAGGATAATAAGTATCCTTGAAAAGGAATTTCGAAGTATTAGAGTTTCTTGGGGTCCAAGGAGCCCCAATGGAGAAAAAGAAAGAGAAAATATCAATAATATAAAATAAGAGGATAATGTGATACATAATTAATGGATTTTGTGGTATTGTTAAAAAGAGGTATTTTCTACTAAAAGAAAGTGTAAAAATTGTGCCAATGGATTAAAAGTCAAGCATAAAGAGAATAAGAGAAAGGATTTTTGAATTCCTTAATAGCCAAGAATCATGGATAATCAAGGAATTTTTATAAAGAGAGTTATTATACTTGATTTAGGAAAATAGGTTTCCTTTTTGAAAAGGGACCTTGTTTCTTCGTTCGCAAACATCTTAGGGCGTTGCTACCCTCCCCTATATAAGGGTAGAACCCTTGGCCGAGTCCAAAGGCTCCCACACATCGTTATCTCTTCTCCTTCCTTATTTTTTTCCATAAAATCTAAACCAAGAAGAGCAGTGTGACCATGGAGCAACGAGGAGCCATGAAGGGGTTGCGATGGAAGCATGATACCCCACGATGGCGGGGAGAAGCTTGGCAATCATCGCTATGCCCTAACCGGTGCGCAGCAGCAGCCGCGCAGCAGCAGCCGTATGTTGTAGGCTTGGCGTGTTTGAGACCGGCCATGTTGGCCATGATCTGGGGGTGCTTTGTGTGCGCCAGGGTGCGGCAGAGCTAGGGCGGTGGTCGACAACGAGCTTCCAACCCTGGGGAGGAGGGGGCAGCCCTGCAAAGAACCATCCTCGGTGGCCCCTGCGGCTGATCAGAGCTTGAAGATGAACCATGGCCATTGGATGGTTTTACCCCTCCTAGGTATGCAGAGCTGGCAACTTATGCGGGGGTATAAGTGTCATTCAGTTATGTTTGGGCCGGATACGTGATGCATGGAGAAGGAGGACGTGGCAGCATGACATTGGTCCAAGTAAGTAAATTTGTACAAAAATAATATCTAAATATTGGTAGATCGAATGGGTACAAATAATATATGTATTTTGCTCAGAAAAATGCGGGGAATCCATTAAAAGTATATTTAGAAGCTAATTACTCTTGAAATTCGAAAAGTAGTGGAAGTTATCAACTTTAGTGCGTTAATGATTAAGAAACCTTAATTTGAGATGATTAATGTATGAAGAAGGGTTTTATAGATGACTAAAGTTGATATTAACCTGTTAATTATAAAAGGATACATTAAGATAAGAAAGGATGAACTTTACACGTAATTGGATTAATTTAGGGTTCCATGTGAATAAATGAGCTTTAATGGGCCTTGAAACCCTAATGTTAGTAATTATGACTCTTAATGACTTTAATTGTTCAAATTCACGAATAAGGCTGCGATATGATGGTTCAAAGCTATTTTGAGTATAAAAGTTCCTAATTGTGGATAAATACCCTTAATATGGTAATTAGGGTTTTCTAATGGATAAAGGTGGAATTAATGATAAAAAGAGTTCATATGTGAATTAGACCATAATGAACTATGAGTTGTTAATCCGGAAGGAACCAAAGATGAAATTGGGCCTAATTATAATGTCATGAATTAAAAGGATAAAAATGGTAGTTTTAATGTAAAAGAGGCATAATGGACTTAATTGATGTTTAATTGTGCCTTTAATATGAAATTAGGGTTATATGTTGTTAAAAGGTAACCTTAATATCTTTCGTGACGAATAGATGAGATAATTAGGGCTTGTGAGTAATTCTATAAAATTAGGGTTTAAAATAGTAAAAATGAAGTGAAACCCTAAATGCAATGAAACCCTAAAAGTGGACTAGAAACCCTAGGAAGCGAGCTAGGTTTAATAGATCTTGATGGCATGATCAATGATAGGAAATTATATGCATATTTCAGGATCTCTTTGTGTGCTTTCTTGCCTGTTGGATTTCTTGCATTGATTGGATTAATTCTGTCTCAAATCAACTTGACAGGTATGTGGTTACACTTATGGTTAATCGCTTTAGTTTCACGGTGATTCCCGATTGTTTATCGGTTGCCTAAAAATAACTGCATGGATGACTTTTATTTCATGCAACTATAAAGTGACTATGCTTATCACCATAAGTATGTATACATGACTGGCTTAGATCCTGGTCCTCCTCTGTGGCTTTGCTAATGATGAAAAGGGTAATCTGGTAAAGGGTCTACTTATTAAGTGGGACCATCAGGTTATTAAGAGTTAGGGATTAGGCTACCTATGGGTAGTGCCATGCGACTCTTTAGCACACCATGAGTTAGGGATTGGGCTACCTATGGGTAGTGCCATGTGACTCAACCCTAGATATTGATCTACTTGTTAGGTAGGATCATGTGGGGTTTAATGGGGATCTACCATGAGGAAGGTAGCATCCAGGTCCACTACAGGGACAACACAAAGGCAAGGGTATGTATGGATTGAGCAATTATGCTTAAAATGTAAAGTTGTTTATTAAATCATAATTGACTGTAATATGTTGTTACAGTTAATTGCACGATTATTGTTTCCCCCACATACCGACATATTTATTTATGCTGACCGACATTTTGTTTTCGGCATTTTAGGTACAAATTGAAAAGGACAAACAATAAAGTGGCATATTGTAAAATTAAGAAATAAAGTGCAAGGAGGATTAGTTAGAATAGAGTCCAGATGTGGATAGAAGTTAGATATCTAAGTTTTTGAAAAAGGTATGCAAATTTTTATTTTATTCCAGTTTCAGTATTGTCATGGTAGAATTTAATAATTATTATTGATTATTTGTCGAACCTTTGATTTGGGAAATTGGGATAATGGATCTAACCTCTTGGTCTCCCTTAATTGGGGGTTATCGGGAGGTGGGGTCATCACATTTGGTAGCAGAGCACTAGTTCCTTATTTAATCCTTAATAATTGTTAAATTTTACAAACTCTGTAGAACCTAAGGGAGTTATTAGAGGATTTTCCAAAAGACAAAGGTGTCTAGAAAAGGATCACATCTAGGGGCTGACAATATTTTCCTCTGCACCGCTATTCGGAATATGAGGACTCCCAGATTTGTGTGACTGTCTGGTCAATGTCTTAGGATCTGACTCAAAATAAGATACCTTTAGGACTCTCTCATCTTGTTCATCCCTTCTCAACTCAAATGTTGTTAAGGATTTTAAGGATTAGGATTTTCTCTCTTTTCCTCACCCTTTTGAGGTATGGGTAAAGTTGATAAGGTTTAAGGAATCCTCCACCAAATTAATGAAAAGAATGTAAATAAGATGTCATGGACATAAGCTTAATATTTTAAACATAAAATAAAGAATAGATACATGCTTAGGTCGTATGAAATATGTTGTCATGCCCTCAGGAGAGACCTGAGACAAGACCTCCTTATCAGGAGGATGAGTAGAGAAAGTTAGTCTTAGAGGTAGAGACCTCCATTATAAGTAGAGACCTGGTGCATCCTCTAAGGTTGATTCTAACCCTAAACCTAAGTGGTGGTTAGAGAGAGAGATGACACAATGAGTTAGATGTCATGGTCGACCATGTGTGTGGGTTGACATGCTTTTGGTTTTGGATGCCCATGACAATATGAGACATGTGAGGTTGGATGACCTAGTACCTTTGGCGACCCAACCCTGGAAAGGGTCGTGCATGTTAGAGTGAAGGATAGCTCCTTTAATGATGAGGTTAGTGAAAAACCTATGGAAACCCTATGGGCTTATATGAGCCGGGCATAGTATGCACCCAAAGTACATCAATAGTGCTGACAGTAGGCTAAAACCCTGGCCAAGAGAGTATGTTGGATAACCTATGAGATAAGCATAAAGAGCTATGGATAATCTTGAGCGAATATAAGTTTGAACATAGGTATCAACCATGTGGGGGTATGCTTGTGAGCTTGATCCTCCTTCATGGAGGGAGGACCTCTAGTAGTAAGGCTGGTTGTGGAGTTAGCTCTAGAGAGAGCAGGACCCAAGCAAGAAGGTTGGAGGCTTAGACTTCAAGATATGAGGAACAGTGGGAGTGGAGGATGATGCGACCTAAGTGGATGATAGTGGTTGCCTTATGTATGATCCATGGAGGCAGATGGTATCTTGGTTTCCTTTAGAGGAACCAAACCCTGGAGAGAGGATGAGATTGTTGGTACCTATGTGCCTATGGTATAGGCGTTTACCTTCTGAGTTAGGAAGAAGAGTTCCTTAGACCCTGAAGAGGTTTAGTAACAGGTTGTGAGGCCTTTCATTTATTTGGTTGTCCTTGAGGAGGACTCCACTCTGAAGTGTTGTTCAAGTAGAAGGATCATGGGAAGTGCATGTCATACCTTGTACATGTTTGGTTCGGGGTTAAAAGGTTGAGCATGTAGAGGGACATCTAAAATGTGAACCTAGGGTTCCGAGGCCTAAGAGGGGAAGTAGTGTACCTGATGCTCATGAAGAGATTTGAGTTTCCATAGTTTGAGCATGGCACTCGTCATGTTTAGAGGAAAGGGAAACCCCTTGAGATGAAGGTATGTTTGATGAACCCCTCACAGCTAAGTTGGTGACATGGGAAGGTTTGTTCTTGGTCCAATGTTGAGGACTGAGAACAAGTATGACCTAGCATGGTTTAGTAGATGGTCTTATTGTGCCTTAGTAGCTTTCTAGGGCTAAGCATGCTCATGTGGATGTAAACCCTAGACATAAGGACGTTTGTGATCTTTGTTGCTATCAAGATGTAGTTTCCTCCCATCCTGGGAGAGGGACCCTTTTGTAGGGTGTATACCAGTTTTGTTGGTTTAAGGTAACCTGAAGAGGTCTCATAGGATCTTGAGAAGCTAAGTGAAGACTACATGGTAAGAGATTGAACCTATAGACCCATAGATAACCATCTATAAGTGCATGTGGATGTGTTACCATGTAGGTAATTAGTATGGGGCCTGACCAAGGTAGGCAGGTTGCCATGACCCCTATGAAAGGATGAAGGTCAGCCCATGAATGCAGAGAGAGATGATGGAGACTTGGGTAAGGTTCTAAGTTGGACATGTACTATAATAGAATCCTAAGTCTATCCTAGGGTCAGGTAGGGATAAGAGTGATGGAAGTAGGAGTTGCCTAATTCCCTAGTTGCACATGACCATAGGGTCGGGAGGTAACAACTATCATTGTCTGAGGGCCATGGGTTAGGAGATTGATCACCTTCATGAACTCATGGGACCCAAAGGGAAGATGATGAGGGCACTCTTTGGATGCATAAGGGAAGAGGGATGACCCCAAAAGTGTCAACACCCTACAAACCTAGAGGAGATGACCAAGGATTGTGTGGTGACCCAAGTGGGTTCAAGACCAATTTTCCATGGAAGTAACTTTAATATCGAGATGATCGTGATGTAGAGACATATGTTGCACATTTCAACTTAGATTTGAAGGTGTACTAGCAAGGTGGGATGTACCATCTCTACTCTTGGAATGGGAAGAACGTGGTATTTGGACTGCATCCAAATGCTTATTTCCTCTTATTATGGGAGTGAGAGATAGGACAATATGCATGCCATACACCAAGGATAAAAGATGATGTGAGTTGGGACGTTGTTATGAGGTATGAGGACAAAGATGATAACTTACCCATGTGGAGTGAACGATACATGGATGGTTTACAAACACTAAGAGAACTAAGGTAGTCATCTTAAGAGGATGTTTTTATCATGAGCTATGAGTTATACAAGGTTGAGTTTGATAACCACAGAGGTGAGCTCTAAGTTTTCTTTTTCAAGATAGACCTAAAATCCTAGATGAGATGATAAATGGAATACATGGAGGTGTATGTCTTCAACATTACCTTACATATAAGGATGTGAAGTGGTAATGGATGCTCTGGTTGAGATGCAGCTGCCTAGTTTAGCTAGAGGCTAGAAGAGGCTGTCAGGCTAACCCTAAGTTTGAAAAAGAAGATATGTTTGGTTAACACTCAGATGTAACGAAATCTGTTGAACAAGTTAGTAGTTGTTTGGTTAGCCAGCCTAGGCCTTGATGCAATAAACGGATGGTGGTAGAACCTTAGATGCACTTCTCTAGAAAAGAAGGTGATGAAACCCTAATTAGAGTGGTATAGTGTTTCTGAGGAATCAATCTTGGGGAATCATGACATACAAGAGATCATGATTTTAAGATCACCATACACTATGGTACTATGAAGATAGTAAGGGACAGTAGTACTTTGGATGCTTGAGATAAGTTTGCACGTGGCTTGTCACCATGCAAGCCAGGAGGTGAAGGATGAACACCAGTAACCCAGTATATTGATAGAGAGGATAAAGAGTCCCCGAGAGGGAATGGGAGTTCATCACTTTGGATATTGTGGTAAGTCTCCCCTACACCAAGGAAGGTCAAGATGCAATATGGGTTATGGTAGATCGCCTTACCTAGATGACATGAGAAAGTAAGAATGATGCCATGGGACGGAACTGGTAGAACTACATGTAAGAGAGATGGTTCAAATACACCAGGATGCAAGTTCAAAGGTTCCTTGAGTATGACCTAAAGATTCACTTCCATGAAGTGGATGTAGGTACATGAAGAACTCGAGGTTTGTACAGTTTATCACCCCTAACTAATGGTTAGTTTGATCCAGACTAGAGGGTCTGATGAGAGCATGTGTGCTCATTTAGGGTGATATCTAGAGACAATTCTTGTCCTTTGTAAGATGTGATGATAACCGCCATAGTCTGTATCAGGATGTAAATAAGCTCTATAAGGGAGGTTGTGTCGGTCACCACTTCATTAAGATGATGTTGGTGAAGGGACCTCACAAAGGTCAGAAAAGGACCATAGTGTGTGCAGATGAAGATGATTTGATCGTGCAATGGATGAATGAGAGCCCAGGGGTGACATGAGTTGTGAGCTGATGCAAAGCAGATTGACATGCAGTTCAGTGTGGGAGAGTATGTGATGAGAAAATCTGACCCCTCTAAGTTATAGCTAAGAGAGATGAGTCCCCGATACATGGGTTCATTTGAGATGGATTGGAGGAGAAGGTTATGGTTAACCTTACCCCTCATGATAATGAGATATGTGATGAGTTCCATGTGTCCAAATTAGAGCACTATGTGAGGTACCCGAGTCATGTGCTGAGCAATGAACCTAGTAAGCCCCAAGGGAGGATGAAATGTCCTTAGTCACCTATGAGGATTATAGATGCCAAGGTGAAAGAATTCATAGAAAAGAATATGTGATGATAAAGGTTCTTTGGAAGCACCATGGATAGGGTAGAGCCACATGGGGGCCAACGATGGACATGGAAAAGTCTTATCCTGAATTGTTTGTATGTTTGATGGAATTTTGAGGGAAAAATTCCTATAAGAGGGGAAGGATGTTACAACCTCAATTTTGCATATGTTTTCATAGTTAAAATGTATTGCTTTTATGAAATTGGACTTAATTGAAAAGGTTGTATGCTTTGCTTCAAAGAAGGGATTTCTTTGCAAATCTCCCTTACATTAGGAATTTCATGGTTCCTATTAATATATTAATCCAATAATGGATATAAAAGAGAAGATAAGAGGAAAAGTCCAAATAATGGAAATAGATAAAAGATAATGGATATTAAGCAAAGTATTTATGGGAAATACTTGGAAATATCTAGAAAGTAGCATTAATGGCCACAATTGAGTAAACTTTGTGATACATAATTAATGGATTTCATTGCAAAAGAATATCTTAATAAAGAAAAATGAAAAGAGGAAAAAGGAGATGAAAAATAATGAGAAATCCTTGCAAAAGAATATCTTAATAAAGAAATAATTAAGATAATGAGAAATAATGGATATAGATGCATCTAGAAGGATAATAAGTATCCTTAAAAAGGAATTTCGAAATATTAGAGTTTCTTGGGGTCCAAGGAGCCCCAATGGAGAAAAAGAAAGAGAAAATATCAATAATATAAAATAAGAGGATAATGTGATACATAATTAATGGATTTCATGGAATTGTTAAAAAGAGGTATTTTCTACTAAAAGAAAGTGTAAAATTTGTGCTAATGGATTAAAAGTCAAGCATAAAGAGAATAAGAGAAAGGATTTTCGAATTCCTTAATAGCCAAGGATCATGGATAATCAAGGAATTTTTATAAAGAGAGATATTTCACTTGATTTAGTAAAATAGGTTTCCTTTTTGAAAAGGGACCTTGTTTCTTTGTGGGCAAACATCCTAGGGCTTTTCTACCCTCCCCTATATAAGGGGTAGAACCCTTAGGCAAGTCCAAAGGATCCCACACATCGTTCTCTCTTCTCCTTCCGTGTTTTTGTCCATAAACCCTAAACCAAGAAGAGAAGCACGACCATGGAGCAATAAGGAGCCATGAAGGGGTTGCGATGGAAGCATGATACCCCACTATGCTGGGGAAAAGCTTGACCATCATCGCTATGCCCTAACCGGTGCACAACAGCAGCACGTTGCGGGCTTGGTGCATTTGAGACTGGCCATCTTGGCCATGATATGGGGGTGCTCTGTGTGTGCCAGGGTGCGGCAGAGCTAGGGCGGTGGTCGGCTGTGAGCTTCGAACCCTGGGGAGGAGGGGCAACCCTGCAGAGAGGCACCCTCGGTGGCCGCTGCGGCTGATCAGAGCTTGAAGACGACCCATGGACATTGGATGGTTTTACCCCTCCTAGGTATGTAGAGCTGCAACTTACATGGGGGTATAAGTGTCATTCAGTTATGTTTGGGTCGGCTATGTGATGCATGGAGAAGGAGGATGTGGCAGCATGCCATTGGTCCAAGTAAGTAAATTCATACAAAAATCGTATCTAAATATTGGTAGATCGGATGGGTACAAATAATATATGTATTTTGCTCAGAAAAATGTGGGGAATCCATTAAAAATATATTTAGAAGGTAATTCCTCTTGCAATTAGAAAAGTAGTGGAAGTTATCAACTTTAATGCATTAATGATTAAGAAACCTTAATTTGAGGTGATTAATGTATTAAGAAGGGTTTTATGGATGACTAAAATTGATATTAACCTTTTAATTATAAAAGGATACATTAAGATAAAAACAGATGAAATTTACACATAATTGGATTAATTTAGGGTTCCATGTGCATAAATGAGCTTTAATGGGCCTTGAAAACCCTAATGTTAGTAATTATGACTCTTAATGACTTTAATTGTTCAAATTCATGAATAAGGCTAAGATATGATGGTTCAAAGATATTTTGAGTATAAAAGTTCCTAATTGTGGATAAATACCCTTAATATGGTAATTAGGGTTTTCTATTGGATAAAGGTGGAATTAATGATAAAAAGAGTTCATATGTTAATTAGACCATAATGAACTATGAGTTGTTAATCCGGAAGGAACCAAAGATGAAATTGGGCCTAATTATCATGTCATGAATTAAAAGGATAAAAATGGTAGTTTTAATGAAAAAGAGGCATAATGGACTTAATGGATGTTTAATTGTGCCTTTTATCTGAAATTAGGGTTATATGTTGTTAAAAGGTAACCTTAATATCTTTCATGATGAATAGATGGGATAATTAGGGTTTGTGAGTAATTGTATACAATTAGGGTTTAAAATAGTAAAAATGAAGTGAAACCCTAATTGCAATGAAAACCCTAAAAGTGGACTAGAAACCCTAGGAAGCGAGCTAGGTTTAATAGATCTTGATGGCATGATCAATGATAGGAAATTATATGCATATTTCAGGATATCTTTGTGTGCTTTCTTGCCTATTGGATTTCTTGCATTGATTGGATTAATTCTATCCACTACTACAGAAATGCCTTTTAGCGTCGGTTGCTTAACCCCCTTTGGCATCGGTTTCCGAGCGACGCCTATGTGGGCGCCACTAAAGGTCGAACACTTCGGCGTCGGTCTTTTAACCGACACCTATTTAACATACTGGCGTCAGTTGTTTATAGAAAACTGACGCCAAAAGGGTTCGCGCCACAGAAAACGGTGTCATCTAGGACACATTCTGCGTCGGTTATCTACTAAAAGATTGATGCCTATAATACATATAGCGTCGGTGTTTAATTGGTAACCGACGCAGAAAGTGTCCTAGATGACGCCGTTTTCTGTGGCGCGAACCCTTTTGGCGTCGGTGATCAACTAAAAAACCGACGCTATATGGCATTTCCAGCACGGCCATTTCCATCACGGCCGTGGCCACATGAGGCGTCGGTTTTTTCAAAAAAACCGACGCTATATGTCTTTGCTGACGGTTTTCTGTAAATAACTGACGCCTATATCTTTTTTTTTTCATATCAGTTTGCAGGTCTGCTGTGGCTGGTTAGCAGGATGAGAACCTGCAGTTCAGTTTTCTGAACTGCAGGTTTACGACATCCATTGATATCAGCCTACAAACAGGCCACAAACTTGCAAAATTAACAAAAAAAAATTCACACAAGTAGATACATTCAGACATCAATTCAATTCTCACATTCACACATATAGAAACATTCAAATACATGTATTAACCTTCAGAAATATTCATTTACAAAGTATCATTCATTATCGCTATCAACATCCCAATTATATCTTACAATTGCCACTGCTTGTATGGCTTTTGCCCATTCTTCTCTTATTTCATTTAATGCTTCCATCATATATCGAGCATGCACATTTTTTAAGCGTTTACCTATAGTGTGGTCAGTTTTAAACACCTGCAAAGAGAATGATGTATATATATATGTAATAATATAAAAATAAGATTGATATATTTCATACTAACTAATGAGACTATATATAATACCTCATGTATGGTATCGATGTCCAATGCGGCATGTCGGATAATCATCTGCATAAATCGCATCACATAGTATGCGCATGCCCAGCCGTTGTCTTGTGTAGCGCACTATAAATTGAAACATACAAAATAATGCAACTAAGCACAATTCACATCAATAATATATACATTGGAGTCGGGAACTTACTTGTACGTTCTGCCAATTTATTGGCTGGTTCTTTTTCCTTGGGACCGTTCCTCCAGCCTTTTTGAATGCATCTAAACCCCTACATGTTAATATAACACAGTAAATTGCATAAGTAAATAGTAATGTAATAACAGATGTTAACAGATACAAAAATGAAATATTTCTCACCAGAATAATGGCATTCTCATTACGTGTCCAATTTTAGTGTTTAATGTACTTCCCACGGGATCTAGATAATAAACAGTGAACGTCCCAGGGACAATAACTAGTAACTCCCAATGTCTACCGCTAGAGGTAAAAAGTTAACAATTAATAACTCAAAATGCACAATAAAATGGAATTTTCTTAAGTCCAAATTATAAATAAAGTAAACTTACTTGACATTGAATGGAGCTATTATTATCGTCTTCTTTTGCTGACCAAAAATTGTAAAAGCATCTATACAGTATTGTTGAACACTATCAGGGTCTTTAGCTACCATACTAATCAATGATGGAATCAAAAATCCCACATGATCAAATGAAAATTGTTTGCATTGATCCTTGACTAAGTAGCTGCAAAACATGTATTACGTATGCATTAATATATAAGAAATCAGATCACCGGATCTTACACAAGGTATATGGATGTATAAACAAGATCTCACCTTATCCATGTCTCTATCATTGATGTATTCAACCAAGCATACATAAACAGCTCAATAATATCTTGTATAAATAAAGAGCTATCGTATGATTGACCTACATAATCTGCATCTAAAGAAACAATTATAGGGCAATGTATATTATGTGCCCATAGCCAACATGCCATTCCCCTACAAGCAGGATCTAACGGGTATGTTAGGTCAGTTGGAACCCAACTTGGTAATGTGGGAAGTGGAGGTGGAGGCCTAGGTGCTCCTGGTGTCTTCTTTTTAACCTATATATATAATTTCATATCAGTTGACCTCATATATACACATTAACAGTCTAAATCAATGTAAATTTATCTTACAATTTCAGTAGTGTAGACGACATCTGCTTTGGGCCACAATATGACCCCGCCTTCTGCCTCAGCAAGTGTATCAATATCCGGGTGGGGATATGGCAATGTAACTTCCCTCCAATCGGGTAACACACATAATGGGCCCACACGAACGTAGCCCTGTGGCATTGGAGTCCCGTGAAACCTTTCCCTAGGAAGGGACGGGTAAGCCTACACCTCTGCAACAACATAGTCTTGCATTCTTAAGCGGCATGGCTTCAATGCCTACAAATTTACATAAAGAATGTTATACATATATACATATCATATTGAAAACATATCATCTTGAAAAGACTAGCTACAATGTCATAAACAATACTTATAGCAGACGTGTTAGGCGATGGGTCTCCAGGATTACTCGCAGTCTGTGCATCAGGAGAAGAGTGGGTTGCCATAGGCTGATTGGAAGCCTGAGATGCCTGCCACCGCATCAATTCTTCCTTGACCTTCTCAGCAACTACATCGTTGACCTTCTTAGCAACTATATCCTCGACTCTCTTATTCTCCTATACATGGATAAAAGAAACATTAGCTTCTTATTATTGAATTTCCTTTTGCAGTAACATTCTAAAAAAAGAATAGGTTACCTCTTCTTGAGAAAGTCCTGCTCTGGGTTTGCGCTGGGATGGCCCAAAGAATGCTTTGATCCCCACACCAGTGCCTGCACCCCTAACACGTCCAGGATGCTATGGGTTACCCAGAGCAACTGTCAATTCATCCCTTGTGCCCTGAGGAATGAACGTTCCTTGTTTCCTCTGCTCGTGCAGCTCCCGCTAATCACCATCAATAGAAATTGGTAAGTTAACACCACAAATAATCAATATTCAAACGATTGCTCTAAGAGTTGTATTTTACCATTTTCGCAGCCGCCTCAGCAGTTACGGGCTTCTTTATTTCACCCTTCTTGTTTTGCCTCCCAGCTATCTAGATATCATGGCGAGGCATGGGTGTGGCAGACTCCTGAGTAGGAGCAGACTCCTGAGTAGGAGTAGACTCCTGAGTAGCCGCATACTCTGCCTGTAGTCTTTGGCGAACGCTTGCATAGCCTTTTGGACCCATAGTGTGGTCATGCACATTCAGTGCACGCCTTGCTTTTTATGCGTCACTGAGGGCCTAGTTAGTATGCACATTAATGATTTGGTTAGTAGCACTAAATGTTAATCTTGAATAGGTGAATACAATGTATATTAATTAAATTGGGAGTGACGCCTAATACCTTGAATTCTTCAGATTTTCTTGAAGCAACAAAATTGTCCCAATCTTCTTTGTCCAAGAAGTTCCATTGTTCAAGGGCTGACTTCTTGTTCTTATCACCCTCTTTTATGTATTCTCTGTTCAGATTTGTCCTATAATTCCTAAACATCTTTCCAGCGTGTTGCATCACACTTTTACGATGCAACTTCTCATCCAATGCAAACAGATTCTGTAAAATAGAAATGTTATTAACTAGTATCCAAAATAGAATTGCAAATAATAGAATTTGTAATCTACAAAATAGAATTGCAAATAATAATAACTCACACATAAATCCTTCCATATCAAGTCTTTTTTCCCCTGGGGAACTTTATGCCAATTATCATACTTAACACCACAACGGCTCCGAGTGGTACACCCAAGATAGTTTACAAAATCATTGCAATTCACTCCAATTGCATTTCCTCCATTATCAAACTCCACAACCAATTTGGATCCACTGCCACTTAGCGCTATTAACTTCTTCAACAGAGTGATGCCCCTTTTCTTGTTAAGTGTTTGGTGCTGCGCTTCAAGTTGCTCCAGTGCTTCAGTGGGTACATGTGCATCATCAACCTAAAATTTGACAAAAATAAACACACTGAATTAGCCCAATATAGAAATATAGGATATATGACATAACTAGAAGATAATGAATTTTATAGAAATACAGGATATGTTTTTAGAACTTACATTGGTATCCTCGCCATGCTCGTCATGGAAAGCATGCTCATCATGGACTTCATGCTCATCATGGACACCATGCTCATCATGGTCAGCCATCTGAAAATGTCATTAAAAAGGCAAACATTTAGCATTTGTATTAACTAGAAAAAGGCAAACATTTAGCATTTGTGTTAACTAGAAAAAGGCAAACATTTAGCATTTGTATTAACTAGAAAAAGGCAAACATTTAGCATTTGTATAAACATACATGTCTCTAAAATTGTGATCTTTTATCAATTAACAATCCTTCATTGTGATCTCCGCGCACATATAAGTCATCATTAGCTTCAATATTTTGTGGAGTTGGCAACCCAACTGAGAATGGACTGGAGTCATCATACTTATCATAGCACTCTTCTTCATCTATAGGATCTTCAATGAACTGTCTTTTACCATGAAGAACAACCGACCATTTATCATTTGCAGGATCATCGATATAGAATATTTGTTTCGCCTGTGATGCCAATATGAATGGTTCACCCTTCTCGCCAATATTTTCAAAGTTCACCAAAGTGAAACCCAATTCATCCACTATAACTCCTTTGGTGTTATAAACCCAATTACATTTAAAGAGCGGAATTTTGAAATCTATGTAGTCAAACTCCCAAATGTCTTCAATGACACCGTAATATGACATTTTAGCTTCACGTGGACTCTTATCCTTTGCACTTACAAAGTACATAGTCAACGCTTGAAGAGTGACCCCACTATTTTGGACAACACTCTTATCATTTTGGCGCTTTGTGTAATATGTGAATCCATTAATGTCAAACCCTTCATAAGACATAACATTCGGTTTTGGTTTAAAGGCGAGGCATTTGATAGTTTCTGTAATATCATTTGGTGTTTGAGATAGTTGATGTAAGACTTTATCTTCAAACCACTTAGTAAAAGTCTTATTATGCTCTCTAGCAAGCCACATTGAACTTGCTCGAGGATGTTGTCTCTTTATGAAATTGGTATGTTACTCGATATAAACACTCACTTCGTCCATATTGTGTAAAATATACAAGTGAGCTTGTTCCAACTGCTCACGGCTGATTACTTTCACCCGTGATCCCAAAATTCCTTTGCCCTCCTCAATATTCTTGTCATTATCAGGAGTGTCATTACCACTGAGAAAGTCATTGCAAAAATCCATAACCTCTCTCGCCACATAACCTTCAATAATACTCCCTTCAGGCCGATAACGGTTTCGAACATCACCTTTAAAAATGCTCATGTATCGTTCAAAGGGATACATCCAATGCAAGAAAACTGGTCCCAACATTTTCACTTCCCTAGTCAAGTGGACAACAAGATGTACCATGATATCAAAGAATAAAGGAGGGAAATACATCTCAAGCTGACATAGGGTAACAACCACTTCTCTTTGCAAATTATCGAGAGTATCAGGGTCAATAACTTTGCTACATAGACTATTGAAAAAGAAACAAAGTCTGGTAATTGCAAACCTTACATGCTTCAGCAATATAGATCGAATTGCCATGGGCAATATTTGTTGCATTAGAGTGTGACAATCATGAGATTTAAGACCTATCAACTTCATATCTTTCATTGATACCAATCTACGGATGTTGGATGAGTAACCATGTGGCACCTTAACATTTACCAAGCATTCACAAAAAGTTTTCTTCTCCTTTCTAGACAACGTGTAACAAGCGGGAGGTAAGTATGTTCTTTTATTACCCATTTCACGTAATTTTGTTAATTCTGACTTTATTCCCATTTCACGTAGGTCCAGTCTGGATTTTATACCATCTTTAGTCTTACCTGGTATATTTAACAGAGTACCAATGATGCTATCATAGACATTTTTCTCAATGTGCATTACATCGATACAATGCCTGACTGTCAAAGAACTCCAATAAGGAAGATCCCAAAATATTGACTTCTTCTTGAATGAAGAATTGTCACTCCGTGTGGCCATACTACATTGTGATTTCTTACCAAATTCATTGACAATGTCTTTTACTCTTACATAAACAACATCCCCTGGCATAGGTTTAGGTGCACTCTGTTCATCATTCCATCCATTGAATGTTGGCTAAATGGACATCTATAAATCCCTTTGTTTTGATTATGACAAACATTTCATTCTTATTAATCTAACGAGCTACTTAAGTGTGCAGGATGACAAAGCAACAAGGGAAAATCTACAAGCTTACATATTTATATTTTCATGCAATGTAATAACTGTTGTAAAAACTTGTACAAAAATATAATGTACAAGTACTTAGAATTGCATGTAAATCAAGCGTTAGATTCTCCCTAGCTAAACACCACAGTTAGACAAGTCATCCCATTCAAATGATTACTTTTGCACACTCACACGCATAATTAGTGCCTAAATTGAAACCTTGAAATAGGATCAATCTCGGTCGACAAACTCCTCGACCGAGACACTCTCGGTCGACAATCTTCTCGACCGAGAAAGATCCAAAGTAGCCGTTAGACACAACAGACAAGTTAGTTGGCAGTTGGAGAAAGACGTTGCAAATCACTTGTTCCAGAGAGCCTGTCGGTCGACAAAAGTTCGACCGAGTAGGTGTCTCGGTCGACCATTTGTCGACCGAGATGGTCTCTGACAGCAACTGCAGAATTAATTAATTAGCCATTGTTAAAGCAACAACTTTGTACCTAACGGCTAGTTAAGCACTTAGAAACCCCTAGAAGTTGTCTAGAATGTCCTTAAGCATCCTTAGGCCATTCCTATAAATAGGACAAGCCATAGGACACTAAAATTCACTTGTTTTACACTTGCTACACTTGAGAAACCTTTGAGCATACTTTGTGCAATCTGTTTGTGAGCAATTTGAGCATTGTGACAATTGGCCATTTCATTCCTTAGCTCATAATTCGTGTCCTATAGGCTAGTATCTCCTACCCACTGCAATCACAAGTTCACATACTTGGTTAGGATATCTATACGCTTGATCTAGGCAAATCAAGCCTTGGGCTACAAAGGATAAGTTGTAATTTCTATTTTCTTTCTTGTTCCCTATTATTGTTTGTACTCTCCTTGCTACTCCTAGGTTGGAGGCTGCGGATTGGAGAGGGTAAAGATCTTCTTGGCGAAGAAGGAGACTTTGAGCTACTTCAGAAGGCTGGTGCAACGGGAGGTTACTTCTAGAGAGGAAGGCTACTTCAAGGGGGAGCTTGGAGTTACTTCAAAGAAGGCTACCTCAAAGTTGGTGCACCTACTTCAGGGTGAAGGCTGTTCAAAGGGTGTAAAGGAAAGTATTGTATTTTGTATAAATCCTCGATAGGTAATAAAATAAATACTTTCAAATCCCGGTTGGGTAAGCAACCGGGTAGTGGACTGACAACTATAGTATTTGCTATAGTTGGAACCACTCTAAACACCTGTCTCTTTCTTCCAATTTCAATTGTGGTTGTTTGAATTCAATAAATTGTTAAAATAATTCAAAAACTCTATTCACCCCCCCTCTTGTAGTTTTTCAATTGGTATCAGAGCAAGGCTTCAAGGAACCCTAACAAGGTCTTGAAGAAATGGGTGACGGAGTACTCAACAACCTCAACATTGAAGGGACACTTGTTGCTAGGC
Organism: Alisma plantago-aquatica; assembly: GCA_963693085.1. Classification (NCBI taxonomy): domain Eukaryota; kingdom Viridiplantae; phylum Streptophyta; class Magnoliopsida; order Alismatales; family Alismataceae; genus Alisma; species Alisma plantago-aquatica. The sequence goes on from OY856410.1 coordinate 1,108,437,620, forward strand.
CCCCAGCGTTCGATGGAACAAACTACCAATATTGGAAGAGAAGGATGCAATTCTACTTCCAAGGCATCAACTGGGATTTATGGAGAATGGTGTCTACTCCATATGTGCTTCCTCAAAATGAATTTGCGGAATGGGATGCAAACACGGTAAAGTTGGCCGAAATGAATGCAAAAGCTGTAAGCATTTTATATTGTTCTATTTCGGTAGGAGAATTTAATAGAATATCTAATTGTGACACAGCATATGATATTTGGCATAGACTGTCCATAACCTATGAAGGTACAGTCCAAGTCAAAAATTCCAAGATTAGCATGTTTAAAAAAAAATTTGAACACTTTCGTATGGATACAAATGAATCAATTAGTGAAATGTTTGCAAAATTCTCTACTATTGTAAATGGTTTAAGTGCTTTAGGAAAACCTATTCCTGAAGAAGATCAGGTATCAAAGATCCTTCGTTCACTTCCTCCAAAATATAATCCAAAGGTGACAGCCATTGAAGAAGCAAACGACCTCACTCGACTGAAAATGGAGCAACTTATTGGTAACTTAGAAGCTCATGAAGCAACTCTAGAAGAGGAAGAAAGAAGAGGACGTGAACTTCAGCAAGGAAAGAAGAAGGATGTGGCTCTAAAAGCTTCAAAAGCTGTCACACAAGAAAGTGAGGAGTCAAGTGAAGAAGAGGGAGAAGAAGCCTTGATAGTAAATGGTAAGAAATACAAAAGATTTAAATCTAACAAAATTTCCAGCTCTTCTTCTACCCCTCCTAGGTGCTTTGAATGTGGGAAGAAAGGGCATTTCAAGAATGAATGTCCTAAAGCAAAGAAAGGAAAGAAAAGCTCACACAAGAAGAAGGGAGAAAAAGCCTATAAAGCTGCATGGGACGAATCAAGTGACAGTGAAAGCGGAGAAGAAACCGTGGATTGTCTAATGGCAAGAGAAGATGATGAAAACTCTCAAGAGGTAAGTCTACTTGATCTTTCTAAAGAAGAGTTAGTCACTAGTATACAAGAAATTCATGATAAGTATGTTGATGTCAAGAAGAAACTAAAGAAGGTTATAAATTCAAATGATGAGCAAATTGCTAAATTAGATAATCTTTCTTCTGAGAAGAATAACATTGATCTTGAGAATTTATCTTTAAAAACATCTTTAGATGATTGCACTAGAAAGCTACTCACTCTAGAAACAAATGTTGATCTCCTTTCTAAAGAAAAGACTGACTTGTTAGCTAAACTAAAAGATTTTCAAACTCAACCTATTTTATGTAACCATCTAGACTATGATAATGTTATAAAAGAAAGAGATTCATTGCTATCTGATTTAGATCAAGCAAGAAAAGATTTACACAAGAAAATGAATGATATTGCTCAGCTGCAAAGAGAACTTCATGAGTTAAGAAGAAAATATATACTTGATAACATTCTAAGCATTGGTACTGTTTTCAACGGAAGAAAAGGTTTGGGATATGCTCCAAAGAAAAATCAACCTAAAAGAACCCAAACTAGGTTTGTACCCAAGAACACAATGGCTAGAAAGAGAAATGAAGTTGACTCTATTACCTGCCATTTTTGTTTACGTCTTGGACACTATTCCTTTTCATGCCCTTATAAAACTAAGGATTCCGAATTAGTTTGGGTCCCAAAACCTCAAACTTAGTAGAGTCAAATAAAATTTAGTTGAGATATGACCAAAAAGCTCCATCTTGCTATTTATATTGTCTTATCTCAACTAAACAAAAGATTTTATGCTCATTGGTAATTTTCTGCATTATTGTACTAAAACAGAAACTTAGTCAGTCAAAGTATTGTCGACTAAACCATTAATCGGTCGAAGTATTGTCGACCGACCGAATGTCTGTAACATATCAAAATTTACAGCAATTATTTCGGTCGAAAATTGTTCAACCGAGCTACATTTCTGTGTTTTCTGGTTTTGTATTACAGTAATCTTCTCGATCGACAAATTGTCAACCGAGACATATGTCGGTCGAACAATTGTCGACCGACTGGACTTCTGATTCAGAACTTTTATACAAATCTGTATTTAAATGATTCTAACCATATCGGACCATCACATGGGTACCAAAATCTACATTTTAATGCAGGAATGGGTGGTTGACAGTGGATGTTCCAAACATATGACCGGAAACAAGGATGCATTCCAAACCTTTGAAGAAAAGAAAAGTGGAACAGTCACTTTTGGAGACAATGGTAAGGGCAAAATCATTGGAATAGGTAATGTTGGTACAAACCTCGAAATTAAGAATGTTCTACTTGTTGATGGTTTGCACCATAACTTGATAAGTGTTAGTCAATTATGTGATAGTGGTTATGATGTGTTATTTAACAAAACCTGCTGCAAGTTATTAATTGAAAAACTACTAGAGGGGGGGTGAATAGAGTTTTTGAATTATTTTAACAATTTATTGAATTCAAACAACCACAATTGAAATTGGAAGAAAGAGACAGGTGTTTAGAGTGGTTCCAACTATAGCAAATACTATAGTTGTCAGTCCACTACCCGGTTGCTTACCCAACCGGGATTTGAAAGTATTTATTTTATTACCTCTCGAGGATTTATACAAAATACAATACTTTCCTTTACACCCTTTGAACAGCCTTCACCCTGAAGTAGGTGCACCAACTTTGAGGTAGCCTTCTTTGAAGTAACTCCAAGCTCCCCCTTGAAGTAGCCTTCCTCTCTAGAAGTAACCTCCCGTTGCACCAGCCTTCTGAAGTAGCTCAAAGTCTCCTTCTTCGCCAAGAAGATCTTTACCCTCTCCAATCCGCAGCCTCCAACCTAGGAGTAGCAAGGAGAGTACAAACAATAATGGGGAACAAGAAAGAAAACAGAAATTACAACTTATCCTTTGTAGCCCAAGGCTTGATTTGCCTAGATCAAGCGTATAGATCTCCTAACCAAGTATGTGAACTTGTGATTGCAGTGGGTAGGAGATACTAGCCTATAGGACACGAATTATGAGCTAAGGAATGAAATGGCCAATTGTCACAATGCTCAAATTGCTCACAAACAGATTGCACAAAGTATGCTCAAAGGTTTCTCAAGTGTAGCAAGTGTAAAACAAGTGAATTTTAGTGTCCTATGGCTTGTCCTATTTATAGGAATGGCCTAAGGATGCTTAAGGACGTTCTAGACAACTTCTAGGGGTTTCTAAGTGCTTAACTAGCCGTTAGGTACAAAGTTGTTGCTTTAACAACGGCTAATTAATTAATTCTGCAGTTACTGTCAGAGACCATCTCGGTCGACAAATGGTCGACCGAGACACCTACTCGGTCGAACTTTTGTCGACCGACAGGCTCTCTCGAACAAGTGATTTGCAACGTCTTTCTCCAACTGCCAACTAACTTGTCTGTTGTGTCTAACGGCTACTTTGGATCTTTCTCGGTCGAGAAGATTGTCGACCGAGAGTGTCTCGGTCGAGGAGTTTGTCGATCGAGATTGATCCTGTTTCAAGGTTTCAATTTAGGCACTAATTATGCGTGTGAGTGTGCAAAAGTAATCCTATTTGAATGGGATGACTTGTCTAACTGTGGTGTTTAGCTAGGGAGAATCTAACGCTTGATTTACATGCAATTCTAAGTACTTGTACATTATATTTTTGTACAAGTTTTTACAATAGTTATTACATTGCATGAAAATATAAATATGTAAGCTTGTAGATTTTCCCTTATTGCTTTGTCATCCTGCACAGTTAAGTAGCTCGTTAGATTAATAAGAATGAAATGTTTGTCATAATCAAAACAAAGGGATTTATAGATGTCCATTTAGCCAACAATCTCCCCCTTTTTGAAGATGACAAACATTTCCAAAATATAAATAAAGGAAATATAAAACATATGTGTTTCATACCTTTAGATTACCTTTTGTAGCTTTTTCTCATGTGTATAAAATGTGTGCTTATTATTCCCCATGAATTATGGAACATGAAATCCAGATCATTTGGGAATATAGAAACTTTCAATGTAAAGCCAAGAGTTTATTTATGAAACTCATTAATTGAGTTTTTACATAATTACTAAGTTTTAGTTTTATATTTATCTCTCCCCCTTTGTCATTGAGTTTTTATTCTTAACTAAAACTTAGTAATGAGTAATTACTAAGTTTTAGTTTTATATTTATCTCTGACAGCAACTGCAGAATTAATTAATTAGCCATTGTTAAAGCAACAACTTTGTACCTAACGGCTAGTTAAGCACTTAGAAACCCCTAGAAGTTGTCTAGAACGTCCTTAAGCATCCTTAGGCCATTCCTATAAATAGGACAAGCCATAGGACACTAAAATTCACTTGTTTTACACTTGCTACACTTGAGAAACCTTTGAGCATACTTTGTGCAATCTGTTTGTGAGCAATTTGAGCATTGTGACAATTGGCCATTTCATTCCTTAGCTCATAATTCGTGTCCTATAGGCTAGTATCTCCTACCCACTGCAATCACAAGTTCACATACTTGGTTAGGAGATCTATACGCTTGATCTAGGCAAATCAAGCCTTGGGCTACAAAGGATAAGTTGTAATTTCTGTTTTCTTTCTTGTTCCCTATTATTGTTTGTACTCTCCTTGCTACTCCTAGGTTGGAGGCTGTGGATTGGAGAGGGTAAAGATCTTCTTGGCGAAGAAGGAGACTTTGAGCTACTTCAGAAGGCTGGTGCAACGGGAGGTTACTTCTAGAGAGGAAGGCTACTTCAAGGGGGAGCTTGGAGTTACTTCAAAGAAGGCTACCTCAAAGTTGGTGCACCTACTTCAGGGTGAAGGCTGTTCAAAGGGTGTAAAGGAAAGTATTGTATTTTGTATAAATCCTCGAGAGGTAATAAAATAAATACTTTCAAATCCCAGTTGGGTAAGCAACCGGGTAGTGGACTGACAACTATAGTATTTGCTATAGTTGGAACCACTCTAAACACCTGTCTCTTTCTTCCAATTTCAATTGTGGTTGTTTGAATTCAATAAATTGTTAAAATAATTCAAAAACTCTATTCACCCCCCCTCTAGTAGTTTTTCATTGAATGCTTTGCGCTTCCTATGATACGGATGGAATTTTGAAAGAAACCTTCGTTGACCAAGATATACAGTATTGCCGCCATGTTTTAGTCTTATTGAATCAGTGTTTTCTTCACATATAGGACACGCTTTAGCTCCTTTGACACTATATCCAGACAAATTCGCATATGCTGGAAAGTCATTAACAGTGCAAAACAACATAGCATGCAAAAGAAATATCTCTCTTGCTGAAGCATCATAGGTCATCACACCTTCAACCCAAAGTTTCTTTAAGTCATCAATCAAAGGTTCATGATAAACATCGATATCATTTCCGGGTTGTTTAGGGCCCGATATCAACAACGACAACATAACGTACTTATTTTTCATACACATCCAGGGAGGAAGATTGTATATAACAAGCATGACTGGCCAAGTGCTATGTTGGCTTCTCAATGTCCCGTACGGATTCATCCCATCTGTACAAAGCCCAAGTCTTAGATTCCTATCTTCTTCACCAAATTTGGGGTACAATAGATCAATCTTCTTCCACTGTGGGGAATCAGACGCATGTCGTAGGATCCCATCATTATTTTTCTTAACATCTGCATGCCACCTCAAATTCTTCGCATCTTTCGGATTTGCAAACAAGCGTTGAAAACGTGATATTATAGGTAGATACCACAACACCTTGGCAGGAGAACCAGTTTTGGACTCCCCCGAAGTCGTCAATTTATATCGTGACACACCACATTTTGGACAATCTTTCAAATCTACATAGTCCTTTTGAAATAATACACAATCATTCGGGCATGTGTGTATCTTCTTGGCCTCCATTCCCATTGGGCACAACATTTTCTTTACCTGGTATGTTGAGATTGGCAGCTCGTTTCCTTCAGGAAGCATTTCTTTCAACAAAGTCAACAATGAAGTGAAGCTTTTGTCGCTCCATCTATCGTTAGCTTTCAACTTATACAATCTCAACACAGCGCTAAGCTTCGTAAACTTAGCACAGCCTGTGTATAACGGTATCTCCGCATCATGCACAATGTTTCTAAAGATAGGAGGTGGATCGGTGTGCTCTACCCTACAACTATCCAGCATCGCATCAACGATGTCTGCTGGAACTGGTTCGTTCACATTTACGTCATCGGAGGCAATTTCTTCTTCCACCCAAGCACTGCTATCGACATCTACTGGTTTCAATTTTGAAATCTCTCCATGTGAGTGCCATTCTATATAGCCTTGTACAATCCCGTTGCACATGACATGACTTTTGATTTCCTCACTAGTGTTGACTTTCAAGTTGTTACCGCAATGCCTACATGGATAGTAGAACCTATCTGTAGGTTTTTCCTATGTTCCTAGGCAAATCTAATAAATTGATCAAGACCAGATATAAACTCTGGGGTGCAACGATTACGAATGGACATCCATGATCTATCCATTCTATGATCAAAGAGAAAACAAGTATATATTAGGAAATAAGTATATATTAGGAAAAGATTAGGGTATACACTTACATCCTAAGTGTATAATGTGATGTCATTATTATATATAATAAATGTGTACCACCTATCCCATCCTTGAACACCTAATCTCACTAGTAAGTGTATAATGTGTATTGGGTTTTCAAGAAAATTTCGGCAGCATTTCCCCGCTGTTCTCTAAGTACTTATGTACTTAGAGAACAAACGGGGAAATGCTACCGAAATTTTCTCAAAAACCCAATACACATTATACACTTACATCCGAAGTGAGATTAGGTGTTCAAGAACAGTCCCAAACCGGGGACTATCCAAGATTTACTCCTAATGAGTCAATCTTGGACGGGTTTCTAGGCCAACAAACACAATAATAGATATGTACATGTTAGGGTTTCATCACGATTAATGTTAGGGTTTCATCACAATTGATGTTAGGGTTTAATCAAATCAAATTAGGATGCTACAATTGAAAATTTTAAATCTTATTTCAACATGCATCAAAATCTAGGTTGTACAAACCATTATATGACAAATATATGCAAGCAACAAACCATTATATGGAACAAATCCTACATTATACACATAATTTTCCTGAGTAAGATAATGTACACACGATTGAAAATCTTTCACCATACTAGGAAAATACTATAGCATGTCCTCTCTAAATCTAGGTTCAGCATATACATCCAAACTAAATACACAACTCGTGGATGTGGAAGCATTTGTGGAAGCATTTCAGAATCTAATCTAGTCCTATAAAGTTAAATCTAACAGCTCGTGGATGTGGAAGCATTTGTGCAGCCTTAGAAGCACTATCTTGCCTTTGATTAAGCTGCATATTGGGGATGGGTCTAGTTTTAGAATTTGGAAAGATCCGTGGATGCCTGGAAATAAATTTCTGGATGAGTATATTGATACTAAAATGTGCTAAGGATTGGGTGTGGTTGGAATGGCTTCCTTAGCAAGTTCATCTGTGAGAAAAAATGGATCATTCCGGATAGAAGATGTTTCTAGGAGTTTAAGAAGTGCGTTGAAGAGGCTGATATCAGTCTTTATGATGATGATACTATTAGTATTCAAGGGTTTCATTCTCTAAAAATTAAAGATGCTTGGAACATCCTCAGAGGACCTAGAACTAAATCTGATTGGGCATGTTGGATCTGGAGGTTTGACCATCCCAGAGTTTTGATCATTAATGCGTGGAAAATCTTCTTAGCTAAACTACCTACGCTGGATTATCTTAAGAAGATGGGATTCTAGTTTGTCTACTCTTTTCATCGTCTGGAAAGAGAGAAACTGCAGAACTTTCAGAAATTTATCTTCTGACAATAACAAATGCTGGAACAACATCAGGGATCTAGTATCCCTATATGATTGAGCTGGTTTTTCTTTTATAGATCGGATGTATAGGTGGTTTGCAGTTTTCTTATAAACCTTACTTGTACATAAACTCTGTTTTGTTGTCTAATAAAGAGGAAGGCGCTTACTGAGCGAGCAACAACAACTGACCTCCCAGCAGTGGTGGCGGTGACCGGCGAGCTCCAGGCGGCAGGGCAGGCAGGTGCAGCGGTGGCCGGCGAGCTCCAGGCGGTAGGGCAGACAGACCAAGGAGCAGCGACGTCGGTGGCAAGGAGCAGCGGCGTCGGTGGCAAGGAGCAGCGGCGTCGGCAGGCGGCGGCAAGGAGGAAGGCGGTGCGGCGGCGAGCTCCAGGCGTCAGGCAGGAAGACCAAGGAGCAGTGGCGTCGGCGGCAAGGAGCAGCAGTGGTGGCGGAGAAGGGGGCGCTGAGAAGGGGAAGAAGGCAACAGCAGTGGCGGCGGAGAAGGGGGCGCAGCGGCGGCGCGGCGGCACTGTTGTGGAGGAAGAAGGAGCTTTCATGGAGGAGAAATCGGCGGCGTGGTCGGGCGACAATAGAGAAGAAAAGGGAAATCAGCTCGCAATGAAACAGAAGAAAGGGGAAGAGTCGGGCGATCGCGGGATATTAAGTTCCCAAATAGCGTCGGTTGTTTCAAAAAACCGACGCCGAAACCTCTTTAGCGTCAGTCGTTTCAAACAACCGACGTCCAATTGGACGATATTTTCACGAAATTGTTTGGCAGGAACCACTTTCAGCGTCGGTTATAAAAGGATAACCGACGCTGAAAGTGACACTTTTCGCGCAAATTTTCATCGCACATAGGCATCGGTTTCTATCTACATAACCGACGCTGAAAGTGACACTATTTTTTTTGCTCAAAAATTGGATTTCGCGGGCGACTTTAAGCATCGGTTTGTCATTAACAACCGACACTGTATTCAAAGCGGTACCTGTGTATGGCTGGTCTTCGAATATAGACGTCGGTTTGCCTAAATAACCGACGTCTAATATTGTAGGCGTCGGTTTTCCTAAAGAATCGACGCCCAGAAAAGCGACACTGAATGCTGTTTCTGTAGTAGTGATCTCAAATTAGCCTGACAGGTATGTGGTTACGCTTATGGTTAATTGCTTTAGTTTCAAGTTGATTCCTGGTTGTTTTATCAGTTGCCTGAAAATAACTTCTTGGATGACTTTTATTTCATGCAACTATAAAGTGACTATGATTATCACCTTAAGTATGTATACATGACTAGGTCAGATCCTGGTCCTCCTCTATGGCTTTTCTAATGATGAAAAGGGTAATCTGATAAAGGGTCTACTTGTTAAGTGGGACCATCAGGTTATTAAGAGTTAGGGATTGGGCTACCTATGGGTAGTTCCATGTGACTCTTTAGCACACCATGAGTTAGGGATTGGGCTACCTATGGGTAGTACCATGCGACTCAACCCTAGATATTGATCTACCTGTTAGGTAGGATCATGCGGGGTTTAATGTGGATCTACCATGAGGAAGGAAGCATCTAGGTCCACTGCATGGACAACGAAGAGGCTAGGGTATGTATGGATTGAGAAGTTATGCTTAAATAATAAAGTTGTTTGTTAAATCATAATTGACTGCAATATGTTGTTATATTTAATTGCACGATTATTTTTCCCCCACATACCGACATATTTATTTATGCTACCGACATTTTGTTTGTTGGCGTTTTAGGTACAAATTGAAAAGGACAAATAATAAAGTGGCATATTGTGAAATTAAGAAATAAAGTGCTAGGAGGATTAGTTAGAATAGAGTCCAGGTGTGGATAGAAGTTAGATATCCAAGTTTTTGAAAAAGGTATGCAAATTTTTATTTTATTCCAGCTTCAGTATAGTTATGGTAGAATTTAATAATTATTACTTATTATTTGTCAAACCTTTGATCCGGGAAATTGGGATAACGACTATGACCTCTTGGTCTCCCTTAATTGGCGGTTACCGGGAGGTGGGGTCATTAGAGATGTAAACATGTTGGCATGATTTAGTATTTTTTGAACCTTGGTGTTCCCTGGTGTCTTAGAGTTTTATCACAGTTGTATATTGTTGCTTAGAACAACATGTTCTACATATTGTCTTTGTAATTCTTATGGTGTTATTTATCTCTAAGGACAAAGGTATTATCCAGTTGCAAGACCATCTATGTAGTCGATGATTGTCTAGAGGAGGCTATCATAGACAATTGGTCTACTACTTTCTTTGTAGGAGTTATCTACCTTACCATTGTTTCTATTGTATTCTTTAGTTTCTAAGCTGGTTTGTGCTTTGCTTTCACTTCTACCTTTCTTTGTGCGCTAGTTTTCTTTTTTATTTGACCTTTGGGAGGTTCTTTTAGTGCTTTCTCTATTTCTTCTTTCATTCCTCTTCAATTGGAATGTACTCTAATGAGATAGAGTGGACTCCCTTCCAATAATCAAACTCAACAATGTTAGGGGCCAAGATATGTTGTAGGAGATCCTTCTCTAACACCATGTAGAAGTATTACTTGGGCAGATTGCATTTGTGACTTTTGAGGTATTTATCTACATCTCTAGCATCTCCTCAACATTTTCCCTAAGTACTTCTTTGCATTCCTCAGATCTAGATATTCGACCTGTGGTGTATTGAACAAAGGAAGTTAGATTAAAAAATCGATTAAGATGCTCAAATGATGAAGATGGTCAAAGGTTGAGAAAAGTTTAGCAACCAATGAACAATGAGATTCTCATTGGTTGAGCGAAGTATATCAACCAATGAGAGGAAAAGTTGTCAACCAATGAAAATTTCATCGGTTGGTGAGAAAAAACTATATATCATTGAAATGAATAAGCAAACAACCAATGAAATTATAAAAGCTATCAATCAATTAAATTTCCATCGTTATCTAGAAAAACCTACCGATGAGAATCCTCATCAATTGACTTTATTTATGAGAATAAAGAGTCTCAAAATATGAGGATCTAATCCCAATGAAAATAGATGTTGGTATAAAACTTTAATTGATAGAAAACATAGTTTGTACATGGTAAAGGCCATCACTCAGAACTAAGTATTTAAGAAAGGAAAAGCTGATGAAAAGGATCACTAATTAGAAATCCCATTAGTTATCAAACAAAGGGGTCAATTTATGGTATTTCATGTTCCAAATGAACCAATGAATATCCACAATCATCGATGAAAATTAGGATTAAGGGAGACCAGTAAAAAATAAGGATTAAATGAGAACTGGTGAAAATCAAGGGTGAGGAGGTCAAATATCGACGGGAAAAATCAACATCAAGGTTATAAATAGGGAAGATCATTGAAGAGGTGTTATACATGAGGTATAAGATTGGTGGTTGCCTTTCTGTGAGACATTACGATCTACATGGAATCCCCTCTTCATTGATGTGTGTATTCAATCATGGTTCTCACAATGGAAGTAAGGGTGATAGATTTGTTGTCAAGCTTTGCATGGTGAATCCTCATTCCTTCTTCTTACTTCAGCGACTCCCACTATCTTGAAGATGGGAAAAATGGTTGTTTGTGGCTTTTAGGTCAGATAGGGTAGTAGTTGCTGATGGGATCTGAGAGGTTGATGATGATCCACTGATGGTGGTTCAATATTAGACAACAATGGGGGTAGGTGAATGGGTTGAGTAGAGATTGGGGTTTTGTCTTGAGAAACAGTTAATCATCTCTACAAATGCTAGGGTTGAATGGAATTAATTAAAAACTTCACTTGTGTTTTATATAATTGGGTGTGTGAGGTTGTATGTGAGACCTAGCCTCGTCGTTGATGGTCTGATTACTATTGGAAAAGTATTATCGTTCATCCATGAAACCACAAACACTTGTCTATCAATGAAAAATTAGACGTGTCCACCAATGAGAGTTTGGACTTTATCAACCACATATGTAAATAATATATCCTACTAGTAATAGTGAGATAACATATCTTAAATTAGGAATGAAAATTACAATTGCGAAACCCCTTATATAAATAATATATTGATATTTAGTGAAATGGTTAAGTAAAAATAGAGGAGGAAGTGGCTATCTTAGTAGTGGATGAAAAAAAACCTAATTCAGTGTTCATCATCTTAATCTCTTTGATTGATTTTTATATTATGATACATCAAAACTTTAATGAACTTACACCTATAGCAAAAGGGTAACTCAAGATTTTTATCTTAAGATTTAACAATACATGATGATGTAATTTTGAATAATGATATAAAGAGTTAGACATATGTCTTAAACTTTAAGGTGGGCATTCTAAAAATTTGATGATTTTTTTAAAAATAGGAAAATATATTTCTAAAAGAGGATATAGTAAGATATATAATGCATACCTAAGACTAAAGGTAGATTATGAAAAGGTGGGTGTAACTCTACAAAATTCCCCAATGTAGTTTTTCTTGGGCAGATAAGCCCCTTTCTAAGATTTTTTTTAGCATTTACAATATTCATTACATTATTACCAATCTTCTGTTAGGAATCATGGAGGCAGAAAGCGTAGCATAAACAAAAACAAAAAATCACCTTGTATCCTACAAGTAGATCTCATCGACATTGACATATTTGGAAAAAGGGTGCAAGAGGTATACCTTTCCGTGTAGTAGGTCCAGCAATGTCCTCCTCGCAAGGTGGTGTGTGGTGTTCCTCATGTGTCAAACAATCCTTGTCGATGTCCTCCAAACACAGTCACTCAGTGTTAGAGTCTCTATGCAGTCTACTTGGATGGACTAGAACTCCTCATCGTGTTTCCTAAGCTAACGAGAAGGAGAAGCCTCTCGCCAGGTGATGTTTTAGTGTTATGGTTTCTCTCCTTCTCTCTTTATTAGGTACAAAGATGGCTAGGGTTCATTTACAAGAGTATGTATTTTAATCCGGCTGCCATACCCCTTTAAGTATGAGAGGAAAAGAAGCAGGTCTGCCATAAACCTTTAGAAACTAAAGAATGTGGTTGTGTTTAAGTGGGCCACTCGTGGACTACCAAATAAGTAATTAGAATAATCTGGAATTATGTTGTTAATTAATTAACCAATTAATCATATTAATTGATTAATTTTCCATCATGCACCTTAAAACTCTAGTTGATTGCTTTGGTTAGCCTCTCACTTATCATATAAGTCAAAAGTTTAAATCAAATTATTTGGCTTAAACCTTTTACCTAATTAACTTAGATTCTATTCCAATATTATTTTAGTTTATTACCTAAACATTTTAGTAATCAATTTGAATTTGAACATTTCCAATCATGTTCACAATTATACTCCTATTCTAATGCATCCTATGTGTGTGACCCTATAGGTTCCAAATTACATTGATAGTGATGTTCATAATTAAATTATGACTTCACAAGCAATGATTGGTATCTAGAAAGACTTCATTGCCACCCAAGTAATTGGAGAAGTTGGAGATAACTTTAACCTAGTATAGTGACTAGTGTTACAATGATTGTATAATCCCTTTATCTCTGATATCCAGATTGAATCCGAGGCATGGAAACATCATCCCCTTAGTGTTGAATCTTTGTTCCTTGATCTAGAATAGACTATTGAGATACTCGTCATCTCAATACAATGTATTGACTCACATGAGCATGTTCATGCATTTCATAGTCTCACGCATCAAGTGGCCAAGTTATCACTCCAATGGAAGGGAAAATTCCATCTATGTCATCACAAGTTCCATCTGCATTGCTCATAATAATCCACATGTATCTCAATGAACCAAAGCACTACTTGTACAACAACCCTTTAACATTGTAAAATTTCAGTACTAAATCTATTTTGAGCTATAACACATATTTTTCCCTTTATTTGAGTTTATTTCCATGTGGTACTTCCTTCCAAGTCCACTTTAAATCAATTATCATATTTTTATAGTAATTAGTATCTAGATGAATTGTTACCTCTAGGTGGATTCACCCTCATCATTTGATTGAATATATACAAAATAGTCCCTGGAGTTAATTGCATGAGTCACTATGGCATCATATAGTACACTTTGAAATCCCCATGTTCGAATACATTTGCTTGAACTTGTATTCCAATAATGCATCCACTTTTAAACTAATGGATTTGGAACCACACCAAAACATATTTTTATCATTATATATTAATAATTGTATTACTTAACAAGGTAATCAAGTTAGCAAGTTCATTATCTTAAATAATATCTTAAATAGTATTTAGTATTTTTATAATTTAATCGGGTTGGAATTGAATTCATGATTCATATTTTGAAGTCATCATAATTATATTTAAATAGATATAATTTTTGAAGTAACTAGTATAGGGAGGGTTAGTAACCAATTAAATAGAAAATAACTTATTAACAAGGGACCTCTTAGCAACAAATATCATGTGTTTCTCTCCTTTTCCACTACAACAATGGTTATAATGGCTTCCTCCTTAACACTTAGGGATTTGATCCCTTTCCTGGTCAATTTTGACATCAGGGTACCCCCGTATCCCTTATTGGATGCTTTTTGAGGAAACATCAATGAAGATGTTACCAATCTTTGCACCCTCTCTAAGCCTTACCCTAGACGATGACTATATAACCAAAAACCCCATTGCCTGAATACATCAAGCCTCCATCTCACTTGACCCATCAGTCTTGTCTCCTGTGATTAATCTTCTCCAACAAGACCTCCTCCTCCTCCTCCCTCCTTTGACTACAACATTGCAATAAAGGAAACCTAATGAATTGGACCAAGAACCTACAATGTCAGGATCCCAACAACACTGATTTCAGACTTCGCCATGGCAAAAAGCATCACCCTTGCTACTTACAAACCCCCTTCCACCCCCTACAGTAATGGATGGTACTTAGAGAAAACATCCACCATCACTAGTGTAGATCAACTCTTGACCCATCACAATTGAGAAATAAGAACCAGCATTTTAGACTTCCTTACCATGGAAAACCTACAAACTTCATAGAAATCACCACCTCTTCAACCTCCCACCAAACCCTCAGCATCACTAGGTAAGGAATCAATGTTCCCATTCTGCCAGCAGTGTTGGGGAACACGACCTCCACCTAGTGATCAGGACTATTCACAGATCCCATGAGATCAGCCATGTTTGGCGGTAGACAATAGTAGGTGAAGAAGAGTAGACCTACTCCTTGTTTTGTCACACCCCTTCACTGAGATGTCAATGGAGGATGAAATCACCTCCAGTGATCATTTTAGGAACCCGATGACCTCTTCTCTAAGACCCTAGACTAGTCGGAATGTGATATCTAGTTAGTAACAATTGCTTTCCTTCTCCTCTACTATCATGAGGTGCAACTCCTACATCCCTCTCAATTTTCTTCTCCTCATTTGACCAACCAACATACTAGTTGAGTCATAAGGTTCATAAAATGGGAATCAAATAAATCAAGAACTCAACCAGTACATCAATTGTACCCAAAAATATATAAAATCACTATAGTTAATTGTATCATATGGATACATACATGTGTATAATTACGTAATATTACATTAGAAAATACATAATCCATAAATGGTGACTATAAGAAACACATTACTAAAGTCATTCTATACCAAAAGATTTAATAATAATCTCATCACACAGTTTTAGTAATAACCTAGTCTACGTGAACCGTTATGTAAATGTTAGTCACATTATTGTGTGTGTATATGTTAATAAACAAATGAGAAATAAGTTAGTTATCATGAATAACCCATCCTCATTGTTAGTACAAGTCGTATAAGTGTACATGATTGAATATAAACAAATATAAGACTGACTTATTAACTGCTATAACCTAAGTCAACATATCCTAATGGAAACTTAAAGAGATAATCTGCAAGAAAACTTATCTAAACCCATTTCCAAATAGTAACTAAGATGATACTTCTTGATTGATTATATTGGAATTCTCTCATTCACATGTTAGTATTAAATTATGCAACTTGAGATCTAAGTAGGAATGTATGACTAATACACATTGAACTATGTATAAATTAATTATTAGATATCCCTAGTAAGGGTACATTGGCAAATAAACATATTTCATCCTAGTGATTGAAGGGACTTATATTACATATTAGACAAAATAACATTTTAGGATCTAATCTCGAGAAAGTTTCATAAATTATATAACATAAATTATTGATTATATATACATATATATGTATATGTATGTGACCTAGTTATGAATAAGGATAATGGAATAACCACAATATAATAATAACCATATACGGGGAAGAAAACACTAAATAGAAAATATTGAACAAATAATTGATTTCAAACCATATAGTGACATATACCTCTCTAAATTTATAGATGTCTCTCTGTTTTGATTATCCCTTGGGGTCAATACTTGGAATGTTTTCATTTCGCATACTTTGATACAAAGGTACAAAATTTCCATTTATATTTGGATAGTTATTTCCCTTATTGATTGAATGCATGACTAGATAGGTTTTTGATGTGTCATTAAGAACACACAAAATTCACCAAAGAAAAATTGTCCTTGGAGTTTAACCTTAGATGGCTAACCAATCCACTTGAGATAAAATGTATTCATGTAGTAATTAAGGTATTGATTCTCAACATTAGTGTTTTGAAATAAGAATCGAATCGAATTGCAATGGACAACATTTAAGTCAAAGTTGGGAAAATGATTAATCTAAAGCAAGGAAGTAAATTTTCTGAAATTAAAAAGTGCAGAATTTGAAATGAAGAATTAAAAGGAACAAAATTCGATTGCAAGAACTAAAACTAAGTGACCAACAACATTATAAAGCGAAGAGAGCAAAGTATAGAAGGAATAAATTTACTAAGATTAATTCATATATTATGAACTAACAGAAGTTCGGGTTTCACCACCGTGAACTCCATTGTTAAATTAGCCACTTTTAAAGTCTATTTTTAGATATTTTAGATTAGGACCATGGAGATTTATCCTCTTCACAATCAAATCCCATGGATTAAACTTTCACTAAACTCTTGATCAATGTTGTTCTAAGGATCCTTGTTCAATCATGCAGTGTATTCTCGGTATGGGTCTCTTTGAGGAATAGATGAGTCTTGTCTATGGTTTTGTTCCATAAGTCTAAGGTTATATCATCATGGATCATAACTATCATGGAGCATGACTATTCAGATCACATACCATGTTAATAAATAGATAAGAACAAATATCTTATGTATTTAAAGGGGTTTTATAGTTCACTTAGATAAGATATGGAGATCATGGGGCTACTCCCCATGTCCCAAAAAGGAGGGAACTACTCAGACATAATGGAAGCATAATAGGGTTGGACTATGAAAAATTGGATGTCTTGTCTTTGGAGTCCCCCCCACCTTTTACAGGGGAAAGGAGGGGGAGGAGACCCTTGAGATAAGGGTTGGTAGCAGTTGTGGCTGCCTATCTCAGGGTCTGAGTCAATTAAGTCAAGAACATGAGTCTCTCAACTGGTGTTACTTCTCTAGTTTAGGCTGAAGTCTCTTGGTCAAACTTTTACTGCTTTAATTAACTTTCTAACTGGGTCAGTGGCGGGGGGAAATCTCTTTGCAAACATGAATCACTCAATTAGTGTCAGATATGTGACGTAATCCGTCTGGCGCACTCGAGGGACTGACTCTTCTTAGAGTTCCTAATATGGATGAGTCAAGCAAATGGAGGAAACGGATCACTCGACTAGCTTTGTGTAAATAAAATTTGTTGTAGCTAAAGCTGCCAACTGGGAGATGGGATTTTGGGATTTGTAAGTCTCTAATTCTAAGCCTCTTGGGGCTTTGACTGAGCTGAAAACAATCGTTTATTCTTTAGGCGCCATTCAGAGAATGGAGTGAACTTGGGCTTGGATCAAAGGAATGACAAAATGCATAAAAACCTAAAAAATAATACAAAAATAATGAGAATTCATATAGAAGAGAACAATCAAGTAAATTACAATTAAGCCATAATAAATGAAGGAAAAGAGATAGAAAAGCCTAAATAAATGACATGAACAAAGCAATAGAAAGTGATGAATATGCATTCATCATAACACCCTAAACTTAGTTGTTGCTAGTCAAAAGAAACATAGAATCATAGACACCCACCAAATTATATTAACATCTTATTCACCTCACTCACATAGCATTATATTGTCTACACCACCTTTTCAAGGAGAAGCACCTTGATTTCCTGGAACCACGAAAACACAATTCTAAAATATTCTTCACTCAAATGTTGCTTCACATCTTGCTTCTATTTTAAAACCTTATAAGGAATTAGATGTTATATCTCTTCAGTTATTAGTAGTCCTCCATATTCTTACAAAAAGCTACACAAGACCAGGGTTCAAGGCCATAATGGTGTTTTTAGATTCCCATGGGCATAAAAGTGGAGTGAAAGGAGGTATGGAAGGATGAGCTCTCTCCTCTATTCTACTTGAGACTTTTATTTATTTGTTTGTAGTTACATTGATTGCATCTTTTTTTGTTCTCTTTGGCATCTTTTCTTGATGGGGAATAAGGGGTGTGCTGCATTTTGAGGTGGTTCATGTGGTTCTAGCATTCCCAAGACATAGAGCATGTGCTCTTGTGTGAGAACGATTCTCAACATCCTGAACTGATCATGGAAGTTGTTCCTAGTTAGTTTGTCCTTCTCAAGGACTAATCATAGAGAAAAGAAATTGTTGTTCGTTGCTATTTGTTCTATAAAATAATTGCATCAAAAGCTCATTTTTTATTTGATTTGATTAAGATTTTAGGCAATAATAATTAGATCTTTAATTAATTATCGTTCTCATTATATTGTTCAAACTGACAACCCTCAAGCATCAATACGGAAAATTGCATTGAACAATTTTCTAATGAGAAAGATCTAAGAGAATTCAACTATGGCCCGACCAATGCCACAAAACACAATTAATCATCAAGGTAGGAAACTCTTTCCAATTCCATCATATGCAATTCCTAACAGATAATATGCACAACTCCTTATCATAATTATTTGTATGCTTCTAGGCCCAGATGCTCTAAGAATCACCATTTAAGCCTAACCCAATAGCCAATACGATAATAATGCACCTCGCGAAGGCATAATCTACATTATTACCATCACAATTCTACAAGGTAGATTGCACACCACGTGGAGGCGTAATCTATGCTTAGTCATACAAGTTTTTAATGTATATTGCTATTGGAAATCATCTTAGACTTAATATGTTTGATTGAGGGGTTTTATATATATCATATATATACCTATACTATATTTGATCGCCACATATGTAGTACATATTATATACATGATATATCCAACAATGTAAACACGCAATATAAAGCAAAAAGTGATGCGTATGGCCATGTCTACATGTAACTCCTTGAATCCACAAGGAATTACTACCACCTAGGTCGATCACCACACCATATGTAAGAACCTATTGTTGGTGTAGACCTATGCTTGCTAATCTTGGTAGATCGGTTCAACCCTTGAACCGATTGTGTCACCTCTTGGCCAGATGGTTGGTCATCATGGACAGTCCTCTGGACTCCTATCCAACCAATGTTTGGACTCATTCCAAACGGTCAGTTGGGCCCACTAGGTGGTCATTTGGCTCCATTGTTCTAATCACCATGGTCCACCAGATGATAGGATCGTCTCACGAACTGGTCGTCTCATACGATGATGATCATCTTCCTCATCGTTATAAGAACAAAAAACTATCCTATTACTATTAAACTATTACATTTTAAATAGGAACCTTGAGTTACATTCGAGGGGAGCAAAGGTAGGAAAGAATTAACTTTACATTGGGAAGAAAGAGGTAGAGGCTCAGTACACAGACTGAGATAAACAAGAATAAAATCAACCATCCAACCACACACAGATGTAGGGTTTTGGCCATAACCACACTACACATCGACCATAAAAACCACTTTTAAGGCAATATATATATATATATATATATATATATATATATATATATATATATATATATATATACACACACAGATATATATATATATATATATATAGTTTGGGATTATGTGGTCTTTTATTAGATATACATATGAGACAGATTAATTATTCACATCTTATGTAATAAATAAATGATTAAACCAAAAATCCAATCATATCGATTATCCAAAAATCATAATAAATTGTTGTTGCTCTAATACCACTATTAGGAAATACTGGCACAAAGTATAGCAACGGAAACAAAAAAATTATCAATCTGTATTCCAATAACAGCAAAATCACATCAACTACTATGAAATAGGAAGGATGGTTTAGTGATTTATATCGGGTCCTAGAGAAAGTCCATTAACAATAACTCGCTTCAATGCAACTGTTAACTAGTTGCTCTTAGACGGTGGTTGTGCAGCTCCTGGTCTTCACCATGAACAATGAACACAAACAACTTCTGCAGCACTCCTGTGGTCTTACCGCGAACTGCATGCTGACTTTGCTCTCTAAGCAGTATCCAAAGGACTCGTATCTCTAGAGTAGTCCACACGGGCCAACTAGAACTCATGTCATTCAACTAGAATAGACATGAAGGAGTTGTTTCTCCCGTTGGTGTACTAATCACCAACTTGCTCTCCCACAATAATGAGTCTCAGTTGTTCTCTCATGTAGCTACCCCTTTCTTGTTGGGTAGGACTTTCTTGGGCTCTCTCAGTTACCACAATCAAAGAGGACAAAAGTTTCAAGGGAATTGATTCTTAGTTATCTGTGTTGTGTTCTAGGAAGCCCCCAGTACCCCTATGTTTGAGCCAGGGTTCCTAGTCTGTACGATATTGTACGAGAGTGGAAGGGACTGGAAGATCTTGAATTTTTACAACATGTGACACTCCAAATGGACATCTCATGTACTAGACGATTGTCTTGCACTATGAGACGGTTGTCTGATAGTTTCCCGATAGCACACAAATTCGGAAATTCCAATTCCAATCAATATCACATATTAATTCCTTGCACCCCAAGTAATGTGCAACTGAAATTATTTTGGTAAACATTCAGAACATTTGTTTGGCCCAGTGGAGCCGCCTCACCCATGTGAGACACCCATCTCACTCACCCAAATGGGCGTCTGGTGAGCCTGAGTCGAGCCAGTTAGTTTGACAGATTGAACTAGTCGATTCACTTCTCAATTTGGGCAGAACTTAGCCAATTTGAACTCTAATTAGCCTAACAAACCAAACAACCATCTCAACACTTGAGACACTTGTCTAGCTTCCCAAACGACCATCTCAATACATGATATGATCGTTTGGCAGTTCATTTAACTAATCTATCGATCTGTTGCATGAATCGAATACCTAAACTCTTTAGTAATCAATCCAATCATCATTCATGATAAACTTCTCTTCTAGATGAGTTCCTATGTGTGTGACCCTATAGGTATAATATCACATTGGCAGTGAATGTTCATAACTAGCTTATGACATCACAAGTAAGGAGTGGTGCCTAGCCGCACATTAGTGCTACCCAAGTGAATGGAAAGTTGGAGAACAACTTCGACCTACAATCTATGTAAGGTGTTGCAATGATTGTATAATTCCTTTGTCTCTAATATCCAAGATGAACTTGAGGCATGGAATCATAATCCTCTCTACGTTCAATTGATGTTTCTTGAACTAAGAGTAGACTTTTTGAGATAATGTAACCTAGATATCATATATTGATTCACATGTGCATGCACATACGTTTCTCAATCTCTCTTATCAAGTGGCCAGGATATCATACTCCAGTAGGAGGGGAAAATCCCATATCTATCACCCACAGTCTATCCCCATGTGTCAAAGTCACCCAATGATCACCTTTATAACAACCCATGTTTTAAGACTGCGTTTTATGATGTCAAAGCATACCCAACGACATGCGATGAGTGCAGTGAGTTCAGGTCTAAGAATCACAATCACCACCTTCACGGTGAGAGCTAACTATGACCATCAAAATGGTTTCCATGTGTCTTTCTCAAGGTGGGTTTGTCCGATACACTATTCTCTAACTTGTATCGGTGTGCTTGGTTTGATATTGCCATATCATGACTAATGAGATTATGTCAGTAACCAACCTACACTCTTGTCTTATATGTTATTAGTGTCTATATACCTTCCACACTAACTACCGACTAGGGACATGATAAGAATGTATATACTCTTAACATTCGTATGATCTGATCCTTCCACATCACATACTTGAAGACATGCGTCATTGGGTATTGTCAATCTTTAGACATTCATAATGTTTCCTCATTATCTCATAACTTAATGAAATATAATGAATTGGAAGCTTGCCTTTGCTATATTATTTTTAATCAAATCCTTTATGGTATATGCCATGTCAATCATCATATGATTTTCTCTATGGGAATACCTTACCAACACCATGTACCCACCCTTGTTTATTTCATACATCGACATGGCACACAACACCTCCCTTGCTTCTATCGATCCCCCCTTCCACCTATAGTGACTACCGGTATCCAAAGAAAACATCCACAATCACTACTGCAGATCAAGTCCTAACCTCTCACAATCAAGAAATAAGATCCAATAGTCCTAAATTCCTCACCACAGAAAAACCAATAGACTTCAGACTAGTCCCTGCCTATTAAACCTCCCACCAAACCCTCAAAATCTCTAGGTAAGGAACTGGTGTTCCCTTTCTGACACTAGTGTTGGGGACCACAACCTCCATCTTTTGTTGAAACTGGTGTAATCAGGACTGTTCCTTGATCCCTACAGATCAGCCACATTTGGTGGAAGACAATTGTAGACAAAGAAGAGAAGACCTACTCCTCCTGTCCTCACACCCCTTCACCCCAACGTCAATGGAGGATGAATCCATCTCTAGTGATCATTGTTGGACCCCGACGGCCACTCCTCTAAGACCCTATACTATTAGAATGAGATCTCCAACTATGAACAATGGCTTTCCCTCCCCTCTTCTATCATGAGGTATGACCCTACATTCCTCTCAATCTGCTTCTCCTTAGTTGAAAAAACAACATACCAGCCTAAGTTATAGGGTGCATAAAATGCGAATTGAATTAATCAAGAAATCAATTGGTAGATCGATTGTACTCAAAAGTACATAGATTCATTATAGTTAGTTGTATCATATGGATTAATACATGTATATAAATACCTAACAGACCATTAGTAGATATGTAATGCATAAATGGTTATTATAAGAAATTGATTAGTAAAGTCATTCTAGACTGAAATATTTAATAATAATCTCATCATATAGTTTAATTATTAACCTGGTATATTTGAACCATAATGTAAATGTTAGTGACATTATTGTGTACAAAATATGTTAATAAACATATGATTAATAAGTTAGTTATCATGAATAATCTATCCTTGTTGTTAGTACAAACACTAGAAGTGTACATTATCAAATATAAGAAAACATAAGATTGACTAATGAACCGCTTTAACCTAAGTCAAATATTCTAATGAAAACTTTAAGAGATATTCTAGAGGAGAACTTATCTAACCTCATGTTTCTAAATTATAACTAAGATGATACTTCTTGATTAATTATAGGGGAATTTCTTCATTCACATGTTAGTATAAAATTAAGCAACTTGAGACCTAAGTATGAGTGTATGACTAATATACATTGAACTATGCATAAATTAAACCCTAGATATCCCTAATAAGGGTACATTAGTAAACAAACATAATCCATCCTGGTGATTTAATGGAAATGTATTACATATATGACAAAATAACATTTTAAGATCTAATCTAGAGAAGGTGTGATAAAATATTTGAGTATGAAATATGGATTATATATATGACCTAGAAATGAATAAGCATAATTGAAGAACCATAGAATAATAATAATCCTAAATGGGAAAGAAAATACTAAATAGAAAAGATTTAACAAATAATATATTTCTAGCCATGCAATGACAAATATTTCTCTAATGTGTAGATCTCTCTGTCTTGATTGTCCACTAGAGTCAATACTTGGAATTTTTGCATCTTGCATACTTTGATACAAATGTAAAAAATTATATCTGGAAAGTTATTTCCCTTATTGATTGAATGCATGACTAGATAGGGAGGTTGACCTGAAAATTGATTTATACCTCATCCTATCTCTTTGAAAGGGTGCCAACACTTATTCTTGGAAAATAGTAGCACAATGTTTAAACATAAAAAAATAGTAGTCTGGTGCCCTAAGTTTAGTGGAATTACACTTCCATGCCTCTGGGTAGAGTTAAAGGACATAGGGTCCCTTGATATACTAGGAATCTTAATTGGTGTGTTGTTATTCTCCATAGGAGAGAACATAAGGCTTCCTCCAAAAACTAGACATTGACATGTGCTACCTATTTGAAATTTGAACTACTAGTCTCATAATTTGATATTGAATTCTATTACATTTTGAAAACCCATTCTTTCCATTTGATACTTGCCTAAATTATTCAACTCTTTGCATGAAGATCCTTTTTAGATAGGTTCTTTTTTTTACTTCCCAAATATTGATTATGTACCAATCATTTGACCAACCTATATTTTCCTTCTTGGGGTCCATGCGTCGTTTTGTTCCCTCTGAGAACTCATGGATAGGTGATGAAAGAAAGACCTAGAAGAGATGTGCAAGAGTTATCCCTTTAGAAAAGTAGATAGGAATCAATGCTTGTTCTCAATTTTGTAGTCTTATGTAAAGCTTCTGCGACTCTGATGGAAAGTATGATTGTAAAAAGATTTGTTTATATTTTCTAATGTAGTTTTGTAAATATTTGATGCTAAGGATCATGTTTTTACAAACCCTTTTCAAGGTCGAGTAGTGTCTTGGCAATCATGTTTGGAGATGGATGATACTTACTATGGAAAATGTTCATCATTCATGGAGTGACATTAGGATGGTGTGGGATATTAACCGTAAGTTAGGGAGACATGTTCTTTCTAAGAGGATCAGATGTCATAACGAAGTTGGATATCAACTACACCACTATTCCATTGGTTTGCTTTTCCTACCCAGAGCCTAGTGGCTCAAGTGATGTAATAGACCCCTAACAAAAGAGGAGAGACACCTCTATTTAAATAAGTAGCCAAATAAATGAGCAACCTCTCACTAGAGATTGCACTCAAAGGGTCATCTCCCAAAAACTAGGGAGTTGAAGAGGAAGAGATGGACATGTGACACATCATCCACCATCCACTACAAATAAAGCAACCTTGACTTAACTCAAAATATATTATCCTCTTTTTGTATAGGTTTATGAGTCTATGAAACTTATTAAATACATAATCAGTGTAATGGAATCAAATATACATTTTATAAATATACAATGCACTTTGAATTTAGGTGAATACAAAAATAAATAAATTTTGATATGCAAATAGAATTGAATATCATCAAACATTATTATAACTAATAAAGATTTTTACATATAATATATAGTATTCTATCCTTTTGAATATTATAATCCAAATACGATGACTATTTAGTATAAAATTTCTCTAACAAATTAAAATAGTGAAGTATCATACATATTGTTGGTAATGAGTGGTCCAAGCGATCAAGCACGATAAACTGTGAGAAAGGGACCCAGGTTCAATTTCCAGAAGTCACCTTGAATTTACCACCCTCCCGGGTGTACAGGCTCTGTTGTGGGTTTAAGGGAGTGGTAAACTAATGTCACTTCTAACTCAAAATAACTATTATACAGGTAGAAGGACTACTAAAAATATTAGAGGATAAATTATTAGAGATAGTATAGTATCATTTTCATGAATATAACACTAATATATAGTTTTTTGTGAGTTTTTTTATTTTTACTATATTTGATTGTTTGATAGAATTTAAATATAATTTATGAATTTACCAAGCATTTTAGTCATAATAGGTGGATGTTTGTTTCTTTTAGTACATCAATTAAATATGAGATTTTATAATCATTATTAAAAGAATATAAACTTAGATCTAATTATCATTTATTCTTGTGGATAATTAACATAATTAATAAAGGTTATTACTAATATTTTTAGGATAAATAAATAATGAAGGGTGTAATATGACATTATTAATATAATATGATAAATCAATAAGATACTATGCATATATATACATATATATATGGGATTAAGAGAGAAAGATTTCTCTCCTCCTCTCCCATAACCCGTGGCGGAGGTCGGACGCCCGAGAGGGTGATAAATCAAGAGATGCTTCTCTGTGTGGTTTCGAACTCAGGTCCCTTCATTGGGGACCATCGGAATTTTCCAACCGGGCTATTCCCTTGTTGATATATATATATATATATATATATATATATATATATATATATATATATATATATATATATATATATATATATATATATATATATATATATATATATAAGCTACCCGGCAGCAAGGCGCGGTGTGTGTGTTAAGTTTCTTGATGAAGACTTATTTGATACCTAACTCACACGAATTACATAAACCATTAAAAGAGAAATAAAATCTTGATCATTAGTTGAACTATGGAAAAAGAGAAAGTGAGTTATGTTTCAAGGGTATTTATGGAATAATGGTTTTTATTTTATGATTCTATGTTTGGTTACAGACTATACAAAACATTATGTCAAATGGACTATCATGATGGAAGATATAAACAATATGATTTTTTCTATTTATACTTATTTTTAGGCATCCAAGTATTTGAATGTCTTGAAAGCGGCTTACAACAATGGAATCCAAAATATATGTGCATATCATTAGTAACACGTTAAAGATAACTTAGAACATACCAATATGGATGCATGAAGTATTAGATTTTTACATATTTGATGGATTTTAAATACTTCCTTTCTATGATACAGAATTGAAGAAAATCTGTGTATGTGCATTAATCATATTGCTGCTTGAATAAAACTTGTATAAAACTTGACTATATGAAGTGAATGGGTAGAAGAGTACATGAGGGAACATACATTCGTGAAGTGTCTTTATGATTTCACTTTAAGATGTGGAGAGTTGTAACGTACTAAATTTGGGTACTAAATCTATATTAACTATAAATCATATGTTCCCCTTATTTGAGTTTATTTCCAAGTGGTCCTTTATTCCAATTCTTTTTTTGATCAGTTACCATATTCTTGATATTGATTAGTCTGTAACTAAATTTCTACCTCTAAGTGAATTCATACTCATCATTTGATTGAATATTTGCAAACTAGTCCTTGAAATTATCTGCATGAGTCACTTTGACATCATATGGTACAATTTGAAATCATGATGTTTAATATGTTGGCTTGAACTTGTATTCAAATAATGCATCCACTTTTAGACTAATGGATTTGGCACCACACCAAAACTTATTTTATTAGTATATATTAATATTTATATTGCTTAGGAGGGTAATAAATTAAGTTAGCAAGCTCGCATAAATAGAGTTTGTTATTTTTATAATTTGGTTAATTGTAATCATTATATTCATGATCTAGTTAGGTACTACTCTCCACCTCTTAAAAGAATTTAAATAGAAATTAAAAATAGGTATCTCAACTATAATGTAGTATCCTTCATCAAATCTAGGATCTCCTCTAGGATTTTCTGATACCTTTCTAATTGAGACTTAGTAGAAGAAATCATAAATTAATTTTCCATAACATCATTTTTCTTGATACATTCACTATTATACAGAAAATAATTTGTCGTCAAGGAAAACTTTTTTTTCAAAACTAAAAATGACCAAAATCAATGTGAGAACCAAGTCACAATCACCACATCTAATTAATACTACTCCATCATACCAACAACTTGACATATTTGGGATTTTTTTTTCAATGGAACCTATCTATACCACATATAATTCCTCTAGGATCATGTATATATTTTTAGGTTAAAAATCCAAATTATAATTTTTTTGGTAAACCATATATTATTCAATAAAGTATAGTTATCGTCGACAAGCTTAAATCTTTATCAAATTTTACTTAATATTGTTATGACTAATCTTTATGTGACATTTGTGTGGTCAACAATTTGTATATACTTCATTCAATTTATCCATTACTCTATGGGTAGGGTTTTACATCAATATATTGCTTAGTTCAACATAAATTATCCAAAGTCATATATATATATATATATATATATATAATTGGGAGTTTAAAAAATCCGGAGGTTGTAAAATTTATAACCTTTTACTATTTAATTATCTTACTATGGATTGGGAGCCAATTCTAAAGTTTAGATTTTTTTCATCTATAAAGGTATAATGTTGGATTTGCAACTCTCCCCCTTTTCGTTTTGGTCTCGAATATAACATTATCACATATATAGAAGGAGAACCTATTATTCATCATATTTTGTAGGGGTTTTATGTCAAAGTTATCACGAGGGAATTTTTCTAAAGAAGTTTTTACTAGTAGGTTTTTTTATCAAAGTCGTAACATATTATAATTTATTTCCTATCCATTGAAGGTGATTAAACATACCTACATTTTTTTTAAATTGGGTTAGCGACTAATTTCAAATATTAGGGTTTTTCCAAGTAGTAGACATCACTTTGGCATGGTTAGTATGTAGTGAGGAAACCCCATCACCACCTTAGTGGGTTAGAACTAATTATATTAGAACCTTCACTAAACATCCTTCCTTAGAAACATCAGATCATTCCACTTACATGGTGATAGATTATTCTAAATTAATTAACAAAATTTGGAGTAAATCGATGTCACATTACCCTTAGATATATTTTAATGTTCCAAATAGAAACTTACCATTATAGGATTTATGATATTTTTTTGCAATTACTTGTGGTTGTACCTAACTAAAAAGAAATTCTACAATGTTCCTCCTATTTATATACTTACAATAGTGTTTAGGTATTCTAAATCTACATACATGTGTCTTAAACACTTCTTACTCAGTAATATCTCTCTATGAATATATTCCTAGGGAAGTCCAAAAGCTAATGAATGAGCTATGAAATATTTCATAAATTTCAAAATTATTGTACATACCTCACATCTTGGTATCTTAGTGTATCGTATTTGTAGTCTAGTATATCCTAGTAATTGAGTCAACGATACTAGGGTTTATTATCAATTATCTACTCCATTTTTATTCCTAACTAACCCCAGTTTTCCGACACGTGCATGAGTGCCAAATTTTTATAGGATCTGATACCATGTTGTAAAAACTTGATCCTTGATCAAATCTTTGTAAAACTACATCAAAAAATATAAAGAAATATTTTTTACAAACATGTTTTGCATCAAAGTTGTGAAAACTTTACATAAGATTACAAATTTGAGAATATGCATTGATTCCTATCTTCTCTTCAACAAGGGACAAATCTTGCACGTCTCTTCTAGGTATTTCTTTGATCACATGTCCATGAGTTCCTAGAAGGGATGAAACAAAACATGGACCCCAAGAAGGGAAACATAGGTAAGTAAAATGATTGGTACAAAATTGATATTTGGGAAGTAAAACAATATGAATCTAGTAATGAATGCATATTCATCGCAGTTTTAGTTGCATTCTTAATCTAGTTTAGTATTTAGATCTCTTGATTTTCACTAGAGTAAATTTGTTTTGATATAATTAGGGTTTTGTGCTAATATAGGAATTTGATACTTTACTTGACTCCATTTGTAGGTTTTGAGTTCTATCACTCTACAATAGGTTTGCCTAGGGGGCCCACTTCCCTTCAGCAAGTCAGAGTTCAGAAGAGGACATCTCTCATGGGATGAAACAAATTTGAGCACTTCTAGAAGGCAGATTGATCAATAATTTTTGTTTCTACGGTCAAAATCGACCTGCTAATCGACCATCAAATATTGTCAGTTATCAAGTCATTGACTTCCTGTCCATCAAACCTTAATGCTCGAGAGCTCCATTGACCCTCAAGTCAATGACCCATCGACCGACTTGGTCGACATTCAAGAGATCGACATTTAGCCCACCAATGACCAAGGTTGATGACCCATGGAACTCTCTCCATCAACAAACATCATCAGCCATTGATTGATAGCTCAATCGACCTACAAGGTCGATGACCCATTGACCTTCTAGATTTACAGCCACCACGACATCCATTGATCATTGACCAGAGCTCAACATCGAATGTCATCGACCCAACCAACTGTTTGACTACCCCATCAACCACCTAGATCAATGGCTAGAAGTCTATTAGCACAAGTGGTTGACAACCACAACCCTAGAAATAGGCCCAATGCATCAGTTTAAGGAATCTAAAATTTTGGAGACAAACAAGCCGAAAGAATGACACCAAGATCAGAGATAAAGTCTAAGAGACCACTGGCCTAGATAGTTCCATAAACCTAGCTAGACCATCGAGCTCAAGTCTTGGCAACTTCCATTGACCTCCACACTTCTACATCCATTAACCTCCTTCTCCAAGGTGATCGATCTCTTCACGGAGCCACTTTCCATCCACCTACTTCAACCACAAGTCTAGGTTAATACCTAGATAAGAGAGAAGGAAGGAGGTCTACTATCGCAAACCACACCGAAACACTCTGCTACCATCATACTGATGATCATGTCCTCTTCCTCTACTAGTGATATTAATCTTGTCATGTCAAGGGAGTAGTATTTTTACTATGGTGTAGGGATTATCCCCACTACCCATTGTTTGTAATTTCATTCATGTTCCAATTCTTGTATGAACTCATTTGATTCATTGATAATTCTTTATCTTATTTCTTGTAGATTAATCACCCTCTTTACATGATTTAATATAATCTTATGCCATGAGAACATCAATGTTTAAGATTGGAATATCGATTAGATTTAGTTGATGCACTAACACAAACTTATGATGGGAATCCTCAAGAGTAGTAGACAGAGGATCTATAAGTAACGAGACAACAAGCTTACAAGGATATCAACTCATGCAACTTTCTGATGCCAAAAGGGGAAACTCGCATAACTCCAATTATATCTTCAAAATATGTTTGGATTTTAATGAATGTGCACATTCGAGTTGTGTTGGTGAAACCTAGTTCCACCCTAGTGTTTTTGTACATTGATAACTAGAAGCTTAATATAGCTTTTTTTATTCTTGCAACTTTAGTTAATCAACCCAACTCAAACTTGGTGATATATACTAGTTGTTGACAGGTTACCTTGATCATATAATCCTTAAATTTATTATCCTTTAGAATTCAATCCTCAACTATACTGTAATAAGATTTGTCTACTTGCAGGTGGCATTCTTGCATGTTAGTTTTAGTAAACTCTAAGAATTCAATTCCTAGTGAATTTATAGTGCATTATTTTCTGCATCAAATTTTAGCGATGTTGCCAAGGACAAAAAAAAATTCTGATCTTTGTAACTAACTTGGATTAGTTAGGAATTTTCATTTTTTTAGTTGATACTATTGCATATCATCATGAATTAATATGATATTCGAGCAATCTAAACTTAATATCCCTTATTTTTTAGGTGATAATTCATGTGCATGCAACACTCCTCCAACATTGATTCCATTTCGCTCATTGACCTTGATATCAAAAAAACATATCAGAGGCCCTTTTGAGAACAAAGAGCCAAGATGAATGACGAGGAGGTCAACCACAAGGAGTAAGCAACCCTGAGTACACAAAGAGAGAGGCTGTGATGGAGTGGACTTTTGGAATCTTACAAATGTCTAATGACTTAAGTGAAAGCATATGTTTGATTTAGATTGAGAGTTCCAAGATTTTGACAAGTAGGTGTGCTGATGTGAGGTTGACATTATGATTAAGATCTCTCTCTTTTGATGCCTTTTTGAGGAATTTAATTGAATGGTCCAACAATTGACTTTTGGCACCAAATTTGAGTAGAAGGTAGCTTGAGTGGTAGGGAAGCTATGGTTAAATTTTGGTGTCAATTGGAGGACCCAAGAGGAAGTTATTCAAGTTTGAATATGCTGAAATAATGCATGCTATTAATGATTTATAGGCCTAAGTTGTTAGGAATATGATATGTCACGCGCCCTTGATTTAGGTCTGGGATACATGGCAAGATCCAAGCCCTACATATCTAATATAGTGGAAGCACTCTTGGGTTTGAGTGAGCCATGGATGGACCAAATGGAGGACTAACTCAGATCATAGGATTGGCAATCAAGGGCAGTTGTATTGTCTTGTACCTTGCGGTTATGTCTTTGACCCCGATAAGCAACCATGATGTCTAGGTACTCGCTGATCGTGGGTATGAATGGAGAGTCCAACAAGGAAATTGGCTTCAACATGAGGAGAGGAGTCAGGAGACCCCCTTATTTGGGCTTGACAGAGCTCAGACGAGGGAGTTCCACTTTTCCCGTCTCTATTGCCTTTCCATCGCAACCTGTAGGTCATGGCCAAAGGAAGAGTGTGGTGCTTGAGCACTGACTAGAGGGAGATAAGAGAAGGGAAGGGAAGATCGAGGCCTAAGGTGATGAATGTGACTGGTTTCGTGCCCAGTCCCAGTGACTTCAATGGTCGACCAACCCCAATTGGCCGGAGATGGAGGTGAAGCTAGGGGACAAGTGCGGAGTGCTTCTCACCTCGAATGTTGGTTGCGGGCGATTTCGTGTAGGCCTAGGGAATCTAGTGGAGTCTTTAGATCGATGTGAGGAGGAGCATAGGTGAATTGCCCCTTTGCTCCGCCGCAACCAAAGCTGGCGGCGGTGCTCCTGCCCAGATGGAGGTCCATTGGCCGTAGGGAGCTTCTGAGTAGCCGCCGAGGGAGGTTCATGGACTCTGATTGTGATGGAATCATGAAGAGCCAAGTAGGAGTACTCGATCCCGAGCCCTTGATCGCCGGACCTCTCCCTTTGCGGCGACGCCCTGTTTCACAGAGGAAACAGGGGACAGTGAGGCTCACAAGAACGGGGAAGATGGAGCCGAGCGACCCAGGTTAGTGGACCTGCAGCTCCATGGATCCAACCCCAGGATTCGGATCGGGTCCCAGCAGTAGATAGGATCTCCGCAAGCCTCAAGGACACGTGGTGATGCATGATTGGCATAAAAAGGTAAAATCCCAAAATATGTTAGGATCTTGTATAATTCGTATAAAATGCATACGATGTCATAAAAATACAAATAAGGTACCATTTTTCTCAGAAAAATGAGTAGAACACAATGAAAGAATAATATCAGACTTTTAATGAACTAATATCAGAAATATCATGGAAGATGTGTAATGCTTGTTTAATGGATAATAATTAGCAAATGATGACATAAAATTATGGGAAAATGTCAGTAAGTCCATAACCATGTTTGTAATGCATATAATGTTAGATATGTCCATGTTGATGTACGAAATCATGTAATTTTCTTAATGTTTCCATTTAGGGCTTTTAACCCTAAATAAAATATAATAAATACATACATGCTCAATAAATGATGAAATTTACAAAGTAATCTCATATCAGTATCTGGAACCTCAGATTTAAATATGATATCAGGATAATACACATAATTTGCATTATATGATGATGTTGACTCTTAATGTGATATAAGCCCTAATATGCTTAATGAATATGACCTAGGGATAATATGTGCACAAAAATGATATGGAAGATAATGTTCAGAATATGAGCTATAATATGGAATATGGCATCAGTAAGATAAATCTAATATAAGAATACAAGTAATCATGGAAATATGCTGAAGAGATAAGCTAAACCCTAATGAACATGATTAGGGTTAAGATGAGATATAAAAGGATGAGAATATGATGCTAGTATGTGGTCTTGTCTTTATCAGGGTTGACAAAAGAATTATAGATGACATGAGGGATATATGATGAATAGGTTTTCTTGATCAAGGTACGCCATTACCTCTTACTTGGCTTATTATGCAATATGCTTGTCTTTAAGGATATGGTATTGGATGAAATTATTATTCTTGTATGATATCTTGCTAGATTTTCCATACTTATGGCTATGAACACATGAAACATAAGATATTGGATCCATCATATGATAGCACTAAAGTCTTTGGTAGTACAGTGCATTGAAGTGATCTCAAACTCTTTGGTAGTAGATCACATGTGTTAGATCTCAAACTCTTTGGTAGTAGATCACACGATAAATGATCTCAAACTCTTTGGTAGTAGATCGTAAGGCCTAAAAACATCAAAGCCCTTGGGGGCAGATGTACGAGATATATGATGGAAATGTGCATAAAATATATGTGTTCTCTTTTGTTAATGAGCACCTTTGTGCAAGTATATGCTTTTTCTTATATTTCTTTATAACTGCCAAGTATATTAGTTTTATCTTATTGCCAAGATATGATGAGAGGTATATAAAAGACATGTAGGCGTACTCAGTACAATATTCTTGAATATTCTGCTGACGTGTACTGCATGTAATCTTTTTTTTAGGTTGTGGTTATGTTGTTGAAGATCCAGGATAGTTGAGAGTTGTGTAGCGAACTGATGTACAGGTGGACCTGTTGTCTTAAGATCATGTAGTTTAGTGGTAGTACATGTATATGTATAGTTTGCTGTTCAATATGTAATATCAAATGTTGTAACAATTCATGTTGTAATTATATGTTGAATGGTGAACATGTGTGTATGGTTTTATTAATGTTCATGTGCATGTGCTACTGTTGTTTCCTTTTGACTTCCTCTGATTTTCTTCTTCTTAGCCTTGTGTGGGATGTTTAAATTGGGATTCTCGCTGAGGTGAGGGTTTCAATTTGGATGTCATACATCAGATTAAGTTTTAGAAAATCCAGGGACGTCAAAGGTGGTATCAGAGCATGAACAATAGAAAAGCCTGACATTTGCTCATTATGCAACTTAAAACTAGAAAACCTTGAACTTAATAATCTTTAGGGTTAGATTTGTCATCTTTTAGAGACTAGATCTGACCTAGCCTCTAGGTTAGCACCTAGATGTCTGAGAACTATAGACTGGTGCTTGTTAAGTAGCAAGTCCTTAGATGCCGTTCTTTCCTTGTAGTGCAGCGGTATGGGACGTTGCACTATTTGGAAAAGACGTGCATCAAGGGAAGAGAAACCCTAGACATATTGTTCATGTTGTCTACAGTAGCTACACTAGTCTACCCCTTGTTCTCACCCTTTTCACTAGTTTTCATGACACTATACTCTCTACTATGTGTGGGACACTCGTTTTCAGGATTTGGTTTTTGATTCCAAACGGATCGAATCTCGATAGTTTTCTCTGACGCTTGCTTTATCAGAGAAAAACTATATAATATTTTATTATGTATATGTATTACAAAAATGTGTCCCCATACATGTACGAGTAGGAGGTGGTCATGTAACCTAAGTGAAAGAGAATGAGATCAGTCTAGAAGAGAGAGTAGTTCTAGATTAGATGTCTAGAGCCTTGTTGGAATATATATGATAGATGGAATAAATGAAATAAGTTTGATGATACAGTAAGTCTTATATAGATGGTTATGATGATCTATGTTTGTTTTTGAGGATTTGAGATAAGTTTTGATGATGCAAGATGAGTTCTTTTATGAGATAAGATATGCTAAGTTAAGACAAAGTTGTGAGTCAACATGAGCCTCAAGCTCTTTTACAAAGGAGGACCTCTAGTGTTAGGACCAGTTTTGGGGTTAGCTCAAGAGTGAGTGAGACCCACAGGGAGAAGGTCACAGAACCTAGACTCCAAGATATGAGAATTCTGAGATATGTGATATGATATGTCATAAACTAGAATACTCATGAGTGATTGAGTTGAGTCACTTTATGCATGATTCCTATAGTCTTGTTGAACCCTAGATGTCCTTGGGAAGACCAAACCCTAGAGATAAAGAGAGGCTGGTTATGTGTGCATATGTGAATATGAATATGAGTGCCTGCCATCCGGGTGAGGGAGAGAGACCAAGACCCTGGAGGAGGCAGCTATGTTAGTTTCTGTGAAGCCTCATGCTCGGGTTGGTGGTTTCCCACATAGGAATCTAGTGGTGTATATAAGAGAGCTTTGGGTAAGATGTTTCATGGGTAGAGACCTATGAAGAGTATGTTGTAGTATGTTTTGGTTTGTGCTTGGTATAAGATAAGGATGAGCTAAAGGTGATCACTGAATCTCTAAAGATGCTTGCTCTTCAGAAAGAAAGCCTTGAGTCAACCCTCCTGAATAATGGGCAGAGAGGCCATCCCTCTTTCCAAACTAGACCAATCCCTGAAGTCAGCCATGTTTCTAGTGCATAAGGCGACATGAGATTACAATGCAACCATCTCTACGAAGCCACTCTAAACATGCACCTCCCTCAATTTGACAACACTCTAGTCATTAAAGAAGTTAATACTGTCAAATCCATTCCAGGACATGGGTAATACAACTGCAACAGGCAAAGAAACCATCAAGGGTTCCAATATGGAAACCCAAATGGAGCAACAAACGCACAATAGATCCAAGATGGACCCAACTAGAACCAAGTTTGAGGTCCTCCTAGCTTCCAACAAAATCAAAACTACCTCCTGAATAACTACACCCCGATTAGTACCACAACAATCTCAACTAAGGGAATAACTACAATCAAGGACAACAACAATACAACCAGCAAGGGCAACTTCTTCTGGGGCAAGGTAGTCAGTAGAATATACATGCCCCCAATGAACAAAGCCACCTAGACACTATTGATAAATTACTGGCGAGAAAACAAGCCCAAAAAAACCATGGAGGCTAAACTTGCACAAATTTCTGTCGTAATTCATCCTCCAGCTGGCTCATTCATTGGCCAACCTGAAGGCAACCCCAAGAACCATTAGGAACAACTAAAGGCAGTGAGCACACACTCTGGTCATTTGCTACTAGAACCTTTAGTGCTAGACATCAACAACAACATGCTCATTCTTGAAGATGACAAAGATGAAGAAGTTACTCGAATGGCTATACCAATAGCCATCCTAACAGAACTAGTGGGTGAATATCTAGCATCAAATAACACGTTGAATCCTAAGAATATGCCAGAAGATACACCGACTTCTCCCTCCATGGTTGTGGTTCATGTCTACAAACCTCGAGTCCCCTACTAGAGTCGTCTATCTCAAAGACATCTAGACACGAGATTTATGAAGTTCAAGGATGCGATAAAGAAGCTACATGTTGACATCCCTTTCCTCAATGCTCTTTCCAAAATGCCTTCATGGACCAAGTTCTTCAAAACCCTCCTCACTCGCAAGTAACTGATAAAGGAGGTTGAGGTTGTGAAGCTAGCACAGATGGAATTCGATATTGTTTTATGCAAGATGCCAAAGAAATATAATATCCTAAATCTTTTGGCATCTCCTATTTTTTTATAGACATGACAAGACATAAGGGTCTATCCAATCTTGGGACAATCATTTCTATAATTCCCTATAGCTTGTGTAAACTACTAGAATTCACAAAAAACTTCCTTCCTATCGACATCATGGTTCATCTTATTGACTCTTCAATGACTACCCCCATGGGCATTGTAGAATATATCCCTATTCGTGTAGGTCCTGAATCATATTGCCCATGCGACTTTGTCATCATGGACATTAAGGAAGACCAAAATTATCCTTAGTTCTATAAGAGTTTGACCTTGAGATAAAAGACAAGAAGGGGATAAAAAATGTGGTTGGTGATCACCTCATCCGATTGCATATTCAAGATTCTTATGAAATCCCTATCATCAACTCCTTATCAGATAACCACTTGCTAAATATATCTACATTCATGTCGTGGTATGCAAATTTGGTCAACTACTGAGCTGTAGGAGTCCTTCATCTAGACTGCACATGCAATGATAAAAAGAAATTTATTTCAAACATTCATCACTACTATTGGGATCAGCCCTATCTCTTTCGATTATACACTGATGGTCTCTAATGCTAATATATATTTGAATAAGAAGCTCCTCTCATTCTAGAGAAATGCCACTTAGGCCCAAATGGTGGCCACATGAGCTCAAGGAAGACTACATTCAAAGTGCTCCAATGTGGTTTCTTCTAGCCCTTAATCTTCAAGGATGCTTGTCGATATGTCTAGTCTTGTGATCAATTTCAATGACCAGGTAATATCTCCAAGAGGGATGAGATGCCCCTCAATGTTTGATGGGAAGTGGAGATCTTTGATGTTTGGTGTGTGGACTACATGGGCCCATTCCACTCTTCTTTAGGCTTCTTGTATATTCTAGATGCTATTTATTATGTTTCCAAATGGGTCAAAGCCATCCCCACAAAGTCTTGCGACTCCAAACTAGTCATCAAGATGTTTAAGGATATCATCTTCCCATCAGTTTGGAGTTCCTCACACCATCATTTCTAATGGGGGATCACACTTCCTTCAACACAACTTTGAAGCACTCCTCCACAGGTATAATGTTTCCCACCGGGTAGCTACTCCATACCGCCCCCAAACAAGTGGCCAAGTGGAGGCTTCCAAAAGTCAAATTAAGGCTATCCTAGATAATACAATTAGTAGGACAAGGAAAGACTGGGCTAACAAGCTGAATAATGCTCTCTAGGCATATAGAACTATCTACAAGACTCCCCTGGACACTACACCCTTCCACCTCATCTATTGGAAGTCTTTTCATCTACTAGTGGATCTTGAACATAAAGCTCAGTGGGACATCAAGCAACTCAACTTTGAACTCTATACAGAAAAGAGAATTGACTACTTCAACTACAAGAGATGGAAGATTTTCATTTGACTATATATGAAAATGCAAACATCTATAAGGAGTGTACAAAGATGTGGCATGATGGCCATCTAAAGAGGAAGGATCTACACGTCAGATACCAAGTATTACTCTACAACTCTCATCTCCACCTCTTTTTAGGAAAGCTCAAGAATTGATGGTCATGTCCATTCATCATCAAGCACATCTTTCCTCATGGAGCTGTCATAGTTTGGAGCTAGAAGTCTGGGTAATTTACAGTCAATAGACAATGACTTAAATGCTATTTTGCTACCATAGATATGCATGCCAACAAACCATTCTCACTTCTCCCTCCAACATATCATGACTAACTTTACAAGTATTGAGCCGTCGACATAAAATAAAGGCAGTTATTGGGAGGCAACCCAATCTTTCTTGCAAGACACATTTTTAACTTCTGATACTTCCTTTTTATATTTTAGATGGAGATAAACATTGTTGATAGTAATGCTACCGCATCCCATGGCCCAACCAGCATTATTTCCCCCCTCCATCTTAGATTCAATTTTGCTCGGATGAGTAATTTTTTTAGTTTGGGGTCGAGGGTGGGTGGTACAAATTCCACTTACCGCCCACTCTTATCAGATTTTCTACTTAAGATTCCATCATTGCAACATTTAGTGATTTTTTTTTAAATTTTCTATTAATTAAAGCCAATATCTAGTCGTATTAGATTCATTTTCTCAAATATGTTTTCATCATTTAACCCCCTTAGTCGGAGCAAACCCTCAAAATGACCAATTTATGAAACCAACCAATGGCTAGAAATTATCCTTTATGGCTGGAGAATCCAAAAATCATGTTTTCATGGAAAAGATCTGAAGGAACTGAGAGGGATCAAACACATTGTTCTTCCTACTGACTAATGAAACAGATGCATGAAATTGCCACTTGTACCCTCTTTAAGTCATTATTTGAGCATAGTAGGTTAAGGAGAACCACCCGGTGAATTGAATCATAAGTCAAGTTGCATGATGATCCAATCTCTCTTCTACACTTCTTCCTCCATCTTCTTGCCTTCCATTCCACCAAAAATAAAATAAAAGCCACAAAAATGTGGAAAAACCTAAGTTTGGGGTGGCACACCCCCTTCTTCCATCTCTATCGCTTCTTCCATACCCCTCGTAAATTGAATAGGGGAGTACGACCAAGAAAAGATGCTAAAATGCACACCAAAACATGCAATCAATGTAATTGTAATCAAATAAAATAAAAGATCTTAAGTCAAATAGAGGAGAGATCACCTTATTCCATGCCTTCATTCACTTCCTTTTCTATCTATAGGCACAATGAATTCCTCAAAATTTTACCATACCCTTGACTTACACCAGTGTCAGATCAAGTGCCACTTGTTGTTGTATTGGTCTCTCTAAACTCTCATGAAACTCCTTGACATGATTGATGTTGGTATAGTGGTGAGGAAGTGTTTTTGTGAAATAAAATCAAGAATGAAGATATAAAAGATGTGCTAGGTGATCTCAGGAATTTGGGGCAGCTTGACCATATCAAGTAGTAAGGAAAACAACATGATAGGAGGATGAGGAAATCACATGGGAGAAAAGTATTAATTTGGTGATTGTTTTAGATTTTGTATTAGTCGAGGATGATCAACATTTAATTTTATGTTATTTTGATGAATGCATATTTATCCCATTTTCAGTTACATTGTTAGTCTAGTTTAGCATTTTAATCTCTTGTTTTTTTGGAAGAAGCCAGGACAACTCTTTTTCATCCAATTCTCATCTAATGGGCTCAATACCGAAATTAGCTACATAAACATCAAAGTTCAAAGGAAATATAAATTGGGGAGTACTACTTCACTTACATTGATCAAAATTCAAAATCCAGTCTATTTTATGAGTTGGAGGTTGATTATAAATACAACGCTCCATGTTGTTTTGGTGTTGTTTAGCCAGGATATCAATAAGGAAATTGGCTTCATATTTTATATGAGCTATAGTAATTTTATTCTCTATAGTTAACACTTGCTTTATCCCTCTGTCCAATACGAAGAACTTGGAACATGGTATTTGTTTCCTTGAAGAATCTCCACAACCACCTTGCAACCCATCTCTATTATGCACCTAGGAATTTCCAATAATGAAGCTTGCTTAACACCCCAATAGATTGCCTCCATTTCTCCCACATTTACTGAATGACATGAATTGGTTCTTGACCATAAAATAATCCAATTTCCAATGTGATCCCTTAACAGCCTAGTTGTATCTTGTTTGTGTGGGCTCCAAAATGCATCTACATATAGTTTATACCAATATTCTTTAGGTGCCAACCAATGTTGGATATCCATGAGTTGTGTTCAAGTAGATGACTTGGTATTATTAGTGTTTATCTCCTTGATTTTCCACTCCAACAAGCAGATCTAAATGATTTGAGTAGTAATCAAGGTCTCCTTGTTTTCAAAGACTTC
Source organism: Alisma plantago-aquatica (assembly GCA_963693085.1). Lineage (NCBI taxonomy): Eukaryota > Viridiplantae > Streptophyta > Magnoliopsida > Alismatales > Alismataceae > Alisma > Alisma plantago-aquatica. Next base: position 1,108,478,494 of record OY856410.1, read on the forward strand.
ACAATTCCTACTCAAACCATATAATACAACAAATGATTGTCAACTGCACCAACATAGAGTTGTTCAGGCTCAAACATGCTTAAATCCAGTCCAGAGTACCATCTTTCTATAGTTTCACAACACCAAGGGGAAGTACTCTTTAAGTAACTCTATCTTGCATCCCCCTTCCAAGTCCAACCATGTGTCAACAATCATATCAAGTAATTCCATAGGAACCTCTTTGGATACAACATATATCAATGGCTTGTTAATAGAGCACTAGTTATCTATCCATGCCAACGTTTTTCTACCATTAACCACCACTTTTTTGCAGTGTGTCCTAGTTTCCTCCAACATTGGGTAGATGCCTCTCCAAAAGTTTCTAGCTCTGCATCCAAGTTGTTGTTTGAAGCTCTTATATTTATGGACCAGCCCATTCCTCCATAGAACTACCCAATGAGTTATGAATTCCTAGGAACTCCTCATCAGTAGATCTTTATTGCAATTTTCAATACGTTTAATACCCAATCCTCCATACTTGTGGTGTTTAGTTACTTTGTTCCAAACAACTAAGAATAGAGGTCTCTTCGATCCACATACATCCCATAAGAATGATTTTATTGATCTATCTAGCTGCTCACACAAGTTAACAGGAAGATTGTAGGTCTGCATCGAGTATGTAAGCATAGTTGTCATTACAAATTTGATAAGGCATAACCTGCTTGCCCGACTGAGAATCTTTGATGCCCATACCATTATCTTTCTTTCCTCCTTCTTAAGAATATACGTATATGTATCCTTGTTCACCCTTTTCTGTAGAATTTGCACCCTTAGATACATTCCAAGATCTTGGGTGATCTGAATGCCAACTCTACTTGCAATCGTTTTTTGCAATGACCTTTCCATGTCATTCAAGAAGAAAACATGTGTCTTGTCCACAAACATAGTTTGGCTTGAAGCAGCACCAAATTTCCAAAAAAAAGTCATGATTTCATCTATTTGAGCCACAGCAGCCTTTGCTAATAGTATTATGTCATCTTCAAAAGCTACATGTGATATTCTTGGACCAACTTGGGAGAGCTTGATTGGATCCTAATGGCCAAACTCAACTGATCCATGGATCATCTAGCTCAAACTCTCAAGATACATGATGAAATATAAGGAGGCATATGATCTCCTTATTGTAATTGCCTTATCCCTTTGAAGGATTTAAGCTTTGTACCCTTCCATAGAACTGCTGATGTGCCTCCAACAATAGAATTCATGATGAACATGATGATTTTAGCCAGACAACCAACCTTTTTGTATTGTATCCAGGACAAATAGACAACTGATACAATCATAAGCCTTGGCTATACCGATTTTGATCGCCATGAAAGGAGCCACTTTCATCGTCTATGTGTTATGTATTAATTCTTCAGACTAGAATGATGTTATCAATTATTCGTCACCCTAGTATGAAGCTAGATATCCAACTTGTCATATATTGCTTCAACCTCCCTATGAGCACTTTTGATGCCAGTTTAATAACCATGTTGTTTAGGGAAATCAGACACAATTGACTGCATGACTTTGAGTTATCAACTTTCAAAATCAGGGCAAAGATTGAATCACACAATGAACTAGGAAAAGGGAATCCATTCAACTCTCACTTAAATAGATGATGACAGAAGTCTTGATAGTATTCCAGTTCTTCTGAATGAAATCATCATCCACTTCGTCCGGGCCTGCAACCTTGTTTGGATTCATTGACTTTAGAGCTGCCCATATTTTAGACTCATGAGGAGCACATCCAATTTGATTCTTATGTATGGCTCATCAGTATTTAAATCTCTTTATTTTTACTAGAATATCTTTCTTTCAATATATTTAGGGTTTTGTGATAATTTATAGTTATTTGATACTTTTCTTGACTCACTTTGAAGGTTTTGAGTTCTATCACTTTGCAACAAGTTTACCTAGGGGTCCCACTACCCTTCTGCAATCTGGAGTAGAGAGGAGGATGCCTCTCTGGGGTGTAGGGAAACACCCTGAATCAAAACGAATTTTGAGCACTTATAGAAGGAAGATATATCATCAATTTTTGTGTCTAAGGTCAAAATTGACCCATCAATCGACTTTCCAATCGACCTTCAAATATCATTAGTTATCAAGCCATCGACCTCCTATTTTTTGACACCAATGCTCGAGAGTCCCATTGACCCTCAAGGTAGATGACACATCGACCCACCTGGTTGACATTTAGCAGCTCAACATTTAGCCCATAAATGACCAAGGTTGATGACCCTTGGACCTCTCCATATCGACCAACAACATCAACCATCAATCGATAGCTCAATCGACCTTCAAGGTCGATGACCCATTGACCTTCTAGATTTACATCCACCAGGACATCCATTGATCATTGACTAGAGTTTGACATGAAAGATCATCGACCCAACCGACTATTCTACTACCCCATTGACTTCCTAGATCAATGTTTGGAAGTCCAAGAGTCAGCACAAGTGGCCGACAACCACAACTCTATAAATAGGCTCCCAGGGCATTAGTTCAAAGCATGTCAAATTTTGGAGATGAATAATCCAAAAGGATAACACTAAGATCAGAGCTAAAGTCTAAGAGACGATTGACCTAGCTAGTTCCATCGACCTCTAGACTTGGCTACTTTCATAGACCTCCACAATTCTACAGCCATCAAAATCCTTCTCCAAGGTGATTGATCTCTTTAGGGAGCCATTGTCTATCCACCTACTTCAACTGCAAGTCTGGGTTAATACCTGGAAGAGAGGAGAAGGAAGGAGGTCTACTGTCGCACACCACACACAACCACTTTTGCTACCATCATGACCATGATTGAGTCCTCTTTGTATACTAGTGATATTAATCTTACCATGTTGAAGGAGTAGTCTTTTCAATGGGGTGTGGGGATTAGCCCTACTACCCATTTTTTGCAATTTCATTCATATTCCAATTCTTGTATGAACTCAATATTATTCATTGCTAATCATTTATCATATATATTTTGTATGGATCACCCACTTTACATGATTTATTATAATCTTATACCGTGTGAACTTTAATGTTTAAGATTTGAATATCAATTAGCTGTAGTTGATGCCTTGTCAAGAACATCTGATGCAAAGTCTTCAGAGTAGTGGATGAAGGATCTATAAGTAACGAGACATCAATCTTATGGGGATATCAACTCATGATGTTATTTAACACGCATCATGTATGTTTCTAGAGATTCTGTTACCATCTATAGATCAAAAGATATTGTGTGTTCCTTCTAAGTCACGACGTGTTTGCGCCAAGATTCAAAGTTTTGCCACTGCACACAACGTGCCATCCGCCCAGGTCATCTTCAGTTGCAACTACATTGCGTGTCTTATCAGTCACATGTAGTATACTTATTATGGAAGAGTAGTTCAAGTGACAGTTGCACTACGCCACACGACATGTCTTCAGAAAGACACGCTGTGTCTTTGTTAGTTTTCTACAGACTTTAGAAACAATCGCCCCTCATTTTAAAAACAAGTGCAGCCACGTGGGATGGTTATCACTCATCATTTGAAGCACTTTTTTATTAGAGAGTTACAGAGCAAGAGAGAGGAAATTTTGGAGAATAAGGTGAGGTTTCTTGAGAAAGAACCTCCATTCTTCATCATTACCTTCCCCTTTTCTCCTCCAAGGGTGTAGCTGAGCTTCTCTAATCTAGCCAAGCTTCTAGGGAGGAAAGATAGTATGAGTTGGAGCTGCTACAAGGGTGGAACTTTGTCCTCAAGGTGGAGTTTTACTCATTCCACTTCACTCTTGGTTACTTTTAGCTTTTAATCTCTCTAATCATGGACAACTCTAAAAATTCTGCAATGTACTTGTATTTCTTCTTTATGTACGAGTAGAACCCTTCTTCTTGGGAATGGGAGAGTATCTCACATGCTATGACTCATGTGAACTATAATTTATATCTGATTTTATTTAATTTTCTTCTCCATGAGTTTCTATGGTGTTTAACTGCATGTATGCTTGACTGGCCACCAATTATACATGTTTTATGCTTCTTTGTGCTATTAAGGAAAATGTATGAGGGAGTAGGGAGTAGATCTCATGGAAACATGCTCTTAACCACGAGAGTGGTTGAAAAATGTTGAGGATCCAAGATTGTGTTCGAATCTAAGCATAGACACGAGAGTGCTACGCGAGGATAAGAACTGTCTCATGTCACCGGGAGGTATATGACGATGACAACCTCCTTTGTGAATTGATTGGCATGTTTAATATCGTAGTTACACATGATGTGATAGTATGGAGGTGAAACCTTATACCCAAAATCTTATAAAATCTGATCTCAATGTTTAAAATTAATCTTTTGTTGTTTTATTTGCCATCTAGTTAATTGTAATCAAACTCCATTGTTGTAATATTACTTGATTATTGAAAGTTAGCTCTTTTGCACCTAGCTATCCTATCTCTCCATGGTTCAACCTCGACTATGATTTATCCCATACACTTGTGGGTGCTTGTTGAGTTGAGACATATAAGATTTCAAACTCACTTACCTTTGGAAATCAATAGTGGTGTAACCCATTTCTACCATAGTGTTTCCATCCACTGATAACTAGAACCTTAATCTAAACATTTTTATTCTTGCAACTTTAGTTAATAAACCCAACTCAAACTTTTTGATAAATACTAGTTCTTGACAAGTTACCTTGATCAAATAATCCTTTAAAATGTCATCCTTTGACATTCGATCCTCAACTATACTGCAATAAGTTATGTCCACTTGTGGGTGGCAATATTGCATATTAGCTTTGATAAACTATAGGAAATCCATTCCTAATGAACTTGTCGTGCATTAATTTCCATATCACATATCTACAAAGGTTCTTCATGGAATGAGTTCACTACTCTAGACATGTATCAAATGGAAACAATGACTTTTAAAAATTTAATAGAAAATGTGATATCCAATCTTGAGACTAATTATTCAAATTTCAAATAGGTAGCACATGCCAATGTCTAGTTGTTGGGGAAGCCTTGTTGGAGAACAAAAACACATCAACTGAGATTCCTAGTATAATGAGGGACCCTATGTCCTTTAACTCTACGTACATGTGGGGAAGCATAATTCCACTAAACTAAGGGAACTAGCCTACCCTTCTTCGAAGTTTAAACAATGTGTTACTATTTTCCAGTAATAAGTGTGAGCCCTTTCAAAGTGGTAGGGTAAGGTATAAATCAATTTTTGGGCCAACCAACTGATGAACGTGTATTCATTACCTTTTATCATATTGTTCATGTCATTTATTTAGGATTTTCTATCTCTTTTCCTTCATTTTTATGGCTTAATTGTAATTTCCTTGATCTGTTCCTTTCATTTGAGTTCTCCTTAATTTTGCCTTATTTTGTAGTTTTTTATGCACTTTGTCATTCTTTTGATTCAAACCCAAGTTAACTCCATTCTCTTAAAGACATATGAAGAATAAAAGGTTGTTTTCAGGCCATTCAAAGCCCAAAAAGGCTCAAATTCTGAGAGTTCCATATCCCAAACTCCCCTCTCCCAGTCGGCCAATTTAACTATAGCAAATTCTGTTCCCCAAACGCTAGTCGACTGACCAACTTCCTCCAATTGCTCAATTTATTGATATTTGAAACTCTAAGAAGACTCACTCCCTGAGGTGCGCCGACTAGATTAGGGCACATATTTGACTCCAGTCAAGTGATTCATGTCTTTCAATTAGTCGACCCACGCCCCAACCCAGTCAGAAAGTCAATTGAAGTGGTCAAAGTTTAACCAAGAGACTTTGGCTCAAAGAAAAGAAGTAATGCCAGTTGAACATCTCAGGTCCCTGGTTTGGTCTACTCAGAACATGAGACTTGTAGCCACAACTACCATCAATCCTTGTATCAAGGGTTTCTCTCCCCTCCTTTCCCATATCAAAGGAGGGGTATTACAAAGACAAGACCTCCAATTTTTCATACTCTAGCCATGTTTCACTTTCATAATGTCTGAGAAGTTCCCACCTTGTTGGGACATGGGGTTTAGCCCCATGATCTCCATATCTTATCTTAGTAGATTGTAAAACACTTTAAAGATATAAAAAATGAGTTCTTATCTATTTAATAACATGGAATATGATATGATCACTCATTCTCCATGACAATTATGATCCATGGTGATATAACCTTGGATTGATGGACTAAAACCTTAGATAAATCTCATGTGTTCCTCTAAGAGACCCATTCTGGGAATATATTAGCTGATTGAATAAGGATCCTCAGAAAATTGACGATCAAGAGTTTAAGGAAAGTTTAATCCATGGAATTTGATTTTGAAGAGGACAAATCTCCATGGTCCTAATATGAATATATCTAAAAAGGGGACTTCAAAATTTGCTAATTTAACTATGGAGTTCGTTATGGTGAAACCCAGACTTTTGACAATTCATAAAATCTAAATTAATCTTAAGCAATTGATTTCTTCTGATCTTTGATCTCTTCATTTTTAATCCTTATTGAAATAGTTCTAATTCTTGTAATTCAATTTTGTTCCTTTTAATTCCGCATTTCAATTTTAGCACTTTTTAATTCAATAATTTTACTTCCATGCTTTAAATTAATCTTTGTACCAACTTTAGTTTAAATATTGTTCATTGCAATTTTATTTGATTCTTCCCACCTTAAGTACTACATCAATACATGTGTTCACAAGTTAATTAGTTGGCCATATAAGGTTAAACTCCAAGGATAATTTTTCAATAGTAAATATTGTGTGTTCATGAAGACACATCAAATTTTGGCATTAATGCCAAGGACAAGAGATGGTGTTTTTCGAGTCAAAACCACTTTGAATAATTAGGATCATTATTGTCACTTTTTTATATTCTTTTCTCTACTTACTGAGTCCCATTCTGGTAGTGTAACTCCTCCTTCTATAGAATTTCCATTTCGGTAATACATTTTTTTCTACAAATTTTCATACTTTTTGATATTCAATATTATTCTCCTGAAATCACCCAATTTCTGTCCCTTTTCTATAAACCTTACGGCAGTACATGTGATGCTCCCAAAGAGTTGATAATATACCATTTGATCCAAAAATCAATACAACCTTTCATCACATGAACTGTTCCAATCAAACCATGATGGCTAATGAAACATATATTCAAAGAAGAATTGCTGAGGTTGTAGCTAATGACAAAGCGATCAAAATATCTGTCTTGGAGGATTTTAAGGAAGTAATGATATAAAAATCTCAAGTATTTCTCAATTCCTTTTATTGTTGAGGCCTTACATCTAGTCGTCCTCTGCTATCACCACTCTATAGTTTGAAATCCATACACATTTGATTACTATGCTTCAAGCAAGCTTTTTAGGAAGGTTGGGCAAAAACTATAAAGACCACCTTGAATGCTTTTCTGATCTATGCCCTTTATTCAAGGTCCTAAGTGTTTCAAATGATGCCCTCAAATTGATACTTTTCAAATATTCTCTAACAGATCTCACCAGTTCATGGTACAATGCCATAGAAGGCGATCACATCACAGCTTGGGAACCCCTCATGTCCAAGTTCATTGAAAAGAACTAACCCCCATCGCTCACCTATCAAATCTAGGGGAAATCACTCAATTTAAGATGATTCTTGAAAAAATACTAGAAGACGAATGGGAACCATTCAAGGATTTGCTCCATCATCACCCTCAACATGGAATTTTCTCAATGTAGCTGATTGAGATGTTCAAAAGAGGCATTGATCCAGACACTAAGGTTTTCATAGACTCCCCTATTGGTGGAAATTTCATGTATCATAATTTTGATAGAGCAGTGGAGGTAGTAAAAAGAAGAACTGAGACTCAAGCCCAATCGCTTCGAGGGAAATTAGGAGTTCTGAAAGTCACAAGGGTTGAGGTTAGTTATGAGCTCAAATAAATTGAAGCGAGTCTGAAAATGCTTACCCTAAAATAAGACTGACTAAAGTCCATCCTCCACTCTTCTCAAGGATGGGGACCTCCTCCATCTCAATATGATACCAAATTCCTTTGTATAATTTTCCATTTGATCATTCCATACATCAATGCCAAATGTTGCACAAAATGAAAACTAGCAATGGGAAACAAATGGTGGACCTCAAATCCATTCACGATATTCTTGGACAAGCTTATTACAACCCTTATCAAGCCAGGAGTCATCTTGGTTTCCAATATGGAAATCCCTTTCTTGCTGTAAATTCAACCCAATAATATCTTCCTCGAATGAGCTACTAAGTCTTTCCGCCACCCTATTACCAAAAAAAATTCCACAATCAAAACCAATATCGAAGGAATTTCTAGGACCAGATACAACAATTTTAGAACCTCAATCAAGTCCCGCAACAACAAAACTGCAACAACATGTGCAACAGTTGGCACCCATTTTCATTATAGATTCATAATTCACAAAATTGAAACAACTCATGCCATCCCAAATGGAATCACAGCAAGCAAATGACTCTTAGGTTGCGCAACTCATTGCCAACCAACACCCTCCAATAGGAACATTCGCTGGACAACCCGAGAACACCCCAAAACATCATGAGCAGTTGAAGGTTGTATCCACTTATTCAGGAAATGTGTGTATGTGAATTCCCCTTCTCAACCACCTCAAAATTTTCCTCCTCAACCCTCTCCATATCCTACAAACCCCCTACCACTTCTATCGATTTCTACAATGACGATACTATAATAGTTGACAAAGATCAATAGCCCAAATAAACTGCCACTCCCGTTGTGGAGAAATATCCTGTGATGGAAACTCCACCACTAGAGGATGTCGATCCTAACATACCAGTCTATGTGTCATGTCCACCCTTTCAAGGAAGTCTCCACCAAACTTGACTTGACATAAGATCCATGAAGTTTAAATATAGCTTGAAGAAACTCCATGTTGATATCCCCTTCTTGGATGCACTTGTAGAGATTCTCGCATGGTCCAAGTACTTCAAGACTCTATTGACTTGGAAGTACACCACTGAAGAGTACGAGACTATAAAGCTTGTGATAACAAATTCCAACATCCTTCTTAACAAAATGCCAAAGAAGTAGAAAGATCTTGGCTCCTTTGGGATCTATTATTATTTGGGAAATAGTACAAGTTGCAAAGGCCTCACTGATTTGGGTGCATGTAGTTCAATTATTTCCTATAGTCTATTCAAGAGATTGGGGTTTGTCGATATGATATCTACGAAGATGACTATCTAGTTAAGAGATTCTTCTATGACCAAGCCAATGGGTATGATCGAGGATGTCACCGTCAAGGTTGGAAAGGAAGCCTATATTCCCTACAATTTCATCATCATGGATATTAAGGAGGATCTTTGCTATAACCTTATCTTTGACTGACTATTTATCGCCACTGCCTGAGCCTTGATAGATGTCAAGATGGGCACCATACTCTTGCTCCTTGGAAGACAAACTCTAGAATTCCAAGTATCTAAAAGCATGAGAAATCCAAGTTTCCAAGAAGAAGTCTATTTTCTTGATTGCATGGACAATTTCCCCAACTCAAGAAGGGGTAGGAGGTCTCTTAAGATCCTCTCCATAAAACCCTTACAAATCCAACTGTTTCTGATTTTGGCAATGAGTATGTCCTCCAATACATAGCTCATCTTGACACTTTTGAGGAAGATACCACAATTTAAGTTAAAGACCTTACCCTAGAAGAGAAAGTCGATCCTTCAAAGGCCCCTCAAATGAAACCCCTTTCAGAAGGTCTCAAGTATGTCTTTGTTGATGGAAAATAGACTTGTCCCATCATCATAAAAATTGACCTTACCACTGCTCAAGAAGAAAAACTCATGAATGAACTGAAGTAGAGAAAAGCTTCTTTAGTATACAAGATTACCGACCTTACAAGAGTTAGCCAGACCATCTACATGAATAAGATCCTAATGTTGAGGAATACAAACCCTCAATGCAAGTTGAATCCCAATATCAAAGAATTCGTACGTTTGGAAGTAATCGAACTTCTTATCACTGGGATTATTTACTCGATATGTGATTCACCATGCATAAGTCCCATTCAGGTAGTGCCCAAGGAAGGCAGTACCATGATAAAGAATAGCAATGATGATATCATTCCCACCACACTATGACTAGGTGGAGGATGTGTATTAACTACTACAAGATAAACAAGGCCACCAAAAAACATCACTTCCTTCTTCCCTTCCTAGATTCTATTTTGGAATGCCTTTCTCACCAAGAATACTTATTCTACTTGGATGGTTACTAGGGATTCTACCAAATTCCCATCGATCAAGATGTCCAAGAGAAAATGACTTCTATTTTCCCCTTCGACACTTAAGCCTCTAAAAGAATTTTGTTCGTCCTTTGCAACGCCCCAATTACCTTCCAATGGTGCATGTCAGCTATCTTTGTTGGGATGACTGAGACAGTCATGGACGTACTTATTGAGGATTTCTCTGTCGATGGAGAATCCTTTAACACATGCTTGTACCATCTTTGTCTAGGCCTCAAGAATTACACTTGGTTTTGAACTGTGAAAAGTGTCACTTTATGGTCAAAGAAGGAATTGTACTTGGCCATAGAGTGGGCAACATATGTATTAAATTAGATCATACAAAAATTGAAGTCATCACCAAGATTCCCCCTCCCACTTCTATTTGATATATTCAAACCATCCTAGGGTACACTAGATTCTACCTCCATTTCATTCACGACTTCTCAAAAATTGCAAAAATTATCACAAACCTTCTTCAGAAAGATGCAATTTTTACATTTGACCAGACTTTCCTCAGAAGTTTCAACAACTTAAAGCTGGGTCTTACTACTGCCCCTATTATCTGTGCTCCTTATTGGTCGCTCCCCTTTGAAGTCATGTGTGATGACATTGATTATGCAGTTGGAGCCATCCTTGGCCAGAGGGTTGAAAAAAATCATCATGTCATCTATATTATGCTTCAAAGACACTCAAAACAATTACACCAACACAAAATAAATAAATATTGGCAATAGTTTATGCATTTGACAAATTTGTCTCATACTTGGTGGGATCCAAAGTAATTTTGTACACTGATCATGCAACCCTCAAGTATTTGATGTCTGAAAAGGATGCCAAACCTAGACTTATTCAATGTGTATTGTTACTTATAGAGTTTGACCTTGAAATCTGAGACAAAAAGAGGTCTAAAAATGTCATTGTAGATCATCTCATCCGCCTTAGTCACCAACCTGATGATGGCATCCCCATCAATGATTCCTTACCTAACGACTAGTTGCTCAAATCTGAAGCACAATTCCCTTAGTTCACCAATTACGTGAATTATTTGGTAGCTAACATTCTTCATCCAGAATATAAGGGACATGCAAAGACAAAACTTTTCCATGATGTGAAGAATTTCTACTGCATTGATCCCTACCTATTTGAATAATGTGGCGATGGTCTCTTTTGAATATGTGTTACAGAAGAAGAAAGCCTCACTATTCTTACCCAATGTTATTCTAGCCCCACAGGGGGGGACATGATCTCTCAGAAGAGCCACTTGAAAGTACTCCAATGTTTTCTACTAGCCCACCATGTTTAAGGATGCATAAGAATTTGTCCTTTCCTATGATCCATACCAAATATCTGGTGGTATTTCAAAGAGAGACCAAATGCCAAGAACTTTTGGCATGAACTTGAGATCTTTGATGTATGGGAAACATATTACTAAAAATGTCTGAGCCCATTGCCCAAGGCTCTAGTAGGATTTTAGGAATGACAATTGGCCCCACATACCACCACTAGCCTTAAATGGATGCTTTATCCTCACTCACATGCAATCCATGATAAACTTCCTAACTGGTCACCCATCCTAGTATTACTATGGGATGAGAACGCTTAACCACAAAGTTCTTTTATGATGGGATCCCTGAAAAGGAGGTGCACCATGGTGATATGGGTAGTACAATCATTCCTTTTAAGATCATTTTGTCTGAGGCTTCAAATCTTAGAATGCCACAATCTCCACCACTTATACTCTTGACATCCTCATCAAGGCTCAACTATATGGCCTCATAATCACTTTCCCCAAGTCAGTGCAGACCCATAATGGTCATGTACACCCAGCTCCCATTCACGGCTACCAATACAAGGGTGGCTCCATCAACTCTGATATCCCTTTCCAACATGCCTAAATACTACCAGTGCAAGGGTGACTCCATCAACTTGAATAGACATTTCCAACATGCCTGGACCGCAAGACTCATTGACTGGCATGTACATTCCAATGTGGGCCCCACCTACTAGAGGGCTAATGTATCTGATATCATTTGTAAATGCTCAAGCCTACTTCCCAAGGCTCTAGTAGAGTTTCAGGAATGAGGACTGGCCCCACATACCACCACTAGCCTTAAGTGCTCCCTTTGTCCTCTCTCACGTGCTAGTTGTAATCAACTTCCCAACTACTCAGAGTACTACTCTAGGATGAACAAGCTTAACATAGAATTTTTTAGTGACCGACTCCTTGAAAAGGAGGTGTACCTTGGTGATATGGGTAGCCCAATCATTCCTTTAAATATTATTTTATCTGAGGCCTCAAATCATGGGATGTAACAATTAATGGGCCCCTTCTCCTCCTCTTGTGGATTTGAATATATCCTCATAGACATAGACTACATGCCTAAATGGATGGAGGCTATTCCCACGAAGACTTGTGATTCCAAACCAATAATTAAACTCTTGAAGGATACCATCTTCCCTCCTTTTGGATTTCCCCACACCACCACCTCTAATGGTGGACCACACTTCATAACAAAGAGTTTTGAGTCCCTACTCTTGTACATCATAAAGTTTCTTCTCCCTACCATCCCCAGACATGTGGATAAGTCAAAGCCTCCAATCGTCAAATCAAGTCTATTCAGGAGAAAACCGTGAACCATACAAAGAAGGATTGGGCTTTGAATCTCAATGGTGCCTCATGTGTATATCACACTGCTTTCAAAACACCTTTAGGGACTACACCCTTTTGGCTCATCTATAGGAAGTCTTGCCATTTACCCATGGAAATGGAACACAATGCTAGCTGGGCCATTCAGACGCTCAACTTTGATTTATTAGATGTAGGTGAACAACGTACTATCCAACTTCAAGAGTTAGAAGAACTTTGCATGACAACCCATGAGAGTGCCAAAATCTACAAAGATCGTACAAATATGTGGCATGATGGCCACTTGAGAAGGAAGGACATTCATGTGGGTGACCAAGGACTTGTCTACAATTCCCACTTGCAATTATTTTTGGGAATCTATGGTCCAAATGGTATGTCCCATACCTCAAAAAGCATGCTCATCTAGATGGAGCATTCATCCTTTTAGACAAATTTGAATTTGAATTCATTGTGAATGGCCATAGGCTTAAGCACTATCTCAGTGTCGATGGCTTCTTACCACATGGTGTGATTCATCCCCTGTCTGACACTCTAGTTCTTTCCAAGACTCAACTGACTAGAACTTGACCATAGGTGTCAGACCTTAGATGTTAAATAGGGATCTTGTTGGGAGGCAACCCAATCCTTCTTATTTCTCATTAAACTTTTTTTCTCTTCTCGTTTATTTCTGCTTTTAATTTTTCATCCTTTCTTAGTTCACCCTATTTTCTCTCTTTACAGGTTACTTAAAACAAGAGTCACACGACTAGATCTCCAATCAGTCGATGCCCTTCATTGGGAACCTTGGGAATTCAAAACAGTTTGCAGCACCCCATGACTGATGAATCAGGAGACTCACCCTATGAGTCACTTGACTAGTGAGTTGCAAAGCTCCTATAGAACTAATCATCTAGGGGGTTGATTCACAACTCATTTCCACGAGCACCCCCACTCTGGTACTGCCAAGCACTGCTAGACTCCTCTATGAGTCGAGTGACCCAAGGGTTGACTCACCACCACTCCCGCTGCTGCACACATCCACCACTACCTGACCCCTCTCTGACAAGTCATGCGACGCACAACCACATGACCCCCAGTCCACTACAACAACCTCCTCGTTGCCCTTTCTCTGTTGTAGATTAGGTGAAATGCCATGCCACCTTCGCCACCCTCCTTCTTCATCTTTTTATTCTCCAAAGAACAATAAAACTTTTCCTCACCATGTGAGTTGAGTGACTTTAAAAACAAATTGAGTGATTGGATATTTCTGGTCAGCACTTTCATGCCACTTGGTTCGAGAGACTCACTGATCAAGTTGAGGGACTGATGCCACCACCATACTAGCATCAAAAACACAGTGAATAGGGGTTTTTAGCAGCCACAACATGTCTTCTGACGAGCCTAGGTGTGGACTTTTCAATCGCCTATGTAAAGGCAAGTCTGTGGTTGACAAAGCACCTTCTCGTAACCCCTATCTCTTCCCAAACCCCAAAGGGGGATCCATTTCCCCGAGCCCATCCCCAAATCCTCACCCAATCTCACTGAGGAGATGACAAATGATCTCAACCAGTTCAACAACTACATTTCCCAAGTCGAATCTGACCAGGATCCTAGACGAGATCCCGACTTGACTATTCCCCATGCACATCACATTGACCCTTGCCCGGGAAACTATATCCAGTTCATTGATGAGAAGCATTATGACAAATTTTCTGAACTGGGCGTAGCGGGGTCACCCTTTCTCATTAGTCTTAGGGTGCCTTGCTTGTGACCTTAGGAATCTATGATTCATTCATATCCCTTCTATACTAGAGACATATCCTACCCTTAGTCTACCACGTTTGACCTATCTACCTTGAGCTCACCCTAGAGATCATGACTACCTTTCAGTGACTCCAAAACTACCAGGGAAATCCTTTGTATTTGATCTATATTTTTGGGAGCAATGGAGATATCAGCACTAGAATGATCACCTCCCTCCTACTTTATGGAGAAGATGCATCTTGTCTCTCACAATGCATGGATTTCTCCCACATTACTTTACACAACCGGTATGACCTCGACAAGTTTTGGGCATATTTCACTAACCAACCCTCTTTCTTCCAGTAAGGCCCAAGGCCTCCAACTGGGGATGCACATTCCTTAGAACATCCAGATCTGAGCTAGAAAAACCACCATCTCAACTTTTAGTATGGGCCACTTTGTCATAGCCATTGCCATATTCTTGGTCTACACCCATATTCCTTTCACAATAGTTCAACACAAGGTGACACAACATCCGATTGACATTATCTACCTCCAGTCAAGCCACATAATCCACCTAGGAGTCTAGGAGGGTACTTATGCCCTCATTTTCAAGGACACTACCGTTCAGCTAAAGCTACCCCCACCACACTAGGTTTACAATATCTATACTCTTCTACGAGCCATGGAACCTTCATTCTCATATCTAGAGGTTCCTCCATGAGAACCCTTTCCTAAGGGCATTGTTCTTCAGCCTACAACCCATCACCAGAGTATCTCCCTTAAGGTCAAAGATGACGAGTTTGTCCCTCCTCCTCCATCACGCCGCACCAGGAAGCCAACTTACAACATTGAAGGTCCTGAGGGGCCTTATGGTTTTCAGGAGATCCATCAACAACTAGACCACATCACATTGTCCCAACAACATATGGAGTGTGAGAAACAACGACAAGGCCACCAGATAAACCACATTTACACTA
Organism: Alisma plantago-aquatica; assembly: GCA_963693085.1. NCBI lineage: Eukaryota > Viridiplantae > Streptophyta > Magnoliopsida > Alismatales > Alismataceae > Alisma > Alisma plantago-aquatica. The sequence continues at coordinate 1,108,494,100 of OY856410.1, forward strand.
TGTAACACTTCCAAGAGTAATGGCATATAGAGAGTGGCTACTTTGCTCCAACCTATTCTTTATATGAGAAATATTGGGCCCATCAGGCTTACCATGACTCTGGTTCCTAGGAATGAGGGAAAGACTATTATGAGAGTGGATCTTCCTCTTCTCATCCTCCACCCCATGTGATCTTCTTCCCTCCAAATTAGACTTGAGGTTTTCTCCGGATGAGAAATTTTTTGAGTTGAGGGTGGAGTTGGGTGGTATGTTCCATTTCCACCCTCCCTATCTTCCCTTTTCTAGCATATATCTCTTTTATGTTTGCTTGCACTAGTTACTTTGCTTTTGTTTAGTTTCCTTGGTATGAGATATGAACCTTATCTAGTCAGTCAGTATTGATAAGTTTGTAGTCATTGTATCCTATTAATTGTAGTGAATAGCTTGCAATTTTGTCATAACACCATTTTGTTAAAAATCACTTGTGATCTAAGACCTCAATTAGCATCGATCTTAGAAATATTCGCAAGCTTGAAAAGGATAAACAGGAACCGAAACTCAATGTGTCTTTATGACAAATGTGAAACTAACTTGTGAAGTTACAACTCTTTCCTTATTTTAGAATGGTTTGAACCGATGTTACAATACTTGTAATGCACTAAAATTCTAAAACATGAGAAAAACACAAAACTAGTCTCTTCTACTCTTCTTCCTGTACCGTCTTATCTCTCCATTTTCCAAAAGAAAAATAATAAAAAAGCAAATGAAATGTGCCAAAATCCAAGTGATCAATATTTGAAAGTCATCAACATTACATTTAAGGATTTTTATCATATTTTAAGCAACTAGTATAGGGAGGGTTAGTAACCAATTAAATAGAAAACAAATTATTTAATAGGGACCTTTTTGCCATCAACATCCTATGTTTCACTTCTCTTCTGTTACACTGATGGTCACAATAGCTTCCCCCTCGACACCTAGGTATTTGATCCCTTTCCTTGTTGATTTTGACAACATGGTACCCCATCTCCCTTTTTGGATGATTGTTGAAGAAACATCAACAAAGATGTTATGAATATCTACACCCTCTCTGAACCTTACCGTAGGTGACTATATAACCAAAACCCCCATTTCTTGAAGGCATCAAGCCTCCAGATCACTAAACATCCCATCAGGCTCAACACATGTCATTAATCTTCCCCATTGAGACCTCCTCCTCCTCCATCCTTTGACTACAACATCGCTAACAAGGAAACCTAAACCTTCCCCAAGAACTTGTAACTCCGTTTTGGGAAATACGGGCACAGAGTATAATAGTGGAAATAAAAATATTATCTATCTGTATTCCCATGACAGCAAGATCACATCAACTACAATGAAATAGGAATGATGGTTTAGTGAGTTATTCTTGGTCCTAAAGCTAATCCAGCAAAAACAACTTGCTTCATTGCAACTATCAACTAGTTGCTCTTGGATGGTGGCTATGCAGCTCCTGGTCTTCACCACGAACAACAAACATGAATAGCTTCTACATTGCTCCTATTGTCTCCGACTACAGGCCAATTTTGATCTCCAAGGTGTAGCCAAAGGACTCCTACCTATAGAGTAGTCCACACAGACCAACTAGAACTCATGTCATTCAACTAGAACATATTGGAAGGAGTTGTCCCTCACATTGGTGTACTAGTCATGAACTTGCTCTCCCACAACAACGAGTCTCAATTGTTATCTCATGTAGCTATCCCTCCCTTATCGGGTAGGAATCGCTTGGTCTCTCTCGCTTACCACAACCATAGAGGACAATAGTTTTCAAAGGAAATGATTCTCATTTATCTGTATTGTATTTTGGGAAGCCCCTGGTACCCCTCGATTTATAGGTAGGGTTTGGGCCATGGTTCCCAGTCTCTATGAGATTGTGTGTGTGGGGGGAGGGACTGTAAGATCTTGAATTTACACAACCTACCATGCTCCAAATTGTCTTCTGCCACACCCATACAGTCGTCTGATGAGTGAAATGGTTATCTCGCATTGTGAGACGATCGTCTAGTAGTTTCCCAATCACACAAGAATTTGGCAATTTTGATTCCTATTAAGATCACATATTAATTCCTTGCACCCCAAGTAATGTGTAGTCAAAACTAGTTCAGGAAACATACAGAACCTTCATTTGTCCCAATGGGAGCCATCTCACCCATGTGAGATGCCCGTATCACTCACCCAGATGGTCATCAGGTGAGCCTGAGTCAAGATGGTCGGTTCAACAGATTGAACCGGTCGGTTCACTCCTCAATTTGGGCAGAACTTAGCAATTCAAACTTTGATTAGCCTGACAACCCAAACAGATGTCTCAACACTTGAGATGCCCGTATGGCTTCCCAAAAAGCTATCTCAATACATGAAGGGTCGTTTTGCAGTTCAGTTAGCCAATCAATCGATCTATTACATGAATTGGATACATAAATGTTTTAGTAATCAATCCAATCATCATTCAAGATAAACTCCTCTTCTAGATGAGTTTCTATATGTGTGAGCCTATAGGTCCCATATCACATTGGTAGTAAATGTCCATAACTATCTTATGGCATCACAAGCAAGGAGCAATGCTTAGTCACACATCAGTGTTACCCAAGTGAATTGAAAGTTGGAAAACAACTTCAACCTACAATCTGCATAAGGTGTTGTAGTGATTGTATAATTCCTTTGTCTCTGATATCCAAGATGAACTCGAGTCATGGAATTATCATCCTCTCAGTGTTCAATCCATGTTTCTTGAACCAAGAGTAGACTGTCTGAGATAATGTGACCTCAATATCATGTATTGATTTACATGTGCATGCAGATGCATTTCTCAATCTCACTTATCAAGTGGCCAGGATATCATACTCCATTAGGAGGGGGAAATCCCATATCTATCACTCACAATCTATCCCAATGTGTCAAAATTCACCCAATAATCACCTTTATAAAAACCCATGTTTTAGGACTGTGTTTGATGATGTCAAAGCATACCCAACGACATCTGATAAGTGTAGTGATTTTAGGTCTAAGAATCACAATTGAAAAAACACTAGAGGGTGGGGGTGAATAGAGTTTTTAAATAATTTTAACAATTTATTGAACTCAAACAACCACAATTGAAAATTGGAAGAAGGAGACAGGTGTTTAGAGTGGTTCCAACTTTAGCAAATACTAAAGTTGTCAGTCCACTACCCGGTTGCTTACCCAACCGGGATTTTGAAAGTATTTATTTTATTACCTTCCCAAGGATTTATACAAAATACAATACTTTCCTTTACACCCTTTGAGAAGCCTTCACTTGAAGTAGGTGCACCAACTTTGAGGTAGCCTTCTTGAAGTAACTCCAAGCTCCCCCTTGAAGTAGCCTTCCTCTCTAGAAGTAACCTCCTGTTACACCAGCCTTCTGAAGTAGCTCAAAGTCACCTTCTTCACCAAGAAGATCTCCACCCTCTCCAATCAGCAGCCTCCAACCTAGGAGTAGCAAGGAGAGTACAAACGGTAATAGAGAACAAGAAAGGAAAAAGGAAATTACAACTTATCCTTTGTAGCCCAAGGCTTGATTTTCCTAGATCAAGCGTATAGATCTCCTAACCAAGTGTGTGGACTTGTGATTGCAGTGGGTAGGATATACTAGCCTATAGGACACGAATTATGAGCTAAGGAAGGAAGTAGCCAATGTTCACAATGCTCAATTTTCTCACAAACAGATTGCTCAAAGTATGCTCAAAGAGTTCTCAAGTGTAACTTCTATGTTTGAGTGTCCTATGGCTTGTCCTATTTATAGGAATGGCCTAAGGATGCTTAAGGACGTTCTAGACAACTTCTAGGGGTTTCTAAGTGCTTAACTAGCTGTTAGGTACAAGTTTGTTGCTTTAACAACGGCTAATTAATTAATTCTGCAGTTGCTGTCAGAGACCATCTCGGTCGAGGAATGGTCGACCGAGACACCTACTCGGTCGAACTTTTGTCGACCGACAGGCTCTCTAGAACAAGTGTTTTGCAACGTTTATCTCCAACTGCCAACTACCTTGTCAGTTGTGTCTAACGGCTACTTTGGATCTTTCTCGGTCGAGAAGAATGTCGACCGAGAGTGTCTCGGTCGAGGAGTTTGTCGACCGAGATTGATCTTGTTTCAATGTTTCAATTTAGGCACTAATTATATGTATGAGTGTGCATATGTGATCCTATTTGAAGGGGATGACTTATCTAAATGTGATGTTTAGCTAGGGAAGATCTAACGCTTGATTTACATGCAATCTAAGTACTTGTACATTATATATTTGTACAAGTTTTTACAAAGCGATTACATTGCATGAAAACATAAATATGTAAGCATATGGATTTCCCTAGTTGCTTTGGCATCCACCTTAATCCTGCACACTCAAGTAGCTCGTTAGATCAATAAGAATGAAATGTTTGTCATAATCAAAACAAAAGGGATTTATAGATGTCCATCTAGCCAACAATCTCCCCCTTTTTGAAGATGACAAACATTTCCAAAAATATAAATAAAGGAAATATAAACCATATGAGTTTCATACCTTTAGATTACCTTTTGTAGCTTTTCCTTTTGTTTATAAAATGTGTGCTTATTATTCCCCTTGAATTATGGAACATGAAATCCAATTCACTAGGGAATATAGCAACTTTCAATGTAAAGCCAAGAGTTTATTTATGAAACTCATTGATTGAGTTTTTCATAATTACTAAGTTTTAGTTTTATATTTATTTCTCCCCCTTTGTCATTTCAAAAAGATATCCGTTAGGAAAAACTCCCCCTTAATTTTATACTATGCTCCCCTTTAGATAGATATCCCAAGGTATAAGTGCTTTGCAATAGATGTCAATTTATCCATAACTTTAACTTTTAGGTATTTGCAAAGATTTTCATCCTTTTTGTTTTATTATTGACAATATTGGGACAATTTTGTGATCATAAATTGATTTTGCTTTTAATCACAATAAAATGATATTCAAATAGTTATTGTGTCAAACTTATTTTAGGTTGATTTTGACTACGACCATAGCGCCCCTTGGTCAAATTTAATTTTAACCAAGAGGCGGATTTGCAGATTTTTCAAATTGAACAGTATGAAGTATAATATCTACATAAGATTTGATTAAGTATCAAGTTGAAGCATAATATGAAAACATTTGTCCTTTTCTTAAAATATAGGCTTTACTGTAGTAATCAAATTTCACGTTGTTTAGTATCCTCATAAGATTCTTTACTAAAGGCACACTAAATATCTCAAGTCTTTTAAAGATACTAATTGAGAGATTTTATCTTATGTGTTGCAAGCATAACATATTACCAATAAAGCATTTGCTTGCCTATATATACGGATCCATGCAGACAATTATCTATCCAAGCTAATCACAGTACCAAATGGTGAAAGCATATCCATGATGTAATAACAGAACAGTAAATAATCACCTGTTTTTAATCACATGATTTCTATATGGATAGACCAGAAAATAAGGAAATCATGTGAATAATGATAGATATTTTCTTTTCATTAAACTAAGCATAATTTCAGTTTAAACTTAAATCATTTAGGGAATAAACTAATATTAATTTAAATTTGTAGGGATGATTTCAAAAATAAATATCCAATCATTAATCATGAATAGATAGCAATTTTTATCAAAGAATTCAGCAATTTTGCAACAGACTGGAAATCAGTGACATGCTCGGTCGATAATTTTTCGACCGACAGTATCTCGGTCGACAGTTTCTCGACCGACAATATTCCTGAAACTGTTAATTGCTTCCAAATAATAAATAACTATGCAAGTTAAATATTTAGATACTTAAATTTATTTGTTATCCTATTATGTTGAGTTGAGATAGACGTAGAATTATGCAACTAAGGTTCTTGGTCATAACTCAACTTAATTGCATTTATTTAGTTTGGAGGTCTTGGAATCCAAACTAACTCGACATCTTTTCTCTTATAAGGACATGAAAAGGAATAATGACCAAGGCGCAAACAATAATGACAGCATATCGAGTCAACCTCATATCTTTTTCTATGGTTGTGTTCAGTGTTGTTCTTGGGTGATGATGTTCCTTTAGGTACATATATAGATTGATGTGTTTGTGACTTTCTCCAACTAGGTTGTTGATAGGATTTCCCTTTAGGCTTGTAACCTAGTCCTCTTCTCCTGATTTGATGATAGGGATTATCTATGATTTTATCAAGAATGCCATTATTATTCAAATTACTAACTTTTTGTTGTAACTTGGCAATCTCTTCCATTCTCTTCTTGATATCTAGTTTTGCTTGATCTAGATTAGATGATAATGCATTTCTTTCTTTGACAATAGAATCATAATCTAGATGGTTGCATAAAATGGGTTGTTTTTTAAGATCATTCACTTGACTTTGCAAATTATTCTTCTCTAAAGAAAGTAGATTACAATTTGCCTCTATATACTTTATCTCAATATCATGATCTTCAATGATCTTTTTAAGATCTTCGTTTTCAGATGTAATAACAAGAAGTTTAGCATGTAATTCATCATTTGCTTTATTAGTTTTCTTTAATTTCTTCTTGCATTCAACATATTTAATATGTGTTTCTTCAAGGCTAGCAACTAGTTCTTCTTTAGATAAATCAAAAAGACTTACCTCTTCTTCTTCTTCCTTGCTAGTTGTAGCAATTAGACAATTTTTGTTCTCATCTTCCTTCTTTGATCTCCATGGGCATCTAGTTGTTGTGTGACTTGTTCCTAAGCACCAATTGCAACATGTTGTAGTTTTGTCCAAGCAGCACCTTTTGTTGTGATTGTAATCACCATTACCCCCCATTCTTCAAGACCTGGTTAGGGTTCCTTGAAGCCCGCTCTGATACCAATTGAAAAAACACTAGAGGGGGGTGAATAGAGTTTTTAAATAATTTTAACAATTTATTGAACTCAAACAACCACAATTGAAAATTGGAAGAAGGAGACAGGTGTTTAGAGTGGTTCCAACTTTAGCAAATACTAAAGTTGTCAGTCCACTACCCGGTTTCTTACCCAACCAGGATTTTGAAAGTAGTTATTTTATTACCTTCCCAAGTATTTATACAAAATACAATACTTTCCTTTACACCCTTTGAGCAGCCTTCACTTGAAGTAGGTGCACCAACTTTGAGGTAGCCTTCTTGAAGTAACTCCAAGCTCCCCCTTGAAGTAGCCTTCCTCTCTAGAAGTAACCTCCCGTTGCACCAGCCTTCTGAAGTAGCTCAAAGTCACCTTCTTCACCAAGAAGATCTCCACCCTCTCCAATCAGCAGCCTCCAACCTAGGAGTAGCAAGGAGAGTACAAACGGTAATAGAGAACAAGAAAGGAAAAAGGAAATTACAACTTATCCTTTGTAGCCCAAGGCTTGATTTTCCTAGATCAAGCGTATAGATCTCCTAACCAAGTGTGTGGACTTGTGATTGCAGTGGGTAGGATATACTAGCCTATAGGACACGAATTCTGAGCTAAGGAAGGAAGTAGCCAATGTTCACAATGCTCAATTTTCTCACAAACAGATTGCTCAAAGTATGCTCAAAGAGTTCTCAAGTGTAACTTCTATGTTTGAGTGTCCTATGGCTTGTCCTATTTATAGGAATGGCCTAAGGATGCTTAAGGACGTTCTAGACAACTTCTAGGGGTTTCTAAGTGCTTAACTAGCCGTTAGGTACAAGTTTGTTGTTTTAACAATGGCTAATTAATTAATTCTGCAGTTGCTGTCAGAGACCATCTCGTTCGAGGAATGGTCGACCGAGACACCTACTTGGTCAAACTTTTGTCGACCGACAGGCTCTCTGGAATAAGTGTTTTGCAACGTTTATCTCCAACTGCCAACTACCTTGTCAGTTGTGTCTAACGGCTACTTTGGATCTTTCTCGGTCGAGAAGAATGTCGACCGAGAGTGTCTCGGTCGAGGAGTTTGTCGACCGAGATTGATCCTGTTTCAATGTTTCAATTTAGGCACTAATTATATGTATGAGTGTGCATATGTGATCCTATTTGAAGGGGATGACTTATCTAAATGTGATGTTTAGCTAGGGAAGATCTAACGCTTGATTTACATGCAATCTAAGTACTTGTACATTATATATTTGTACAAGTTTTTACAAAGTGATTACATTGCATGAAAACATAAATATGTAAGCATATGGATTTCCCTAGTTGCTTTGGCATCCACCTTAATCCTGCACACTCAAGTAGCTTGTTAGATCAATAAGAATGAAATGTTTGTCATAATCAAAACAAAAGGGATTTATAGATGTCCATTTAGCCAACAACAATCACCACCTTCACTGTGAGAGATGAATATGACCACCAAAATAGTTTCCATGTGTCATTCTCAAGGTGGTTCTATTTGATACACTATTCTCTAACATGTATCTATGGGCTTGGTTCGATATTGCCATATCATGACTAATGAGATTCTGTCATCAACTAACCCACATTCTTGTCTTATGTGTTACTGGTGTCTATCTACCTTCCACGGTAAAAATCGAATAGGGACATGATCAAAATGTACTTACTCTTAACATTTGTATGATCTCATCCTTCCAAGTCACATACTTGAAGACAAATGTCATTAAGTATTGTCAATCTTTAGACGTTCATAATGTTTCCTCACTATCTCATAACTGAATGAAACATAATGAATCGGAAGCTTGCCTTTGTTATATTATTATTAATAAAATCCTTTATGGTATATGCCATGTCAATCATCATATGATTTTCTCTATGGGCATACCTTACAAGCAGACTCCCACCTACACTTAGAGCCAATCACCCACAAACATTATTCTTAGTGATCCTAACATGTACACCATGTTCCTACTGCACAAGAGCCTTATCTAGTGGGCCAGAAATACTTTGCTATTTAGTCTATATATTGCATGTTTCTTATCTCTTCTCTCTGAGATGAAACCACCATAATATGGTATCTAATATTTCATGCCTAAAAAGTAGCTCCATTGCTGTCATAATACATATACTGAGTCATCAATGGTTGGAACATCTATAATTTCATCATATGAACTTCTAGATCCATATAGTATCACTTTGTGTTCATAACACAAGTATCTCAGCTTCTATTATAGAATTAATGGCTATTAGTTCGAAACCCTTACAAATAAAAACATTTCTCATTTTAAATCAAAGACTTTATTGCAGTCATTGTCATTATGGAAGCTTGCATCGATTCAACCCTTTACAACCAACTCTTCCTTCCATTGCTATCCTTATTGACTAGCAATATATCTTAAGTACTTCACAAGTACTAATAGATGTCTTTAATGACATTCCAATAACCCTAATTGGATTTCAATGTTATCTTACCATGTCCAATACATACAACATTATTTGGGATAAGTACATTTATAGTTTTCCATGATGGATTCATCATATGGCATCTTTAATCATGTTATTTCCATTCTTCACAAGAATTGGAACTTATGGTTCATGAGAGACTAATACAGATTATCCCTTATTGAATCCATTTGTGTTGAACTCTTTCAACATTTTGCTATTGTACTCAAACTTCCATTGTGAAACATTCAAGAACTATCTATATATATCTTGTTCCTTATCTCATAAGATGGATCATTTAATCCTTCATTGTTGAAGGGGGTTTCCATGTCAGATCTCAATATTGAGATTTTATCACTCATCACATGTGGAATATTCATATATGCTCCCACTAAATCTTTTGTAATCACATATTCCATCTTTTATCTTGATTCAAGTCAAAATCTTTGATTATCTTGTCAAGTCAAAAGATCCAATTTTTGAGATGCTTATTTCAATCCTAGATTGAAATTTGTAATTTATAGACTTTATTTGCATTGTTGAAGTTATAAAACTCTTTTAGGTTGTGTCACGTAAACATCATCTGATGTATTCCTTTTAAGGAATCTAGTTTTATCTTCATATGCCAAATCTCTTATTTTGTATTAACTACAACAACAAGCTTGACAATCGGTAAAGGTATTTCTATCATGTTCAACAACTTGAACTGATTTGGAAAATCTTTTCAACCAATTTTTCTATTTTATGTTGTCCATGTAGATCTTTGCCACAAGTCAAAAGATCCAATCTCTGAGATGCTTGTTTCAATCTCAAATTGAAATTTGTAGTCTATAGACTTTATTTGCATTGTTTAAGTTATAAAACCCTTTTAGGTTGTGTCACGTAAATATCCTCTGATGTATTCCTTTTAAGGAATCTAGTTTTATTTTCATATGCCAAATCTCTTATTTTGTATTAACTACAACAACAAGCATGAAAATCGGTAAAGGTATTTCTATCATGTTCAACAACTTGAACTGATTTGGAAAATCTTTTCAACCAATTTTTCTCTTTTATGTTGTCCATGTAGATCTTTGCCACAAGTCAAAAGATCCAATCTCTGAGATGCTTGTTTCAATCCCAGATTGAAATTTGTAGTTTATAGACTTTATTTGCATTGTTGAACTTATAAAACCCTTTTAGGTTGTGTCACTAAACATCCTATGATGTATTCCTTTTAAGGAATCTAGTTTTATCTTCATATGCCAAATCTCTTATTTTGTATTAACTACAACAACAAGCTTGACAATCAGTAAAGGTATTTCTATCATGTTCAACAACTTGAACTGATTTGGAAAATATTTTCAACCATTTTTTCTCTTTTATGTTGTCAATGTAGATATTTTCCACAAGATCCTATTGCACTCTTTAGGTATTACCCCTTTAAGTAGAGCTATCAAGGTCCTACCTTGTTAGCATACATGTACCCCATAATGGCCTTGATCCACTACTCATATTATGGTACTTAATAGCTTCTAGTTGATTTGCTGGTTCATCCTGTCATGACTGACCCATATGAATTGTTGGATTCACAATCCTCCAATCTCATATGTGTTCTACTAGAACTATTTTATTCTATGTTATATGATTAACTTGAGATTCCACAACAACTTGTGATTCTCTTAGCTCACATTTACCCTTTTGTTGACCTCAAACATTTCAAGTTATGCTTTTACTCCCACTGATTCTTTAGGAACTCAGTTATTCTCAAATAGATCCAAAATGGGAAAAAGTTCTCAGTATAAATGAATAAAATAGGATTTATGGCTACACAAACTATTGAGGGAAACACTTTTGTTAATGGATTGGGATTAATAGTAAGATTCAACAATTATGATTTGTAGATAAATCTTTGCAAGAAACTGCTTTCTCAATGTAGGTTTCAGTCCCTTAGACACAATGGGACATTCCCAAACCATATCATATATCATGTCTTTCAAACCATTTAGACAGTACATTATTTAGTGATAGGTATATATTTATGAGGATATGAATATTATATTAATTGATAATTATTTTATGATTCATCATGATATAATTCCTTCATTCCGACACATCACCATGTTTAGATGGTTTTGACTTGTGATACACTATCATAGTCTTTCCTTGAAGGTACTCAAGATATCGATGTAAAGTATTTTCAATGTTTGATCTCATCAAAGTTTCTTAATACTTTCATCAAAGTCATAGTTCATTTATAATCTTCTTGAACACTTCAAGAGTTTTCCATTTTACTGAGTACATATCATCATATTACCAGTAAATGAATATTAGGTATGAGTAATTATCTATAGAATTCATTCCATAAGATCTTCATACATCACCTGTATGAGGTCTAATGGAAGGTTTATCCTCCTACTACATTTAGTGAAGGATGTCATATCATATTGTGTATAGGTAAGACTTACATATTTCCTCTGGTTCAATAACCTACGGAATCTAGATCAATATGTATTCTAGATATGCATCTCTTACATGTACATCCAATATGACTATTTCTAATGATAATCTTGAGTTACCAATTATAATCCTTTGCTATTTAAAATTATAAACATTCATCTCAAATTATTTCATACAAAGATCATTAGATGTTTGGGCATTTCCATGCAAGATCATATCTTTTGAAACAAAAACATTAATATCCCACTTTATTGAATAATCATCCTTGTCATACAAGATGCTTTAAAATAAATGTTTCCATTTTATGGCATAATGAAATAGTACTTCTATTAATTCTTTTACATTCTCATTGGGCTAAAATAAATTTAAATGCATACTATGGCTTCCTCAACTCTTGCTCCTCCTTTGTCCATCTTTGTCCTTCCATGAAGGCTTTTACTTCAAATCATGCACATCAATATGTCAGATCTTTGTTTGGTATTTCATACCAAATTGAAGAAGTAAACAAATTTATCTTATAATGTTTATACCTGAAGTGGAGGCCTCAGTGCCTTGCTTCTTCTTCTTTGGTTCCTCTAACTAGAGTGGGCAATTTCTTTTCCAATGTCTAGTTTGGTGACAACCACCTCTTATTTTCTTTACACCCCCTTTGCTTTGAGATCTGAAGACTTGGCCTTATGGCTAGATTTAGAACTCTTCTTATCTTTGCCTTTGCCTTTAGACCTCCCCTTTGTCTTGTTATTCATCATCATAGAATTGGGTTTGACTTTCTTCATTTGTGTCTTAATTGTTCTCAACATGCCCAACAACTCTGTCAATGATTTGTCAAAGTCATTCATGTTTTAGTTCATGACAAAATGACTATATGACTCTGACAGGTACTATAGAATTCATCAATGGTCAACTCTTGACCCAAAGGGAATCCCAGTCTAGCTAGGTTCTCCATATACCTAATAATATTGAGTACATGAGGACCTACTGGATCTCCTTCTGCCATGCTACATTTAAACAATGCCTTGGAGATATCAAATCTCTCATCTTTCCTGATCTTGGTACATGTTTTTGAGATGTGTGATCATCTCAATCACACCCATATTCTCATGCTGCCTCTGCAACTCATAGTTCATGGAGCATAGCCTCAGATATTTGACATCCACGACATCTTCATTATGCTTCTTGTAAGCATCCATGTCCACCCTTTGGAATACTTACTCATATGAACTGGGATATAAAATAGGTGAAGAATAACTCTGATAATTATGAGGTAATATATATATGTATTGGAAACCTAAATAAGGATATCATGAAGTTCATGTTAAACTTTTTTACAAGCCCATGGCATGGTGTTCAAGTTGAAGACTAAGTAAGAAGCCACTATGTTTAAGTTGTACTTCAGAAAAACTAAGAAGTGATGCCATTGGGTTGAAGGTGAGTGATAATGATGAGACTAAGGATGTTGTAGAGAAAATATGTGCATTCTAGAACAACTTGAGGGGTGTATGTGCCCATATAAGGAAAGTTTAAGGTTAAGATTCATCATGGGTAAATTAGAATAGTATAAACTCACATTTTCCATGATAACCGTAAGATTAAATTTCACTCAAAGAAAATAGAATCATAGATAAATGTATCTAAATGATAATTGAATTTAATATATATTTTAGGTAAGGTGGAACTATAGAGACCCATTTTTTGGAAATCTTAAGTTTAAGATTCAAATAATGCAAGATATAGTTATATATACATGTTGTTGAGGAAACAGAAAGTTAATTTTTTTCCTAGTAGGGTATAGTTTCGTATTACAATAGGTTGGGCATCAATTTTAGATTCTCCTATACAATATAGGGTTTTAATGTCTAGTATTGAGGATATCTAGGGTTTAATAAACCCCCTAGTTTATCATTCAATAAGAAGAAGATAATTGTGAAATAATAATGGAATCATGCAGATTTTGTAACAAATTGTTACCTACTGATGTATTGAAAATTTGACATGGGAAGAGGCTATCCCAAGAACGGAAATCACATGAAAAGGATAATGGATGTTGGTTTTCTCGCAAGATGATATTGGGTTAAATTTGATGTAGATTATATATTATAGTGATAAATGGGAATGTCTTATAAAGAAGTGTAAAGGGAGTCTTTAGATAAGTGATATTTCCATTTGGATTTCATCAATTTTTGGGAAGAGAAAAATAGTAATTTCACTTTCATAGTGTTACTTAGGTAAACTGAAAGGATGCTTTTTGGAAGGTTATTTGAGAATCTTCTCAAATACATCAGACTTCTACAAAGAATTAATATTGGTTCTTGTTTATATGTGACTTTTTCCTATTGATTATAAATTCATATACTATAATACACATGATATGCTTGTGTCATCATTGTTATCATTTATTATTAGAGATTTGTACATTATGTTTTTCTCTCTTTTTATCATCTAGTACATACCTTGACTACCCGCTCAACAATTGTCTAATTGGGGATTGGAACATTCCTCAAGTGTTCTTGGTATTGAAGAGGAGAAAAACCTTCACCCAAAATTTCTAGTAGAGTCAGTTGATGTTTCTATGATTGTAATCCTTTAAAAGCATAGTCAGGTATTATATTAGGTATTTATTATTTATTATATGTAATGTATGGATATTTTTTATTGAAGATAAATCCTAATCCTTTATATATGTAATGAAACCTAATGTGGGGATAATTAGTTTTCCAAGACATCTGATATTTAATGAGCTAGCATAGACCTCATCTCTCTAAGATCAATGTTGCTTTATCTTTACCATCCTAAATATGGTATTGTGGCATATAATATATGTATTAAATCTGGCTTGTAATGATCAAAAAACTATAGTTACTCATGGTGCCTTGTTCAATTTGTTTATATTTATATTTTATATCATGGCATAAAAAATAATGTTTTAGATCACTATGTACGAATGTGCACATAAACTCTTGATTATACGTGTGTTGTACAATGCTAAAGATGATCCTCACTCTTGAGCAGTAGAATCTAACTTACATCCAAAACTTCTCACACATAACCCAATGGAAGTCAAGATAGGACATACATTGATCCTTGGGGAGAATGCTTAAATGGATGCATGTGATGGGAATTTTACTTAAAGCATGCTTTTTCTTTAATAATGGAATGTAATCCAATGTTAATTCATTGAATTTCTTAACTAAATTATATGGTAAGAGCATACATGTCATAATTCTTAATTTACAATTTTATTAGTGTACCAATGCAATTGAATCGATATCCCCTTTATTTTATATATCACTTGATTATGCCAAACCATGATAATCTTATATTGTTAGTTTGAAAATATGTAGATCATGATCTATGGTGTTAGAATTCCAAGGGGTACATACTAAAGATTAGTACTTAGTTTCTCATCTGTAGATGTTGTATGGTTTAATTGTGCTCATCATGTATCTTTCTTTTTTAAGCATGCTTATGGGTCTGTTTCAAATAAACACTTGAATTTTTATGGAGTAAATCTTTTGAGTTATTACATACTCACATGTTGATCCACTCATGGATAAATACCTTTATAATCTTCCTTCCCCATCCCTATATGGGTTGAATACGAGATACAAAATTGGGGTGCTAATCCATGATATCTCTTATAGTAGAAAAAATAAATACATTAAAAACAAAAACATGGAAAGAGAACAAGCAAGTTAATAATAAATTTGTTTAAAAATAAGGCAAACAAATCCAATGTGAGCAATATAGGTAACTAAATGTGACAACAACATTAACTTGTGATTATCGTAAACTTGGAAAAGATAATCAATTATAATAACAGACTTCCACTTGCAACCGTTTAATCCCAAGTCTATAAGACTATGGTTCTATGTACCTACAGTTGAAATTTAAAAGTTTAATGTGCTCTAAGTTTTTTCCAACATATCAATTTATGCTAAGGCCATCTTCGGTACAGTGTAGTTGGGTGTTACAAAATCAAGTTTTCACAAAGACAAGAATTAAGTCCACTAACATATCATTTGGTTAGGTGTATATCAATCTCACTGAATTAGTTCAATATGTTTCATTGTTGTTGATGATTACTATAGAGATAGGGCGCATAATGCTTTTGCATGACCTTTCTCCAAGTATCTTTAGAAATTTTACTTTTATAACGTGCATAATGGAAGGAAAAAAAGAGTAGGAACAATATTGCATTGATTCCAATTGCTTCTTTTTGCATCCTACCACAGTTGGTTTGGGTTCAGTACAACTCACAGAAATTGGCAGCAAAATAGGAGTTTGTGTAGTTGCAACTCAGCCAACACCACCTATATACACTGTACCAAACAATTATTAAAAGAAAAAACATTACATTAAATCCGAAATTGCACCCTACCAACCATGCTCTAAATATGCAGATATACCTCAAAAGAACAAATAAAAAATAGATAAGGGCCAGAGGCAGATCTAGGGGGCAACTGGGGCTGAAGCCCCCCCTTCCAAATTAATATACATGAAATTATACATATATAACATAGGCAGATGTAGTATACATAGAAATTTTTTTGATATAATATCATGTAAAATTAGTAGTTGGATTGGTATTAGGTTGTTGTTTGTAGACACATTGCCTGGGTTCCAATCTCACCCAAGGCACATTTAAAAAAAATTAACTCATCCCCCATGTTGCATTTAAAACCAAGTCTTTCTAACTCAGAACCCCCCCCCCAACTTACATTTTCTAGTTCCGCCCCTGATAAGGGCAATTAGATTTGGGTGGCTTCATTGCACATTTCATTATTATATACATGTGATTTTCTTTATGACATAGGTTGCAATATTTTTTATGAATATAAGAAACTTTTTTTTTAAAATCAATAGATAATTCCGTTATACAAAACTAATAGAAGTAGATTTCTTTGTCAACTAGATTTCTAATTATGTGTTGTGGGGAGAGTGGACAGCATAGTTATTGTATCAAACAAATTTGACCATTAAATTTTCTTTTAAATTATTTGTTAAACATGTTAGTGTTTAATAAGATTTGGTCAAGGTACCCTTCTTATTGACGAGAAGTTTGCACAACCTTCTAGTCAAGTGATGTCTTTCCATTCAATGAGGTTGTTTAAAATTTAGTTCTATTTATAATAACATACCAATTCCTAGAACTAGAATCCACTATTCCTATTATGAACAAAACATATAACCACTCATATGAACACTTCAGAACTTCTAATAGAACCCTAAAACCTTCCTAACCACAAGATAAGTATGTTCAACTTATATATACATAACAATATTTATTGGAAAAAATACACCATGTGAAATATTTGGAACTACTCAGTCTTTCCTAACATTATATTATTTTTGTTCTTAGTTAAGATTTTGAAACTCTAAGTGAAGGATCGTCAAGAAATTAAATGCATTTCTAACATGTTTTACTAAATGAAGAGAAATTTAATATACCATGGGAGAGGATAATAATGAATAAGAAAAGGAAGATTCAAGTGGTGGTGAACTTTTACAAGGTTGATGACCTAGCTCTAGCTCCACTGGGTTTATCACATATTAAGAAGCTTCAAGATCCAACAACTCTTCCATATTGAAATGGATGTGAAGATTATGCCGCATGCAGTAGCTAACAAACTTCCAATTCGGTCACTTAAGGTCAAAAAAACTAATGTGAAGGAGGGGTCATTGTAGTGGTGATTCTGATGGGAAGGAAAATTGAGAAAAGAAAATGAATATGATGAGAACAAAGAGAAATAAATTATAAGGAGGAATGTTTAAGATCTCTCCCGTTTATATTGTTGGGTGGATGACAAGCTGCCTTCAAGCACCAATCTCCCAATAACTATGTCAATGTCGTCCTCGTTTTCCACTCTAGCTTCCATTTTATCGCAAGGAACTAAAACTCATCATTAATACTCTAGCTAAAGTTTTATCCATGTATTTTTCTCCGCGTAGCTTCTTGTGATAACTTATGTTCTACTCGTTTTCCTATATGATATCTAGAAGAAATAGTCATACAGAAAAACCTTGAAAATGCAATGTATTACAGCTTAACTATTAGTAACTGAGTAGAGCGAAGCGAAATAAAACTAGCCTGTTTCAGTAAAAGTCAGTTTGTTATGCTTAATTTTGAACTCTGACCTCCCTCATAGACGACACATCCAAATATGATTTTAACAAAAGAATCATGAAAAAATGACCTAATATTGAATAATTAGAGATCAAAATAAGCAGTTCGAAAAACGTACTACCCTTCTAAACAAAATAAAAGGTTGATTTCATGAGGTTGCTGAGGTTTGACTGCCTAACATAGGTTTCAGCCCATCACAAATTACATAGCTTCATAACAAAGTGAAAACCAGTTTCTACTTCCCCTATTCATTATAGAATATTTCTTCCATAACCAAGTGCTTCCTTGTAAATATACTTTGACCAGCTTGAGCAAAATATACATATATATTCAGTTTCCGAAACGTGGTGTACACAATTTGCGTCTGGTGGATTTCAATATGAGACCACTCGAAGTTATTACGCATATCTTTATTGGAAGGTCTCGAGAAGTTATTACTATATATACTCTCTGCTTTATGTATATTGTTAAGAAAACACAACTAAAATGGCACACTTTGGCAAAAAATATTCTAAGTATAACATTATTTTGAAAATAATTCCCAGCATAGTCCATTTTGATGAGAAATTGTCACTTAGATTGGTATTTTCAAAGTTAAGGAAGTAAAAATGCCACTCAATTTTGAACTTTTAGTAAAAAAATAAAAAATAACCAAAACAAGTGGCGCTTTTGGCATTTCTCCTCTTTTTTATTTTATTTTTTCAATTTTTTATTAAAAGTTCTAAACTAAATGGTGTTTTTACCTCTTGAATGTAGAAAACGCCAACCAAGTGGCCTATTCTCACATTGTGTGCTATGCTGGAAATTATTTTCAAAAGGATGTTATATTCGGAATATCTTTTGTCAAAATGTGCTATTTGGTTTTTTCCCTATTGTTAACATGCATACATGACACATAGACTTGATAGGCAGCATCAGCGTGTGAGCTTGGTGCTGATGAGCAGTAACCACTTTTGAAAAAGAAATGAAAAGAAAATGTATACATGTGGATTGGAAAAAATTAGACTTGATTGTAATATAGGCACAATATTTGTTTTTCTGCTAACTTTTACATTGTGTATCAGCATGTGATTCAACGTTCCTTTTACACTTTCGAAGAGGGGCTAGCTTTATATTGAGTTTATGGCTCTTTGGGTAGATTGTGGGAAAACAAGAGACATCCCGTTTACACCATATTTGGTCTAGTTTGGGTCATTCAGTTGTTATACTAGCTTTCTTATAACACCCATGAAATATTCAGGCAAATCGTTGACTCATACTTCTTCAGTTCCTTAATTGATAGCGACTTTCAAGGATGCCGTGCTGCATGCAATGAAGGATGACCATGAAGTAAGAACTACTGGTCAAAAGAAACAAAAAAGGAAAAAGTCGCCATCACTTCCAACAGTAAGGATCCACCAGCCCATCTTCTAGGTTACATCTAAAGCGTGCACACAAGGATATACACAAGGAGGAGATGCTTGAGGAGATTTGCTGCTATATAGAGAGAAAAAGCATTTGAACCATTCGGCATAGGCTTGACTTTATGTGTGTAGAGTTGTGTGAGTGAAAAATGTGGGCGGCTTTTGTGCGTACATAATATTGCTAGCTGCGGTGAAGGGCTTTAAATTTGAGGAAATCTGACATCACATTGCTTACTCTGTTTGCTGAACCTCCAATAGGATAATATCCAGCCCAAAAAGCTCAAAAACTGCAAGCATAATCAAGGGCGCTATAAAGTTTATTAGTCAGTGTCCATTTAGTAATACTTACTAACAGCTGAATCAATATTTCTCATGGTATCTGATTATATTATTTTGTGCAGATTCATACTGGCGTTAGCAGTTGTAGTCTTGCAGATGATGGAGTGAAGTAGCGTTGATGCTTGGAAAATCTACGTAGCACAACGTTACATGCGACAACCCTATTTCAGCTTCGTAAGGCGCAGGTGTGGGTGCTGAGTACCAGATCTTACTGTAGCCAACTGTGTGAATGAAAAAAGAAAGAGAAAAACACCGTGAAGTGGTGCAAACTAGGATTTCCAACTAGCAATGGACTCTTTAATTAGTCTAACACAAAAGCAAGCGAAGACAGTGGAGCAGAGTCCCGTGCACCTATCTCTTGGCTGTTCTTTATCAGCTGCACACAGAAGGTGTCTGTAGAGCCTCTTATGACCATGTTTCAAAAAATAGAAAGAGTAACGCCATCCACACCCGGCAGCTCCATCCGGCTGCCCACCTAGTTCTTTGGTAATCTGCAAAAAGACTCCACTCAGTCACCTGGATCTCGGGAAAATATAACCAGCAGCCTACAGCCGTTTTTGTATTACTACTAATGTAAAAGTCATGCACAATTCATACAAAGCACATGCAAAGTGCAGAGAATATATCCACCCACTCACAAAAATTTAATTCCATCACAAGTTATAAAAAACATTCAAATTCAAAATTTTGAATCTCGTATATAGCAGCAAATCTCCTCAAGCATCTCCTCCTTGTTCATTTCCGCCAAATACAGTACTCACTCCCTTATTCTTGATTTAAGTTTGTCAAATTTACAGTACAGTACCTACCGAATCATTTTCGTCAAGTATAGTACTCACTCCCGCTCCCTATTCATTTCCGTCAAGTACAATACTCACTCCCTTACTCTTTGATTTAAATTTGTCAAATTTACAGTACAATGCCTACCAAATCATTTCAGTAAGTACAATACCCCATTATGATTTTCGTTTCTATAAGTACAATGTCTACCAAAGTGAATCCATAAGTATCGTACAAACTACTTGTTAGTTTCAACTTAGTTACTGACGCATAAGTACAGTACCTAGCAAATTATAAAATCAAGCATAACTATATAAGCGATCTGAAAGCATAATCACAGTACCTATAGAATCAAATAGCAACATTTGTCATCTGGACATATTTTTTTATAAAATGTAGATATAAGTTGAGTGCCCACTTGTTAATGATCTTAAAAGTATGGTACACATCAGATCAAAAATCAACTATAAAATATATCTATAAGTACAGTACCCACTTGTTAATGGTCTCAAAATTACAGTGCACACCAGCTCAAGCATCAACTATAAAATTGCTTCCATAAGTACAGTACCCCACTTGTTAATTTTAACTCAGTTACTCAAGCATAAGTACATTATCTAGTAAATTTAGTTCATAAGTACAGTACCTAGTAATATAAAGGA
Source organism: Alisma plantago-aquatica (assembly GCA_963693085.1). NCBI lineage: Eukaryota > Viridiplantae > Streptophyta > Magnoliopsida > Alismatales > Alismataceae > Alisma > Alisma plantago-aquatica. The sequence goes on from OY856410.1 coordinate 1,108,515,151, forward strand.
TAAAAGTACAGTACTCAAGTATTTGTAAAAGAACATTAAGCGAATACGTATTTGTACAGTACTCAACATGAACAAATGATATGTACAATGCTTACTCAGTGCTTGACGGAAAATACATACATAAGTACAGTAGTTCACTTGTTAATTTCAACTCATTTACTCAAGCATAAGTACAGTACCTAACAAATTTAATCAATAAGTACAGTACTTAGCAATATATACGAGAATGTACCACATGGGTGATAATGGCTTGTTGAGTAGCGTAATTAGGTTTATTACTTATATGAGAATAATAATTAGGTATTGTACTTATTGTTGAATTGTATAAGTGAGCAAATAGTACTAGTTCAACATGAACAAATAGTATGTACAATACTTACTCAGTGTTGGGCAGAACTGGTTCAATATGAACAAATGGTACGTACAGTACTTACTCAGAGCTGGGCGGAAATGAATAACGAGGGGGATGATTGAGGGGATTTGCAGCTATATACGGAATTCGAAATAAAATAGTGGGAATCATTAGAGGGGAATCGAAAATTGAGGTGGTAGATTTGTATTTGGTGGCGAGATAATCATTTCATGCATGACTTTTACATGTAGAAACATAGAGAATTGGTGTCACATATATTATTTTAAATATGCATAGTGGCACAACAGGTAGTTGGACGAGCAGGTGGACATTACCGATGTTCGGATAAGACCCCGGGTATGTGGCCGGTTATGCATAGAATTTCTCAATAGAAAGCAGTAAAATGCAATTGAGGTCAAAATGACATGATTGCCGTCGTGGTGGAGCTTCCAGGAAAAAGCTTCTGAAAAAAGGAAACCCTCACATCACTCTTAATCGTGATGTGTTTCTCTTCTTTTTTTGGCCAAGTTTTGAATTTTCATCCGGACACATTTCCAAGACCCACAGACATGACGCTTGCGCTTCTCAAGTGATTGAAATCAATTCCCACGGGAAAAGAATCTGTCTCCAAACCTAGATTCCAGAAACAAGTTGTTAGTCTGCAGATACGCTATACATGCTTGTCTTTTTTGGGTTTCTTGTTGAGGGTTGCTTTGATAATTGGTATGCAATATAAAGTCAGTCAGAATGATATAGAGCGCTTACTTGGTTTTATAGGATCCACTTGCTCCGTAGGAATTGAGATTTTCTGCAAGTTCATCACGGGCAGGACAGAACGTAACTAGAGGCTATGATTACACTCTCTATTTTTCAAAAAAAATTATGTTGCCATTCTAGAGGCGGGTCACGGCCGGTGCGTGGAGGATACCAATTTCCTCAATTTACCGCTACTTATATCTTATATATGGGTAAAAGACCTCTTACTTCTTAACCTTTACCCATTGGTATATGGGGTGGCAATAAGGGTAGCAATCCGATTAGGGTTAATCTAATTTTATTCTGGGTCATTCCTATAAACTTGCTAAAAATAGACTTTCAGTTGAAACTTTTGATGTGGACCCGACCGAATAACTATTTTCGAGTTTGATAGATTTAACCACTAAATCTACAAATCAAGAAAAAATATTAAAACGAAGCTCTTGTTTTTGACAATAATAAATTATAAGTAATAGATTTCAATGTAAGTTTGTCACAAATAAATAAACTTGTGAATCTAGGCCATTGGGTGGGTTAAAATTTGCTATTTCTATGTTTAATGAACAAATATTTATAAAAAAATCATCAATTGGATCAATTCGGACTTTAAAGTCCAAACACCAACCCGACACTAAAATAATTCTAGATTCTTTAAGTTCGATCGTATTCGAATATTGGGTCAAAAATCTCAGGACCTTGCCCTCTTGTATAATTCGGGTTTGTATCCGCTCCATCGGGCAGGCCTGACTTTGCCACTCCTAGGTGGGAACATGGGATATGGCTTATTGATACCCACGAATACGGTATATGGTTTATCGATACCTGTATATGACGTAATATATAGTTTTGCAGAACAGAAACGCTGCACATCCTACAACGCCACTTGGAGGCGGTGCTCTCTAGGAAGGTGACTGTAATAAATGTGTAGATAATTAAGTCCACCTAATCAAGAAGAGGGGGGGGGGGGTAAAGAGGATTAAATAGAACATAGAATTAATTAGGATATAGGAGGTGAAGTCGTTTTGAAACGGTAATCATTTTTGTGGGAGACTAAATGTGAGGAAGAAAAAAAAAGAGAATAATAATTAAAAGTAAACAGTGAATACAATAGATGAAGAGCTATAAATCGTACAACTAGAGGGAAATAAGAAAACGTAGATCGTATGAGAAGTATCCAACCCGAAGAAATATATACTCTAAATCGTAATAAAAGAAATACCCCAAATCAAGATATGGTATCTCGTATAGCTCCATAACATTTAGATAACTAAAATTCTTAAATAGATCATCATCGTAGTCTATTATAACTACATTGGTATATATATATATATATATATATATATATATATATATGTATGTATATATCGGAATCAGGTAAATATATTCCGACATCCCCCCTAAAAAATATTAGAGGGGTCAAGATTACATGTAGGCCCAACGCCATACATCCAAAACAGCATTACAACTCACACCTTTAATCTATATGTAGTCTACGTCTAATGCATTTACATATTTTTACAGCAATGTTAGAGGCATTCATAGACTTCCCTTGGTGTCTTCTAGCATTTCTCTCCTCCCAGATATGGTAGCACAGGGCAGCAAACAAATGATTTTTCTTCACATCTCTTCCGCACCTTGCAAGCATTCTTCTCGGTTCAGCAATGAGTTGAAGATGAAGTCGAAACTCCCTGCATAAATAGTCCCAAACTTCCTTTGTGAAATTACATTCCCCCACAAGGTGATTGTGGTTTTCTTCCTTATCCTCACATAGCAAGCATACAGTAGATATATCATAATTCCAGCTCTTTATTCTATCAAAAGTGGAGAGAATATGGTGCAGAAATTTATATACACACATGCTCCATTTAGGCACATACCTATCCATCCATATTTGTTCTCCCACGATATCCTTCGCTCTTCTGTTACGGGACATATCCCATAAGCTTATCTTCTTGTCTATGAGCTGCCAACCACCGGAATTATTAACAATAAACATGTGCTTAATTTGCGGCCATATTTCCCTCATGACGTTGATGGATCTTGAGTACCCTTCTCTTGTTTTCGGAATAAAGTCCAATCCTCTAGGATATCTATCTCTCATCCATTTGCCCCATGTAGATGTGCCTTCTTGATATGCAATCAGCCTTTTCATGGAACCCCATCTAGCAATATCTCTAGGAGTCTTCAAATTCAAACCTCCTTCATCCTTAGGAAAAGCTAGCCTGGAATACTTCATAGGGTGGTGCTCGCTTCCCCACAAAAAATTAGCAATCTTCATTTCAATTCTATCCAGAACAGAGACAGGAATTTCACCTTGTTGTGCCCAAAAAATGAGGAGACCTTCAATAGAAGCTTTGATCAAGGTACTACGCCCAGCCATAGAAGTCTTTTGTGTAGGCCATCTATTTATCATCTCCTCCATTTTATCAATACAGTCTGTAAAGTCCTTGACTTGAAGGTTGCCACCTGCAAGCGGAAATCCCAAGTATTTGGTTGGGAATATTCCTTTTTCCACCCCCATTGCCTACGTAAGTCTGGCTTCCACCTGATGACAATTCTTTGACAAGAAGATGTGTGTTTTATTTGCATTTATACACAACCCTGTTTGCTTCCCGAAGTCCCTCAGTAAGCCTTTTAGATTTTCCAGGTAATGTTGTTTGGCTTCAATGAACACCATAACATCATCAGCAAAAATTAAATGTGTCATTACCTTTGTGCCATGTACAGTGTAAGGTTTTATTTCCTTCTCTTCTTCGGCTCGCTGCATCCTCCTTGTAAAGTATTCCATAACAATCACAAAGAGAAGGGGGGATAGGGGGTCACCCTCGTGCAGCCCATTGCTGCCCCTAAAGAAACCAGCCGACGTGCCATTCACCAGAACTGAGTAACTGGTAGTCCCGACACATTGTTTCATCCAGCCAATCCATTGCTCGTTGAAACCCATCTGTTGCAAAATCCACCACAGTTTATGCCACCGTACACTGTCGTAAGCTTTGGAGACGTCAAGCTTTAAGCAAGCCTTTCTACTACCTCTCATAACATTGTAGTCTAGGAGAAATTCACCAGCAAGAAGGGCACAGTCACTAATGTTTCTACCTGTAACAAAAGCTCCTTGATTTGCAGAAACCAGAAAGGGGAGGACCATTTTCAGCCTGGCAGCTAGGATTTTTGCAATAATTTTATATTGTACCGAACAGCAGGCAATGGGCCGGAAATCAACAAGAGAAGACGTAATTTTCTTCTTCAGAATAAGAACAAGAAAAGAGTGATTAACCTGTCTCACCATATTCCCTCCTTGAAGAAACCAGTCCACGTAAGCAAGCAAGTCACCTTTAATAACATCCCAATTTTTCTTGTAGAAGAAAGCATTAAAGCCATCAGACCCCGGCGACTTATTGCTTCCAATGCTCCAAACAACATCCTTAACCTCCTGCTCATTAGTTCTTCTAGTAAGAATATTATTGTGAGTGCTAGTGAGTTTGAATTTCCAATCAATTTCCTCCTTCTCATCAATATTGTCAGAAAACACCTTATTGTACAGAGACGTGTAGAACCCAATCACCTGTTCTTCAAGATCTTCCTGTTTGTTGACAACCATACCTTCAGCATTAATGAGTTCAGAAATAATACTACCTGCCTCTCTCCTTCTAACCGTAGAATGATATAGCTTTGTGTTTCTATCTCCATCATCCATCCACTTCTCCTTGCTTCTCTGCCAGAAATTTTTTTCCTCTGCCTTCTTTAGATCTTCAAGCATCATTTTTAATTCCCTTTCTTTCTCTATCAAAATAGGATTTAGTGGATCAGTTAATAGTCTTTCTCGAATGTATTTGTACTCCTGCTTGGTCTCCTTCAACATCTTTGGAATGTTCACCTTTTCTTCTGCCCATTTTTTGATAGCCACCTTGGTGTTTGACAGCTTCTTTGCAAAAACATACATGGGATTGCCTATCACCTGGATACTCAAACTTTGCTTTATGACCTCATCGAACCCTTTCCAGTCCGCCCAGTAGTTTAGAAATCTGAAAGGTCTTCTTTTCTGTTTTTTCTCTGTAATTTGGACAGCAATAGGAGCATGATCACTAATATCAGAACCTTCAGCCTTCACTTGCACATTAGGAAAAATTTTCAGCCATTCATCATTCACAAGAGCTCTATCAAGCTTACTTGCTATTCTGTCACCCGGGCCCCTTTCATTATTCCAGGTAAAATTATCCCCACCAACCATAGGTAGCTCAAAAAGACATGATTTATCAATGGCTCGATTGAAAGCGTCCACTTCAGCATTAATAGCAAGTCTTTTCCCTTTTTTCTCAGCCTGCAACCGCAATGTATTAAAATCACCAATGACCATCCAGGGAAGCGCAACTTGTTTAGAGATAGAAACCATAGTGTCTCATAGATCCAATCTCGCTTTGCCATCATTGTGCCCATAAACAGCTGTCAACCACATATGTAAGCCTCCATTATTGACACAGTCCACAGTAATTTGCTGATCTGACATTTGTACAACTGAAAGCTGCCAAGCATTAGGCTTCCACGCCACACAAACTCTAGCAACCCCACCACAATCAACATTGGATATTTGTTCCCAACCTTGCGGAAATAGATATTTGATACTATTTTTATTCCGTACCTTTATTTTCGTCTCCACCAATGCAACCAAAGAGTGACCACTAGCAGCAATCCACTCTCTAATTTCCTTCTTCTTATTCCTATCACACCCACCTTTAATATTCCATAAGAGCATGGACATATCAAAGATTTTTGTTGGACCTGGTACGCCTAGGAGGCTCCTTTCCGGCATTCTTGCCTTTCCTTTTCTGTTCATGTTGCTTAATTACATTTTCCTCCTCAGCGTCTGATTCGGAAAGTGCCTCAAAGCTATTCGTTGTATCTAGAATAGCACTAACACCTTGGTTAATGGGAATGCCTACCTTGACCCCTTTTCGACGTGAGCTTAACACAAACTCACCATCCTCCTTATTATTAGTCTTCTCGACTCCTTTGCTGCTGCCCGTCCCTTTATCTTTGGGTGTACGTTGCTCCTCTTCTTCGGCTGCACTGCTACTGCTGGTTTCTTTCCCCTTTTGTTGCTCTGCCTTGTTCTCATCTTCCTTGTTCTTCTCGATCCCGACACCTTGGGTAGTTGCAGTCGGCTTGGCTGAGGTTGTCTTTTCCTTCCAGACTTGCCCACCATCCTTGTTGCTGTCCGCTGGTTTCCTATCACAGTAGTCATCAGCGTGCCCAAAAGCCTTGCAGATTGAACATCTCGCCGGCACATGGTCATACTCGACCCTCACCGGGATGGGCTCCTTTCCCTTCACGTTCAACATAACCTTCCGCGGTGTTGGCTTCTCCACCTCCAGTTCTACAATAACCCGGGCTTCGTCAGTCTCCAGTGATTTGTCGTCGATGTGCAAGACTCTTCCGACTCCAGTCGCAATCGTACCCACTGCCCGCCTGGTCCATGAGCGTATATATATATATATATATATATATATATATATATATATATATATATATATATATATATATATATATATATATATATATATATATATATATATATATATATATATATATATGTATGTATGTATGTATGTATGTATATATATATATATGTGTGTGTGTGTGTGTATATATATATATATCTGTGTGTATGTGTGTGTGTATATATATATATATATATATATATATATAGGGTATATCTTAGCTACCCGCGCGGGTAACTAAGATTCACTACCCGTGGATCAATTTTGTAATGGGATGACACATATATGTAATGAGACAACCAAATTTGTAATGAGACCACCGAAATTGTAATACAAAAACTCGTTTTGTATTACAACGTTGTTACAGTAATAAATCGTTTTGTATTACAACGTTGTTACAGTAATAAATATATATTTATTACTATAACAGCGTTGTAATACAAAATGAGTCTTTGTATTACAATTTCGATCGTCTGATTACAAATTTGGATTGTCTCATTACAAATACATACCTTCCCCCATTACAAAACTGATGCACGGGTAGCAAATCTTAGTTACCCACACGGGTAGAGAAGATATACCCATATATATATATATATATATATATATATGTGTGTGTGTGTGTGTGTGTGTGTGTGTGTGTGTGTGTGTGTGTGTGTGTGTGTGTGTATATGTATATATGTATGTGTGTGTATATATATATATATATAATTAGAAAAAATTTCACCATCCCTAATATATGGTACCAAAATACTATCCTCATATAGAAAGGGCATTGTAAAGTACCAAATCTACATACAAAATACCTTAAAATCGCATAAAGTATATCATATCTAGATAAATTAAGTACCATATATATATATATATATATATGTATATGTGTGTGTGTATATATATGTGTGTGTAGAATATATGAAGTACAACATATAAAGTAAGGCTACTCAACTAAATATTTATTTCTTACTAATATAACCATCCTACCAAGTGCCACCAAGATACAACAAAAGTACCAACCATATATAGCAAGAGTATCTCCTTTTAATATACATATAACCTACAATCAAAGTAATATTCGTAGATAAACAAATACATCGTACAAACTACCACACAATATCTCAAATATTAGTAGTACATTCTTATCATGTCCACAATATCTCAAATTGTAGTAAAAGTACCTCACTATTATCTACAATGTGCCCCCAGATTATAGTAAAGTATCATTACATTAAAAAGTAGTTAGCTATGATTAGGGGTGTAAACGGTGTGGGTCTGGACATACCCATACCCAAACCCATCTAATTTAGCGGGTCTGGTTCCAATTCTAGACCCACATAATACAAAACCTAGACCTGTATCATATCAGTACCCGCAATAATAGCAGGTATGTGGTGCGGGTATGCGGGTAAGCGGTTCTATAAAATATCATATTGTTTGTGTAAGAAAAATGACTATGTTCTATATATTTTAATACAATAAGATATTTTTGTTATATAGTTTATTAACATGTAATAGTTATATTAAATAATACTATATTTTACACATTAAAATTAATTGAGTTAATTGTTTACATATTTGTAGTCATCATCATAATGTTGAACTTATGTAGAAAGTAATGTAAATTAGTAGATATTTTGAGTTTAAATTTACATATAATGTTCATTATTGTAACTAGAATAGTTAATTCTTAATTATATGACCAGTCTCAACCTTATTGTGGTTAAAGTAGGTTATAATCTGAAAAATTATATTAGTTAGACTAGTAAAGTATGATATATATAATATATTATTTAATTAGTTACTTATGTATAGTGGGTACACGGGTCTGGGTCCAAACATACCCATTATTGGACCCGCTTATATGCGGGTCCAAGGATATATAGGTTCAAGGGTATGCGGGTATAAAAAATTAGACCTGTGATGGGTTTTTTAAGGGTCCGGATTTGCGGGTCCGTGGGTCTACTCGTACCCATTTACATCCCTAGCTATGATTTTATATCTAGTTCCACCAATACTACTATTGCCAAAATAGTAGTCATTTCTTTTAGTTGTCATCACCATTCAAGTGTTATTTTTGCATTTTGAGAGGTAATGTACACCCGTAATTTAGGTACACTGTAATCGTATGTGCTTATTTTTTCATTGGTGTGTGTGCTTTTGTCACTATTAGAGATACCATTGTCACCATTGTAGGTAATAATGGAAGTGATATTAACACAAACATGGTCATATTTTCTTTTATTTATCAAATATATATCATCTTGTATATTGTATATTGTTTGGGTACAATTACCACAACTCAAGTTATAGGTTTTTTCATTTGGAATATTATTATCGTAATATGGGCTAATCTTATAGCAACTGTGGGTACTTTTATCCTTGTCTCGAATATCATTTCCATCCTTACAAATATTTTTACTGTATTTTTGACTACACTACCATCAAAACTAATAGTCAATTAGTGTTGTCAAACTACATGGAAGGATCAAATAGTTGAGAAAACAAATATTATGATAAATGATACATGTAAAAATGGTAAAAGAGGATGTAGGAAAGAAATTTTCTTCACAAAAGCCATTTTTCTACATAGAGTTGCTTCGTCTCCCAATTCACCATAACACTATTGTGACAATTCTATGATGGCTAATGTTGAGGTTATAGAGGTGGTACAAAACTTACCTATGACATTGTTGTCTAGGAAACATAAATGAGAAATACATTTCTAAACTCATAAAGATGGTTATCTAGACTTTTTTATTTTGAATCAATGATAGCATGTGGATTTTTTTACTAGACTAGATGACTAAATCACCCTTCACTAGAACAATGAGAGGAAAGTGATTATTAGTATTCATATATATTAATGTGTATGAACCTTTTATCACATGTTCTAGAGGAGGCTATTACTAATACATCGCATCTACTGATGATTTAGTAGATATGGATACGTGTATCTTATGAAACACAAATCAAAATATGAATTCCTTAGGATTACCGATTTCACCATGGGGTATCGTTATATCTTATTTCTACTACATTAATATGGAATTTACTCCTACCCTAGATAGAAAGCATGTAGTCAGAATTTTCCTCTTCGACGGTGCAATTCACTACCTAGATCTAAGTCAATTCCACATCAGTAGTAATTTACATCTTCGTCTAGGTGCATTATTGAAAACTCTGGGTTTCTTTCCATTAACCGTACGTTACCTTTCCCAAGGAACACGTAGGAAAGTGTATAAATTATGGTGTTCTAACCTTTAATCCTCCTTCCGGGGTAATTATTAGTCTATAATTGTGACACCCCGCCATCACACAACAACGAGATGACACGTGAAAACGTGCGGAACCTCATATTACCGAAAACACCAATTAATTAAAGCCGATTGCGGAAATCATATGTGAGAGAACTTTTGCATCCAGATCCTGTAGAAAGATATGTTATATAAACATTCACAAGCCCTGTTATAGGTCCACAGCTTATCAGAACCAGCTGCACTGTCAGCACCAGAGTTCAACACCTATTTATACATACATAACGGCCACGTACGGCCAGCAACAGGATATACCAAAAATTAAAATAGCCAGACATCACGAAACATCGCCAAAACACCTCCGAGGACCTGAGAGTACATGGATGGCTCTAGGACTCTACTACAAAACCACCAAAATAGCAGCATGTCCATCTCTTGCCTTCTACTTCTCTTGTTACTACTCGGCTGCAACCCCACGACCACCACCACGTCTAGACCATATCACCTAAAAAGGGTGTAAACCAGCGGGGTGAGACACACAGTCCCAGCGAGAAACATAACTCCCCCCCCGCAACTATAAAATTGGTTAAAGCAGATAACAATAGATAAATGATAAAGCATATAGCAAGAGCAGCATACTGAACAAAGTTATTATTACCAACATGCTTACTAAGATATTCGGGAGGCATATAACCAAGTATTTTTTTATGGAACATGATTGACAAGATAAGATTTATAAGAACTTATCACAAGATATAAGGATCGTACGCGCAACTGCATAGTTCAACTAGAACATCTATATAAGCAAGGCATCAATCAATGTTCTGTATTTTTCTCTAAGCAAGGTATACTTATTCGACTGGATTACATTTTATTATGCCCTGAGGAAGTGAGCCTTCCCTTCTCAAATCCAACCATTGGCTGTGAAGCCCAATCCGGTGCCACACAAGGTCTAAGGAGATCCGGACTCCATGACCTCACCTTCTCGTGGTCAGTACATGACTCATCAAGCAAGACCACAGTCTTATGCTTATGGGGCCTTAGCCTCTGGGTTAGCTCCGCAAGCTACTCATATCTTTAGCTCACCTCATCATAGGTGCAAGTACATACATCCGAGCCATGAACGCATCATTCTCATCATCACACGTCCTGAGCCATGGGTCAGTTCACCATGCTCCATATGTCCTGAGTCTGCAACCGCAGTTGCACTCAAACCCTCCTATTTTAGGCTAAAGGGGAAACCTCGCATATTCAACAATATGCGCTCCAGGTAATTCCGTAGGATAAACCTATTTCACCATCACCAAATACTGACGGTAATGGATCTATGGCCAGGGCAACTACATGATATGTTCATCTATAATTGATTAGTATATTTTAAACCAATTGTTGAGGTAAAACAAAGTATAAACACAGCCTTATAGAATTACATCATCATTGCCATCAACATACTGTCCTGGGACCTCAATCCCTCATGATATCAACCACTACCTCTCAAGGCATCACAGTCATGCATCAACATCCTGGAAACGCATCCCTTATATCATCATCAGAGGATAACACCTCACTAGGCACTCATCCTTATATCAGGTCCTCAGACCTATCAACTTGTTTCCATATCACCACATGGTGCTATTCCAGCACATATGTCTCATAGCTCTTACCAGGCTATGAATCCACATGAAATTCTTGCATGGTTTGTATACACATTCATAGAGATAACTGAAGACATCATGGATTAACAGAATTATTATTATACTATCAAGTATAAAGAAGCATCCATGAATACATCACACATAATCTTTATCATCCACAGTATTATTATCAATCTTGGGCATATATTATGCCTTACACTTGTGACCATATGCATGTGTCATATCAACATGTGTAGCAACATCATATGTTTCCAAGCTTCCTGGTTCACAATCTATTATTTTAACTTATCAACATATTTGTAGGATTCAAGGTGATCACATCATTTTACTTGTATTATCATTACTAAAAGATAACCATCAACTATATACATTCTGGGTTATCAGAACCCTCATTAAAACTCCTACAATCCTTACTAAGCATGGTGAGCAGTGCCATCCCTCATCAAAGGGTGTACCCGGTATAGCAATACCCTTACTAAAGGTATTACGGCTAGGATTTCCAACCCTAAGGCAACTCACCACCATATCAGCCAATCACTGCACATTCTCTAACATGCATCAAGGTTCCATTAGCACTCATGGTGTCGGGAAGCCATCATCAAGGTATAACGGGCAACACTACCATGGCTATCGCCCAAGGGTCTAACGTGCACCAAGCTAGGGTTAGGGTTAGGTTTCACTATCGGCTAACCTTCAAAATGAGCCATGTAACATACCAAATTCTGAAATTTTGTCTTTTGACCCTCTTTCCCATCTTTTCCTTTCATTTATATCCTTATTGGCCTTTCTATTTAATTAATGGAATTTATAGTGGTTTAGTGAACATTTATTCACTAATTATACCAATGGAAGGGTTTATGCACAAATACCTCAGTGAAAGATTAATTACCATAATTAAGTGCTCTAAACATTAATCTAACTTTTTGATGTGATTTGAAAACATAAAATATGCCACATAACTCATTTTAGTGGTAATATGAAGATAAGAAACTTAATTGGATGAACAATTTAGATAATGGGATGTTAATGGTCCATATGACATATCTCATAAAAAGAAGTCTCAAAAGAGGAAACAAACTTCAAATTCGAAATCTACATATCAAAATTAACCTACATGTCAAATTTCATCTAATTTGGACAACCTTGAAATATTAGGATAAGTTTAGGAGAGAGAAAATGAGTAAAAAGCATAAGTAATGAATAATGTGATTATATAACTTCAAAATATGTAAATAATGATAAATTAATATTCTACACATCAAAGATAACTTTTGGATGAAGTTTGGTCCAATTTGGATGTTGTTTGTGCAGGTTATGCAATTATATGCACATTCTGGACTTTTATGCAATTTACCCAATTGGGAGGTTTTCTTTGCAAATTATCTCCTGAATTTTAATCCTTAGATATTCCATTACCATTAAAGATATTTTAAACCATTGGAGAACCTAGTTTCACCTTGGTTTGATGGTATTTATTTCCGATGGCATTATAGGGATTACCCTCTTTATAAAGATGCTTATCCTTAAAAGCTATCAACCAATGAGGTTATTTCTTTCATGCAAAACGGTGGGGATGGCCTAGAATAATCTATGGGCTCTTAGAACCGACTTTGGATATACATGAAGCCTATATGATCTATCCTTTTGCATGGCCATCAATCCCTAGGCTAAAGACACATGGAAAGTCCCTTAAGACTCCTCATGCTTCACCTCTTTCTATATATAGCCATGTATACCCCTTCCCAAATAAAAATTCGAAAACTCTTGCTCTCCTTTTCTTTCCTCTAGATTATATAATAGTTACTTCTATATTTGGCCACGAAGTTTCTTCCCCAAGGTAATAGAGGGAGCCTACCTTGGTGAAGAAGGCTCCTAGGGCTTCCAAATTGCTCTATTAGGGTTTCTAAAGCTCCTCCTTAGTAAATTAGACCAAAACTAGTAAGTTTCCTCCCTTAATTCCCTATTTTCATAATGATAGTCTTCCTTACACCTTCTTATACATCAGAACCATGACCATACATGGTAAAACTCCACCTAAAACTCTAAAACATGTCATCTCCTTGCTCTTTTGCTAGGGTTTGCACCTCTAAAGTGGAGAAGGTGATCTTTGCTCAAGAAAGGAGCTAGGCTTGGAGAAACCAGACCTTCTAAGATCGGATTCTTGCTTTTTGGACCTTATTATCTTCCCTAGGTATGAGATTCATAACCCCCTTCCCATATATTTCTTATTACATGCTTAAAACTCATGATCTTATGTTAAAAATTGACGATGTGTCGATTTCTAATTGGTCAATTTTCAATAATTCATAACTTTTGATTCATTTGTCCAAAAATTAAAGTAAAATATGTTCTGAACTCAAAAAACATGTTGTTTTTAATAAAAACATTTCCAAGTATTGGTTTTCAGTTTTGTCGAAAAGTGTTTTTAGAAAATGAATTAAATACCTAAAAATCACCAAAAATACACTTTAACCTTCATAACTCCAATATATGCAAAATTATATGTTTTCTTAATCAGAAAAACCTAAATAAGTCAGTGGTGATATTTTTGAGGTCTGAATCGAGGTTTTGTGTAAAAATTTCATATATTAGGGTTTCAACTCTTTAATGTATATATGTTATTCTAATACATGAATATGAAATTGGAAATAGGACAAGTGGACCTTGATTTCAACTAAAGGTTTGGAAAATATGTTAATAGGACTCTAAGTAAGATGTATGTGCTATCCCTATCTATGTATGTGCTATAAATCCCTATTTATGTATGTTTATCCCCTATTCCTCTATGTTGAGCAATTCACCTATGCTTATTCATTGTCTTTGTCCTATGCACATTAGCCTATACACAATGTCTTTTCTTTTGAAAATCATTGTTCATGTGAAATACCTTATTTGATGTTGAACATGTGATCATGGATATTCTTTTGAACTCTTATCTTATGCTTTGTTCATGATGGAACTCTAAAAGATGACATGTGATGTAACATCCCAGGATTTGAGGCCTCTGATAACATGATCTTAAAAGGAATGATTGGACTACCCATATCACCAAGGTGCACCTCCTTTTTCGGGAGCCCATCACTAAAGAACTCCATAGTTAAGTGTGCTCCGCTTGGAGTAGTACTAGGATGGGTGACCAGTCGGGAAATTGATCCTGGCTTGCGCGTCAGTGTGGACAAAGTGCGCAGTAAAGGCTAGTGGTGGTTTGTGGGGCCAGTCGTCATTCCTGAAACTCTACTAGAGTCGTGGGCGGTGAGCTCGGGCGTTACAAATGGTATCAGAGCCAAAACCCCTCCAGTAGGTGGGGCCCATATGGGCATGGCATGCCAGTCTTGAGCCATACGGTCCATGCATGTAGGAAAGGGTTGTCCATGGTGACGTAGCCACCCTTGCGCTGATATTTCGTGATCGGGAGCTCGGTGTCCATGAGCCATTCTGGGTCCGCACTGAAATGGGGTTAGATTATGAGGCCATATAGTTGAGCCTTGATGAGGACGTCAAGAGTCTAAGTGGGGGAGATTGTAACATCCCATGATTTGAGGCCTCTAATAACATGATCTTAAAAGGAATGATTGGACTACCCATATCACCAAGGTGCACCTCCTTTTCCGGGAGCCCATCACTAAAGAACTCCATAGTTAAGCGTGCTCGGCTTGGAGTAGTATTAGGATGGGTGACCAGTCAGGAAGTTGATTTTGGCTTGCACGTTAGTGTGGACAAAGTGAGTAGTAAAGGCTAGTGGTGGTTTGTGAGGCTAGTCGTCATTCCTGAAACTCTACTAGAGTCGTGGGCGGTGAGCTCGGGCGTTACATGTGATGTCTTTTGCCCACTTATGAGGTGGATGTATATGTTGGTCACTTATGTGGTGACTAGTTTATATATTCTGACTATACTTTCTACTTGACTTTACATTTAACATGCTATGTGATTCAGTAGCACTAGAGTAGTGTAATTGCATTGGTTTTTATGGCAGATGTGTTATTTCCTGCCGAGCAGATGTGATATTTCCTACTCTTTCAGGATGGAAAGGAACCTCATACCCAGAGCAAGATGTGTGATTCTTGGCCCATGTTTTATATATTTGGGAGATTGGAAGTATTCCTTTCTCTATCAGGTTTCAAGTTTATGAGACTTGGACGCCTTTGTCTTTATAATATTCTAGTGTTATGCTTATCTCACATGCATGCAGGATGATGGTTATGATATGTGTTTATGTGGCACCACTCTTTTATTTAATAATGGCAAGTATTCTTTTGTTATCATATTATTTCAATTCCTTTTCTCTTGATACCTATTTGGGTGGTCTTTATCTTTTCTATGGGAAGCCTTTTATATTTGATGTCCTTTATTCCATATATTTCTCAATTTCCTATTTAGTATGCACATACCAGTTTTTGCTGATGTCTCCTGTTGTTTCTTTCTTTTATGGGGTATGCTTCCAACCCCAGGTTAGATCAAGGAGTATATAGCTTTTGGCTTGGACCTAGCTCTTGGAGATTTTGCTTTGGAGACAAGATTTGAAGTAGTTTGGACTTCCCTCTATCTATATCCTGTTTTGTATGTTGATGTAACCCTAAATGGGAGAATTTGATGTATTTTTGTAAACCTTTATGAAATTGAATATAGTCAGTTATTTTTTTTTTATTCCGCTACTTTCCAATGAGTTTTGATTATCATATTTTAGTAAAGGGGTGATTTCACTCTCTTTTACAAGCCATATCGACCAAAGGGGTGTCGCCAAGGCTCCCCTATCATGCAACCATCTCAGCATCATCTGAGGGTTAATCCTATCAGCCAGGGTACCCATGACGCCCAAGAATGGTGTCGTGCATGGCCATGAAGCATCATATCGGCCAACATCTAGGGTTAGCATGTTGGGCATGAAGCCATATCATCCAACACTTCATATAAGTCAAAGTTCAACTAGGACATGGTGGTACCAGCCAAAGCCATCCTGGGCACCATACCACATCGCCCAAGCTCATCTAGACAAGGATAACGACCAAGGCTGTGTCGGGCACCAAGCTATCAAAGTCTATCGGCCAAGACAATATCAAGATAAGGGGGTGCATCGAGCATCCTCTATACATGATGTATCGTCCAATCCTCTCTACTAGGTGTTTCGAGTAGCCATCAACCAGGTGTATCACCCATCCATCATCTCTATAAGGGATATCGGCCAAAGGATACAAGGAAAAACCTAACGCTCAAGCAAACATATCTACCAAGGATTCCACCTCAAGAACATAGCATGCCACAAGGGTAAACAACTCATGTCACCCAAAGCAACTCTAACACCCAAGCTAGGGTTGAGGCTCTATATCGACTAAAGCAAAACGGGCACCAAGCCAACTATCTCAACAAGGTATGTTTCCCAAGGGTACAACTCCAAACAAGGCTATCGGGCAGCACAACTCCAAGGCCATATCGTGTAAGGCACAACCCCACAAGATCATCTTCAACCTCAAGCACAAGGGCATCAAACCCTAATTGATCATGAAGGTCGGCTCACATCTCAACAACCAAGAGAGAGGAGTTTTGCACAACCTCTATTACAAATCTGGAAACCATAAGGATCCATCTCAACATAGGTCATCGTCTATCCAAAAGCTCACCTCTCTAATCCATGGTGAGATGAGGGTGTTCCTCAAGCAACTAGAATATAAGCTCACCTCTCAACCTAATCGAGAGAGGGGTATTGCCCATATTACTAGAGCTCAAACTCACTTCTCTAGACCAAGGAGAGAAAAGAGTGTTGATCAACAAGGAAACCCTAAACCATGGTTTGACCAACTAGGTGTAAAGGTGCATAGACCATCAACAACTTCAACAACATCAACAACATCATGCTCATTATGTCCCCAAGATCAACAACATGTACTAGAGCAAGATACATAACATGCAATGGCCGATCATCAACATATATGAAACATGCAACATAGAGAAGGTAGTATAGCTAGGGTTAGAAGTTATGTAACCCACCTTAAGCAAACTCCTCAAGCTCCAGATCTCCAAGCTTTAAGCTCCTAGCTCCAAGCACACTACTTCGACCACCTCAAGAAAAGGAACAAGAAGCATAACCACCACGTCCAAAGAGTAGGCAAGATGGAGAAGAAGATGCTAAGGAGAGAGGGAAGATACTTACCAAGGAAACAAAACCCACCTAGGGTTCGGCCACCAAGCTAAAAGAAGAAGAAGGAAACTCCTTCACGGGGATCGGCCACCAACCTTAGCTCCTCCAAGGGTATCGGCCACAAGGTTGCAAGGGAGAGGTGTATCGTGCACTAAGGAAGAGAGGAGAAACAAAGAGCTAAAGGGTTCCTAAGGAAGAGAAAGGCAAGGCATATATAGATGAGGTTCAAGGTTAAACCAAGGCAAGGTGTCACCTTACCAAGGGACACTTGTCCACACGTTTCACCACCTTGCAAAACACATGCACATGCCATGCCACTACTCAACCAAGGATCGGCCACATGTCCAAGCTAGGGTGACACAACCAAGGCAAGAAGGTCAAAAAAGGTCAAAGGCCGACGCACTACTCCTCCATGGATGACACACCCCCATGGGCAATACCCCATGGCCGACACAAAGCACCCTTGCCTGATACAGGGCTCAACCAAGCAAGGCAAGGCCCAAACAAGGGAAAACAAGGCCCAAAAGAGCTCAACTAAGCCCAAGACAACTCAAGGCATGAGCCCAAACCTTCCTCTCAACCCTAGAGGAAGCAAAGAGAGAGAAAGACATCTCTCAAGGTGACAAACTTGCTCTTCAACCTTAACTCATGTTATTTTGCAAGTAGCACCTCCAGCTCTCAACTAAGTACAAGCAAACCCCAATCATCACTAAAGATGATTAGCAGGCAACCAAGTACAAGTTTTAGGCAAAACAAACAGGGTAAGCCCAAAGTGAAGGTCAGGATCCTTACAAGCCATAAACCTCTACAAAAGGATTTCGTCCCCAAAATTCGAAGAGAAAAGTGAGGGATACTTATACCTCATCTCTCCCTCAAGCTCCCATGTGGCTTCCTCAACACTACGATGATGCCAAAGAACCTTTACAAGAACCAAGTCCTTCCTCTTCAGCTTCTTTACTCTTCTATCAAGGATCGCCACCGGACCCTCCTCATAAGTCACGTCTTCATCAAGTTCTACCTCAACTGGTTGTATCACTATCCCTGTGTCTAGATGACTTTTCTTCAGCATACTTACATGGAACACTGGATGCAACCTGTGCAACTCTGGCGGCAGCTCTAACTTGTAAGCTACCTTGCCAACACGTGCTATTAATGGGCATGACCCCATATACCTGGGTGCCAGTTTACCTTGTCGGCCAAACCTTAGCACGCCTTTCCAAGGTGAGACCTTGAGATACACTTTGTCTCCCACTTGGAACTCTAAAGGTCATCGGTGATTGTCTGCATAAGACTTCTATCTATCCTATGTTGTTTTCAACTTTTGTTGTATCACTCTGATCTTTTCTGTTGTCTGTTGTACTAACTCAGGACCCAAAAGCTGATACTCACCAGACTCATACCAGCATGAAGGGGATCTGCACTTCCTTCCATATAGAGCCTTACCATGTCAATACTCCGCTGATAACTATTGTTATAAGAAAACACTATCAAACTGAGATGCATGTCCCAACTGCCTAGGAACTGCAAAATACAAGCTCAGAGAAGATCTTCCAAAGTCTGAATAGTCCTTTCAGACTATCCATCCATTTGCGGGTGGAAGGCGGTACTGAACCTCAGCTGCGTTCCCAACACTTTGTGCAACTGTTCCCAGAAACGACTTGTGAAATGAGGACCTCTGTCGGAAACTATCGTTACTGGTACACCGTGCAAGCGCACTATCTCATCCACATACACCCGAGCAAGCTTCTCTACTATATATGTCGTCTTTACTGGTTTGAAATGGGCAGATTTTGTCAGCCTGTCCACTATTACCCAAATGGAATCATGATTCCTAGCTGTCTTTGGTAGACCTACTACGAAATCCATGGTTATGTGATCCCATTTCCACTATGGTATCGGCATGGGTTGCAACGTACCTGCCAGCTTCTGATGTTCAGCTTTAACTTGTTGACATATTGCACACTTAGCCACAAACTCAGCTACATCTTTCTTCAATCCAGACCACCAATACAGGTCCTTCAGATTATAATACATCTTGGTGACTCCTGGATGCATAGCATACATCGATGTGTGTGCTTCCTCGAGTACTAGCTTCCTTAGATTGTCAACATCGGGGACCACCATCCTACCATGATAGTAAACTAGTCCATCATCAGACTCATGGAACCCATCACACTTTTCGCTACCAAGCTCTGATATGATCAACTGTACTGTATCATCCACCTTTGCATCCTTGATCTACTATCTCAGCATAGGTTTGACTTGCATTTCTGCCAACAGTCCTGCCAACAAGGAAACTTCCAACTGCACATTCATCTGCCGCAAAGAGAAAAACATATCTCGCCTATGGCATACCAAGGAACTCAACTGTGCTTTCTTTGTGGGGAGAGAAGAAGACTTTCTGCTAAGCGCATCAGCTACCACATTTGCCTTACCAGGATGATACTCAATGGTACAATCATAATCATTGATTAGCTCCATCCAACGATGTTGTCACATATTCAGCTCATTCTGCGAAAAGATGTACTTCAAGTTCTTATGATCTGTAAAGATCTGACACACTTCCCCATAAAGATAGTGTCTCCAAATATTTAATGCATGGACCATGATGCGATGATTTTGAGTCGCATTTATAGACCTATTTCATATGTGTTTTGTGCCTTAATTACTCATTTTCATGGATATTATTGCATAATTCACTTTATTTGGTCTTTGCCATCATTTTATATCAAATCCCCTTTGTTTTACTATTTTGAGCATTATTTATCATCTTATTATAAATTGTGTGGATTTACTTGGTCCTGTTGTGAATTTTCAGGAAGAACAAGTATCTGCATCCGTCGATACCATCGACGGATGTCGATACCATCGACCAAGCCACAGGTTGTCAGCCGAGAAGAGCAATACAGAGTCGATACCATCGACACCCATGTCGATGGCATCGAGATGTCTCCAGGCTGCTGGCGAGGATGAAGTCAATACCATCGACGCAAGTCGATGCCATCGACACAAGGAGAGCTACAGCGTCGCTAAACGACAACAACCGACGCTAAAGGAGTCGATACCATCGACACCCAAGTCGATGGTATCGAGATAACCACAGGCGCTCAGAATAAAAGAGAGGAAAGCTGCCGCTAATCTGCTGGGTCGATACCATCGACCCGCGTCGATGGTATCGACGCCGGCAGATATGCGTTGGATTTGCTTTGATTTCGATCGGACGGCTGTTGTTATTTGACGACCTAATTAGGGACTTATACCTAATGACGGCCGCCGAGACGTGATCATGATCTCATTTTGGATTGCATGAGTGCCGAGGAGGAGAGAAAGGAGAACGGAGACCGAGAAGCTCATCCCGGGTGATTCGGATGCTGCCGAAGACAATTTCCACCACCGACAGGCGGGGAAAGCTTGTGTTCTACGCCAAGGATCCACCGGTTCTTCTCCGTTCAGGGGTTTTCCCATTTATTTCACGTTTTTCTTATGAATTCCCCAATTTCTACCATGTATTCGTGCAAGA
Organism: Alisma plantago-aquatica; assembly: GCA_963693085.1. Lineage (NCBI taxonomy): Eukaryota > Viridiplantae > Streptophyta > Magnoliopsida > Alismatales > Alismataceae > Alisma > Alisma plantago-aquatica. The sequence goes on from OY856410.1 coordinate 1,108,536,313, forward strand.
TGAACATGAGAGGCTAAAACCCTCAATCTTTAGGACCGGGAGTAGCCCAGGGATACATTGTATGATGATTTTATATTGATAATTCATATTTTTCTCTCATATCCGTGGTATAAATTCGTTTTCTCTATTGCTATTGTTATGTTTGATCACCATAATAATAAATTAATGCCCTTAATCACTTCGACAGAAGGATTAACGGTTGAAAAGAGACGAATTCTACATTAATTAATAAAACCCTTGACAAAGGAGTTGTAAAATTAATGGTGGGAACTGAGGGACCGATCTTAATGCGCTTAGTTTAGGGGAATGATTACTATGACGATGGAATCAACCTAAATCTAAGTAGTGGATTACACCACGACAGTGGGTAATTCTCATTTCAGGCCACTACCCGGATAGAGAGAGAAGTGTGAGGAATTATATGGAACCTAATACAATGTTGACCCGCGGTGAAACCGCCATCCTAAAGATATCCCTTTTAATTGATTAAATTAACCTTTAATCGATTGTTTTCTTTGTTTGATTTTTATTTTATTTTAATTTGAACAACAAAACCCTACTTTGTTAATCGGTCTAGCTGATTGCGATTAGTTAGTAGAAGTCTCCAATAATTCACGTATCCCTGAGTTCGACTCGGGCCTCACAAGGCCTATATTACTCGACGCGTACACTTGCGTTTTTAGCGCGTAGTAAAATACACGTCAAGTTTTTGGCGCCGTTGCCGGGGATACGGCGAATTATTGGCACTTTGAGTGCTAAGAGCGGCCATTCTAGGCCACATTTTTTTTATTAATTTTAAAACAATTTTAAAAATTCCTTTATTTCTCTATAATTGTGTTGACTCGTTCAAAGCATTGTACTGAACACCCTATTTCCATATTTCAGGTACTTTGCATGGTGCACACACGTAGTCGAGACTACGTGAATCGCACACCTGAGGTTCCATCTGCGGGACCAGAGGACGAGGACTACTATGAGGAGGAACACCACAATGATATACATTCTGAATCTGAGCCAGAACAAGAAGAAGTAATGGCTGAAGCACAGACAATATGGGAGAAGATCAAGGCGTCTTCTTCCTCGGCATCAAAGGGGCCTATAAAGAAACAGGGGCTAAACATACCTACATACAAGATCGACCCAGCACTGATTAATTTGGTCAAATCCAATGCATTTCACGGACTGAAAAATGAAGATCCAGTGGCACACATTAGTCAGTTTGTGGAGAACTTCGATATGGTGAAGATAGATCGATTTCCGCAGGATGTGCTCTATCTCAAGTTATTCCCGAGTTCCTTGGCTGGAGTGGCAAGAGAGTGGCTTCATAACCTCGACGACGAGTTTGTTGAATCATGGGATCACATGGTGGAGGTTTTCTTCGAGAGGTTCTTTCCTCCTGAGAAGACCAATGATATGATCCGGAAGATCCACAATTTCACCCAACAGGCGGGTGAGACTTATTCTGAGACTTGGGAGCGATTCCAAGTCATGTTGAGGAGATGTCCACATCATGGATTGGACAAGGAAACCCAAGTGAAGATCTTCTACTTTGCTCTCTCTGAGCATGATAGAAGCAACTTGGACTCGGCCGGTTCAGGATTTTTCTTGAACAACACTGATACAAGATGCTGGGAGATATTAAAGAACATGGCTAGGAAACAGTCATGGGGCGACAGAGGTGCAGTAGAACATGTCAAGGCTGCCGGTGAATCCAGAACAGTTAGGGAGCTGAACGACAAGCTAGATCTTCTAGCCAAGAAGCTGCTAACTAAGGAAGATGCATCTGAGGATGAGGAAGCCCAAGTGAAGTTCATGCAACAACAGGGCTATAGAAACAATGACTATGCATGGAGAAAGGATAAAAAGTTTTCATGGAAGGATCCGAATAATTTTCTGCAGGATCCGGATGCCAAACCACAGCAAAGAACCGAGGAAAAGAACACTGAATTGCTAGGTCAAATGGTTCAGCAAAACCAAGAGATGATGGCCATGTTTGGTAAACAATTACAATCTCAAGGTGACATTCTAACCAAATTTGGGCAGACGCTGCAAAGCCATGGAGCACAGATGCGGGCATTAGAGACCACCGTGGCACAGATTTCGAGTGAAGTGGCGGCCATTAAGCACGCCAACCAACAGAAACCAGCCGAGAATGCAAATGTGGCTCAAGCACATCATCAGGTTAAGTACATGTCGGTGGTAAGAAATGAGGAATCTCAGGTGCAAGAAGCTGTAGAAGAAAGAAAAATGACTTTCAATGTGAATGCAACACCGGCGATACCGTATCCACGCACTTACTATAGATTGTCGGGCGGAAACCATTTCTTCAGAAAATCAGAGAGAGTTGTGAGTATGGTATCTACATCTAGGCAAGATGAGCAGGTGCAGGTTGTTTGTGCACATGTGGAGACATCTGAGGCGAGAGAGGAACCACAACAAGCTGCTACTATTGATGATGTCTCGCCAAAGCCTACGTCCGAGGGAATGATTGAAGCAAGCTTAGGGGAGGTACCCCCGAAAAGTGCTCATGTGCCACCTCATAGGCGTGTTGCTGCAGCTGATGTTTCGGATCCGGTAAATTCTAAGTCAAAGAAGGAGCATCGTCACTTTAAAAAATTCCTGGAGATATTTCGAAAACTCCACATCAATATTCCATTAGTGGAGATGATCGAGAAAGTACCCGCCTATGGGAGGTTCATCAAGGAAATCATTAATAAGAAGAGGCGGATAAAAGACGATGAAATTTATTGGATGAATGAGACGGTGAGCTCGATGATTCACGGGAGATCACCACAGAAGAGAAAGGACCCAGGAGGTTTTTACATTCCGTGTTCAATAGGTGGTCAACATGTTTCTAAAGCGCAATGTGATTCCGGCGCTAGTATAAATCTCATGCCTTTGGCTACATTTCAAAAGTTGGGGTTAAAAGAGATAAAAAAGTTGGCTGCGACAATTGAATTGGCAGATGGGTCTACAGTGAGACCCTATGGAGTATGTGAAGATGTTCTAGTCAAAGTTGACAGATTCATATATCCGGTGGACTTTGTCGTCATGGATATGCCACCACTCCAAAGCTGCGAGATTCTCCTAGGAAGACCATTTCAAGCAACGGCAGATGTTGTTACTGCTTTAGGGAGAGGTACTCTATCTTTGGGCATTGGAGGAGATCGTGTTGAATTCGAATTACCGCATGATCCTCTAAGTGCGGTCCCCAAGGTGAAAAGATTATGACTGTCGACGTCTAGCCTAAGACGCTAAAGAAGGGCGCTTGTTGGGAGGCAACCCAACCATTGGTACATTAGGATAGTTTAATGTTAGGTGTAGTTTGCTTTTATTTTGTTTACTTGTTAGTTTAAAAATGATACCTTGATCCGTTTGTTAAATGTGTAGGAACAGGCAGGGTCGATACCATCGACACATCAGTCGATGGTATCGACATGGGTTCAGGTTGACACCAGCAGAACTCGCACTGCGTTGATACCATCGACGGCCCCGTCGATGGCATCGACATGGTCACAGGCAGGTCGCAATAAAAGTTTCGATGGTATCGACACCCCAGTCGATACCATCGAGATCTCTGGAGATATTCAGACGAATTTTGCTCAGTCAACTCGATACCATCGACGGCCTCGTCGATGGTATCGACATCATCACAGGTTGAATGCAATAAACGGAGGTGTCGCAATAAAAGCAAGTCGATACCATCGACACCCGTCGATGGCATCGACGGACATGTCACCGATCCGCATGAATACATCGACGACGATCGCAACAGCCACGTCAGCGATCCGGGTGCTGCGTCGATACCATCGACCCGCATCGATGGTATCGACCCGTCAGCGATCCGGGTTTCTCGATCCAGCAAACGTCAGCCGTCGATACCAGCGACAGATGCGGCTACCCGCGAGACGTGTCGATACCATCGACCCGCGTCGATGGTATCGACGGGTCAACAGGGGCGCCGATCAAGTCTATTTAAGGGGACTTGCAACGTCATATGACATCACACCCTCAGAGCAAGTATCTCCCATTGCGCCGAGCACTCCCCCGAGTCCTCTACACCTGCGGAGAAGCGTCATCGAGCGAAGATCTTCACCGAGCAGAGAATTTCTCTCCATCTTCACCGAGCTCTTTTCTCCCAATCTCATTCTTCTCGCAATCATGGTGCATACGGGCGGAGCATCTTCATCAAGCGCGCACCCCATGGAGATCGAGGAGTTTGTTCCTCCTCCAACCGCTTCCATCTCTCGTCCACGCCTCATTCATGCCAACATGGATGTAAGGAAGGTATACGAGGAGATAATGAAGCGGAAGTTCGAGGCCACCCGGTATGTGGACCGGGGAATGATCAGGGAGCTGGGATTCGAGGCCAACTTGGCCTATGTGTTGGCCGGGCAAGCGCGGCACACCAATCGCTTCTATGAGATGGACTGTCATGTGGATGGGCAGCCGTTTTTCGGCGAATGGCCCACATACAAGGAACTGGTGGCCGAGTTCATGGCGTCTCTTGATATCTGCGTCGTACCAAATGACGTGGTACCATCGGACCAGACGTGGATCCAGGGAAGGGTGTCCTTCCGACTCTTCAACAACAATTACAACATCACGTTGAAGCAGTTCAACGACATCTTCAACTGGAACCACAGCCGCCACGATCACCGACGCCCCGACGCCCGCACCGACTACGACAAAATCTTCGCCGAGCTAGTTACAGTGCCGGCAGGGAAGACTGTGAGCTACCATAATGCAGCGGTAGCGGATTTTGAGCACCCGTTCGTCCGGGTCCTGCACAGGATGTTGAGGTTGACCTTCTCCGCTCGGAGCGATCTTGCTTTGAGCAAGTTTCAGGAGAGTGACCTGTTCTTTCTCTATGCACTCCTGAAACGTCAAGAGTGCAACTGGGGAGCATTCTGGTTACAGCGCGTCATGGTGGTGAAGCGGAGCACAAGGAAGGCTCCAATACACTTTGGTGGTCTTGTCACCGGGTTGGCGCTTTACTTGGGGCTGAACTTTCAGTCCATGACCCCGATTTCTACGCGGAGTAAGGTGAACGTGCAACACTTGCACCGTTCAAACCTCATTCTTATCCGGGACGGGTTGGCGTACGCTCATTGCCACGTCAACCAAGCTTACCAGGAGGCATCCCTGTCGGACGACGTCTTCCACATCGAGGGCAAGCAGCATTTTCGATGGCCCATCATAGCCATCGAGTCCTCCGAAGAAGAAGGCGGAGGTGAAGACCAAGAAGGCGAGGCCGAGGAAGACGAGGAGGCTTTCACACCTCTTCGAGCACGTGTGGCACCACGGAAGCGTCCTAGGATGCACCCGGGTGCATCTTCATCATCTCAGCCCCCGCCGCCATCACCACAGCAAGAGCAGCCAGCTGGGGATCCCTACTCCATGCAAGGGATGTATACCATGCTGCAGGACATCCAGCAGACGCAGCACCAGCATATGACTTTGTATACCGGCATCCATGAGACAACGGGCCGGTTGCTTGATAAGCAAAGGGCTATGTTCGAGAACGAGCGCCTCATCCTCGCCAACCAAGAGCAAATGCACACCCGGTTGCAGCGGATAGAGACGCAACAGGAGCCCTTCTTTGACCATTACTGGAGTCAAGACTACTTTGGAGGCTATCCACAGCCTCCGCCGAGGACCCACTATGATCCAAGCTTCCAGGGGGAGTACCCGTCTTGGGATCCTACGGCACCACAATACCCACCACCGCCTCCGCAAGATTGATCAGGGTATCACTGTTCCACCCTTAAGTTGGTTTTTGACTATGAGGCCATAGTCGAATTCAAGCTTAGGGGGATGGCTGGAACAGCTCTATCTTTTATTTTTTCTTTAGTTGTTTTTAGTTTCTATTTGTTATTTGTTTTTGCAATTTTAAGTTTTTATTTAGGATCCACATCTATCTAGTGTAATCGTGGATGTCTTAAAAATTGTCATCTTGCTGTTTTCATGGGAAATTAAGGGAATTTAAAATTTTTCTGTGTCATTTGGATAGCTTTACTTGGTTGTCCTTGGGGAACTTGTTCTATGAAAATGATTGCTTATGTCAACTTTGAAGCAATATGTCATACCCACACCCCCATTGACTCATGAAAAGTGGATAGTAACGGTTGTTTGAGCCTAACCTAATCAAATGGTAATGAGACCTTAATCAGATGTAAGAGAAAGAACCCTTTAAACTACTACACATGTCAGTAAGGAGGGACACATAATTTTCTTCTAAGGTTCAGTCACTTAATCTTGTGATCATTCCACCCCATTTCCTATAATCCACCCAAGAATTGGAAGTAAAGTGCAGTTTCAATTTCTTTTGCGTGCATGGCATGTAGATAGGTTTTGCATTGTTATTTTCATGTTTTTGCATAGAATGAAAAAAATATATAGTGATACATGCATATTACCCTTAGGTGCATGTCATGTAGTTGCACTCACAATTTCATGATTTTCATGCATAAGCACACCATGTATCTCAGTTTTCCTAAATAGGTGATCTAATTTGTTCCATACCCTCGAAATAAAGCAAAGATCTCCAATTGGGGAGACAATAGCCTAACGCATGTATCTCTAAGCAATTATGGATATATGGGCAAAGAAAAAAAAAGAAAAAATTCTGAAAACATGAAAAAAAAAATGTTAGAAAAAAAAATTTAGAAAAAAAAAGAGAATTTAGAAGGAAATGGAATAAGAGGGAGAAAGGAATGATATCACTTGTATAATAGGGGAATTGAGTACATGATGTGGCTTGAGTAGATTTTTATCTCATTTTGAGGTAGAAGGTTAGTGCATGCATCATTCCACCCACTTTTAGGCAGTAGGGCATTCTTAATGTGCATTTGCATCATTTAGGGCATTTTGTTATATGCATACTGAAACTGTGTAATGCTTCCAAATTCTTCCATAAACCACCCATTCCATCCACCCGTTGCTCGGATTGGTAGTCCACCGTGATATTCTCCTCACTCATGTGTATAAGGAGGACGGCTTCCATGTAGATGGTAGTTAGGGAGAGCAACGTAGTTTAGGCGATCACAAGATGCACCATGGCTGAATCGGCGAACTTTATTATGTTAACTGCCCTATGTGATAGTGTTCATCGGTTTGAAGGATAATTTCTTTTATTGATGGTTATTGTCGCCTATAGGGTAATTACTGTTCTGTGATTAGTGTAGGCCGGTTTGAGAATGTCCAGTGGGAGTCATTTGTGATGTGGGTTGGTATTTTGATTGTTAGTTGACATTCGCAATTCTATTCTAAGGATTAGTTGCTCGAGGGCGAGCAATGTTTAAGCTTAGGGGAGTTTGATGCGATGATTTTGAGTCGCATTTATAGACCTATTTCATATGTGTTTTGTGCCTTAATTACTCATTTTCATGGATATTATTGCATAATTCACTTTATTTGGTCTTTGCCATCATTTTATATCAAATCCCCTTTGTTTTACTATTTTGAGCATTATTTATCATCTTATTATAAATTGTGTGGATTTACTTGGTCCTGTTGTGAATTTTCAGGAAGAACAAGTATCTGCATCCGTCGATACCATCGACGGATGTCGATACCATCGACCAAGCCACAGGTTGTCAACCGAGAAGAGCAATACAGAGTCGATACCATCGACACCCATGTCGATGGCATCGAGATGTCTCCAGGCTGCTGGCGAGGATGAAGTCGATACCATCGACGCAAGTCGATGCCATCGACACAAGGAGAGCTACAGCGTCGCTAAACGACAACAACTGACGCTAAAGGAGTCGATACCATCGACACCCAAGTCGATGGTATCGAGATAACCACAGGCGCTCAGAATAAAAGAGAGGAAAGTTGCCGCTAATCTGCTGGGTCGATACCATCGACCCGCGTCGATGGTATCGACGCCGGCAGATATGCGTTGGATTTGCTTTGATTTCGATCGGACGGCTGTTGTTATTTGACGACCTAATTAGGGACTTATACCTAATGACGGCCGTCGAGACGTGATCATGATCTCATTTTGGATTGCACGAGTGCCGAGGAGGAGAGAAAGGAGAACGGAGACCGAGAAGCTCATCCCGGGTGATTCGGACGCTGCCGAAGACAATTTCCACCACCGACAGGCGGGGAAAGCTTGTGTTCTACGCCAAGGATCCACCGGTTCTTCTCCGTTCAGGGGTTTTCCCATTTATTTCACGTTTTTCTTATGAATTCCCCAATTTCTACCATGTATTCGTGCAAGATGAACATGAGAGGCTAAAACCCTCAATCTTTAGGACCGGGAGTAGCCCGGGGATACATTGTATGATGATTTTATATTGATAATTCATATTTTTCTCTCATATCCGTGGTATAAATTCGTTTTCTCTATTGCTATTGTTATGTTTGATCACCATAATAATAAATTAATGCCCTTAATCACTTCGACAGAAGGATTAACGGTTGAAAAGAGACGAATTCTACATTAATTAATAAAACCCTTGACAAAGGAGTTGTAAAATTAATGGTGGGAACTGAGGGACCGATCTTAATGCGCTTAGTTTAGGGGAATGATTACTATGACGATGGAATCAACCTAAATCTAAGTAGTGGATTACACCACGACAGTGGGTAATTCTCATTTCAGGACACTACCCGGATAGAGAGAGAAGTGTGAGGAATTATATGGAACCTAATACAATGTTGACCCGCGGTGAAACCGCCATCCTAAAGATATCCCTTTTAATTGATTAAATTAACCTTTAATCGATTGTTTTCTTTGTTTGATTTTTATTTTCTTTTAATTTGAACAACAAAACCCTACTTTGTTAATCGGTCTAGCTGATTGCGATTAGTTAGTAGAAGTCTCCAATAATTCACATATCCCTGAGTTCGACTTGGGCCTCACAAGGCCTATATTACTCGACGCGTACACTTGCGTTTTTAGCGCGTAGTAAAATACACGTCAGACCACCGCTGCCAACTCCAAATCATGTGTCAGATAGTTCTCCTCATTTTTCTTAAGTTGTCGTAAAGCAAAAGAAACCACATGATCTTCCTACATTAGTACACAACCTAAGCCTTTCTTAGAAGCATTGTAGAAAACAACATAGCCATTCCCAGGTTCTGGTAGCACTAGCACTGGAGCACTAGTCAGGTTCTCCTTCAAACTTTGGAAAGCTTGCAGACAACGATCATCCCAACCAAAAGGTACATTCTTCCTAGTCAGCTTTGTCATCGGCAACGTGATTGCGCTGAAGTCCTTGATAAACCTCCGATAGTATCCTGCCAAACCCAGAAAACTATGAACTTCTGTCAGCATCTTTGGTTGCTCCCAATCTGCAACTGCCTCCACCTTCTTAGGGTCCACTCAGACTCCTTCTGCAGATATCACATGACCTAAGAAAGTCACTTCCTTCAACCAGAACTCACATTTGTTGATTTTAGCATATAAATAATGTTGGCGAAGAAGAGTCAAAGCTTGTCAAAGATGTCGTTCATGCTCTTGCCTATCCCGATGATAGATCAAAATGTTGTCTATAAATACTACAAAAAACTGATCTAGGAATGGATGGGACACTCAGTTCATCAAGTCCATGAAAGAAGCAGGTGCATTGGTTAGCCCAAACAGCATAACCACAAACTCAGAGTGACCATACCTCATCCTAAACGTTGACTTTGGTATGTCGTCCACCTTAATCCTCAACTGATGATATCCAGACCATAGGTCGATCTTTGAGAACACTATAGCGCCACGTAGCTGATTGAACAACTCATCTATCCTCGGTAACGAGTACTTATTCTTGATCGTGACTTTATTCAACTACCGGTAATCTATACATAACTGCATCGACCCGTCCTTCTTAACGAACAACACTGGAGCACCCCAAGGCGACGTTCTCGGTCGGATGAAACCTTTCTCCAACAACTCCTATAACTGCCTCTTCAACTCTGCCATCTCTGCTGGAGCCATCCTATACGGTGTCTGTGCAACTGGTTGTGTTTCTTATGATGCATCATTTGAATAAAACATTATTAACTAAGTGGAAGCGATCACTAAGCAGCGGATTACCAAAAATCACTAAAAATTAAAACCATTTTACAAAGAGGTCCACACATAGGAAAACTCTTTCATAAAGAACTGGAGTAGCTTAATTACATATTGGTTCACAAGTACATGTATCATATCATCTTTTTCTGAGGATTACATGCATCAACTGCTCTGTTAAACTAAACACAGGCAGTATAAAATCTCGAGGCACTGAGCCAAAATCTTGAAAGTACTAACTACTACTCCGAGGACCTGAGAGTACAGAGACGACACATAGGACTCTATGTACATCTATACAAGGCATATCAGCCAGTGTCTCCCCCTGAGACTTCACTGCTGTCCCTACTACTACTGTTGTTGTCCTTCACCTATTGAAGGATTCTTGCCACCTCATTCGCGTCCACCTAAAAATGTGGTTCCCACGGGGGTGAGACAATTGTAAAATTGCACCAGCGGGAGATATAACTCTCCGCCAGAAACATTATTATTGCAGTTTAATAAGATAAATCTGAATAGAAGAATCATTATTGTTTTAACAGCAGTTGCTTCATTGTCTAACAGATTAGAACATTGTTATTATCTAAAGCATTGCAACTATAACTTGATAGAGCAGCATGTCACTTATCCATTAAGGAATATGTATAACATTTATTCACTATAGAATTATAACTGCAACATATAGTCTCTTCTGGCTTAGATCACATAGCTAATGCCTGGTATTGTCTTTGTGGAGTCATGGCATGTAGCCATATTCTTTTAACAAAGTATTGGGATCTTAATCCCTCATATCAACAAGTACAATTCCATTTCTTAACAAGTTCATCATCATGATTATAGAATATGGGTATTTGAACCCTCAACTCAACATAGAATACTTGTTACCACTTATTAGGTAATTTAATTCCTTCAGGTCATCTGACCAAGGACTTTATGATTCTTTTAACACAAAGCATTCCACATAGTTCACAAAGCTCATATCTCCTCTTGTTACCCATTAATAGGCCACAAGGCATATTATGTCTTATAAAGCCCATAAACAATTTCAATAAATAAAACATCATATGGCACACATGGCTCATTATTTTCCAGATTACCTCTCACTGATTAATAAAGCATATGAAGGCTTATAAGGCCTATAAAACATTTTCAGTATACAGAGCATCATAGCCCATACTTGGCTATGCTCATCCTCTCAACATACCTGCATGATTAGTACTCATGATAACAGTCATATATCAGTACCATGTAGTACAAGGGTTTTCTTATTACATTCATAACTCATCAATTTGTATTTTAGCTTCACATAGAATTACTCTGTGTTATGACTTCACATAGCATCACCTTGTATTATAGTTTCACATAGTATTACCCTGTATTAGGGTTTCACATAGCATTACCCTGTATTAGGGTTTCACATAGCATTACCTTGTATTTGGGTTTTCCATAAATAACCATATAGGTTCTCAAGATCATATTATTAAAGATCAAGTCCTATTCCATTGTTTCACACAGCTAGGAATCAGTATGGATAACATAAGTATTCAATCATACTTATTTATTCTCATCATTCATCATTAAATGAATTATCAACACAAAGTATATGTTTCTCTCTCAACTTTATCAGAATATTATTGCATCATGGTCTATTGATTTGGATTAACCTTTTCATAAGGCACGTTAGCCTACACTTTCAAAGTGCATTACATCTGAATGTAACAACTAACATGACACACTTCATGTTTTACTCATCTGAATATATTGGATTTAAAATACATTAAGGTATATCACACTTGAGGTGTTGGATGTGATATCTATCATATTTTGATGTATCACTTTCCTTATCACCTTTATCTTACTTGAGTTCATCCACTTAGCTTGTATTAGGGTATTTCCCCTCCTAATACCTTATACACCAGTGCATCACATTTATCATGTAATGTATTGGTCACAAGTCACTATATTTATAAAATACAACCATTTCTAATGATATGGACTCATCTTTGAGTTAGGAACTATTGATATAAGGATATCCACTATCAACCTCTTTAGATGTTACACTTGTCAATATATTAATCACTATTCCATTATTAGGAATAGGATTTTCCATGTTTATAAATTAAGGTTCACATAGCATCTCCCATAAATATGGGTTTCACATAACATTACTCTACTTTAAAGTTTCACATAACATCCTCATATATCAAGGTTTCACATAGTGTTACCTAAAATTAGGATTTCACAGCACATCACCCAGTGTTAGGGCTTCACATAGCATTACCTTATATTAGGGTTGCATTTACCTTTACCCTATTTTAGGGATTAGGGTTTACCATTCACATCCAAGTAGGGTTTCTTATATCCTATTACTCAAATTAGGGTTAGGATGTACAATTCCCATTAAATTAGGATTTCTTACATTATTACACTGAATTAAGGTTACATCATCACCCTAGAATAGGGTTTCACTCAGTTTTTCCCTAAATAGATTAGTGTCTCAATAATCATTTCAATTAGGGTTTCATGAGCTCATTATTATGGATCAAACCCTAATCACATATTTTATTTATAATGAGAGAATTAGGGCTTAATTATGTAAGCATTCCTCTCTCTCTTTCTCATCTCTATCATCCTCTCTAGGATGTTAAGTAGTTCAAGATTGGTCTAGGTCATCTCTCACTACTACAGAAAATGCTTTTTACAATGGGAGATAGACAACAGTTCTGATGATTGTGTTGTAGTTAGCATACTTATCACAACAATCCCATTTTTGTGTTGTATATTGTATATTTTATATAACACAAGTCATTTACAACATGCCAAACCTGTTGTGGTATAGGAGGATACTACAACAACTGCTAAAGTATTGTAATAGGTTGTAGTATCACAACATATTCAAAACCGTTGTAAAAGATGTTATTTACACAACATATTTTGACCCGTTGTAATAGTCACATGTTGTAATAGACCATCATTACACAACGCAGACTCACCCGTTGTAGTATGT